>OY992770.1:30640122-30977969 GCA_963921325.1 Logfia minima
CCTCATCCGGACGTGCTTCAGCAACTTTTGGACCGGATTGAGGCAATGCAGAAGACCAATGGACGATCAAGCATCTATCATTCAGTCTCAAGCTGCATTGATTGAGAGTCAAACCTGCAGGCTTACTGGTCTAGAGGCTAAGTTTAGGGATTTTGAGACCCGGTCACTTGGTCCGGGGGAGTCTGTTCCCTCCGGACCATCAATAGAACCAAGTGAACCGGGGTCAGCGTCTGTAACCGAAGATGTACTCCTTGAACATAATAATAATATGCCTACTTTAGAGTACTTCCCCGTGCATTACACTCTAGGCCAGCCGAGACCTTTGGCTGTCGATTATTCTTGTGCAGATCTTTCATTCATCTAACGTATGCTAAATTAAGTTAACTCTGATGATGAATGTGAAAACTTTGAGGATTCCGATGATGTTGATATTGAGGAGGAAGGACTTGATGATGATGAGTTCTATGATGATGCACCGACCATTGAGACTGATTCTTCTGAGGATGAAAGTGAAGAAGAAACTGATAATGCATCTGAGGCTCAAGCTGCAGAAACATCTGATGCTCAGGCTCCTGAAACTGAAACTACTGAAACAAGAGCTGAGAAAATTGCTAAATGGTGGCCTCATGGTAAGGCTGGAATTCAGGTACCCGTAACTTGTAAATCATACAAGGTTAGTGGGGTGTATACGGGGTTGATAAAGAGTTGGAAGGTATCCAATGGTGTTTTCATGATCAAGAGACTTGATGGTATCCAATATTTCAAAAGATCATTCACCAAGCTGAGCACTTTGCCAAAAGGAGAAGTAAATCGTCTTGCTCAGCTCTCTTTGATAACTCCGTCCAGAGATGACCGTGCTAATTATATCCAAACCACTCTACATCGAGAGATACGCACAACTAGAGAGATAACTTCATCAAACCGACTTTGGGAACTAGGTATATCCATAAGAAAAGGATAGACCCGGTGACCAATACAGCCGATAATGCAGAATGAGGTATCCTCCGGCTGATTGTTTGAAGAATATTCCGTCAGGAAACAATTCCCCTGGACTTTCTGAGAAGATTTCATTACTGGGAACTGGATGCTCATTACCGGTGAAAGCGGTTTTGGTTTTTGTTCCTTATACAGAGCAACCAGAGAGGAACTCGCTGTATGGTTTGAAGAAAGCTCAGTTTAGAGTGTTTGATCCTATGAGCTTGATAAACATGTCATCAAAGGACTTGAGAAAATTGTTTGACAATCCGATTTGCTTTAACGAGAAGAATGCTGTGAACAAGAAGATCGCACTTCAATATCAGAGGATTGTCAATGTTTGTGTGACACATGGGATACACGTTGGCGGTGTATTCCCAGCAGGCTGGGTTTGAACGAAGATCTTGAAGACCAAGCTGAAGACACGGGGGAGTTTGTTGATACATATTAGAGTGTCTGTCAGTTGGTCAAGTCTGTAATGTGTCTGTGTATGTAATAGACTTAGAATAATTACATTTTCTGTGTACTGCGACATAGTGCTTGTGTCGCACTAGTTGTAGTTGCGACACAGTGCTTGTGTCGCAATTGTGACCTCCGCGACATAAAGGCTTGTGTCGCAGAACGGCCAGACAGTTTAGTATAAATACCCTTGTTACAGATATTTAGGGCAAGACATTTTGCACTCACTTTATTCTCTGTATTTTGGCTGCTACAACTGATTTTGTTGAGAATATTTTGGGGATTGGTGCATATAAAGTTTTGTTTTCATTTGATTATCATTTATTACAAACTTTATATCTTTTGCTTTGTCTTCTTGTCTTCATTAACCTTATGATTTGAGTAAAGATCACCCTTATGGGATCCACAATCCTTGCAGTCACTAAAAATATAATCTATCAAAAAGCTGACTGCATCACCACAAACAATGAAACATTAGATTTTATGGGACACCCAAGCCTTGATAGTCTTGGGGTGTCCATTAGCGTCCATAATCATCACATCAATGAGTTTATGATATTTTAAAAAGTCACTTGATTTCATTGATGTGTTGTTTGTGGATTTTTGTTTCCAAACCTGCTTAGTTTTGGATAATTTGTTTTCAACAATGTTGTGTTGTTGAACTTGGGTTCTACTAGGCACAACTTTGTTTACTCTGGCCATAGGTTTAGGTGAAGAGGATGCATAACTAGATAAAGGCGAATGTGAACTACGCATTGACAATGATTTTGAACAAGAACTTCTATATGAATAAGTTCTTGGCATTCTTCTACCAAACCTGTCTAGGGCTATCAACTTACAATCCCTAATAACATGTCCTTGTTGTCCACAACAAAAACAAGAACGTCTATCCACAAAAGATTTATTCCAATGAGTTCCTTCAAATCGTTTTGGAGGAGGATAATATACCGAAGGTCTATTAATAGGAACATTTGTTGAACATGCACTCTTAGGTGAGCATGTTGAAATAGATGTTCCTAAGGTTGAGCTAGTTGATTTTGAATATTTATTATTTTCAGATTTATCAACTACTTTATCTTTCTTGAGATTCTTCACATGTGACCGTGAATTATCCGTAGATTTAGATTTTGAATCCCTTTTAACATGTTGAACTTTTGAGGATTCATTGTAAACCTTTGCTTTTCTTTTGCCTTTAAAACAATCATCATTTTCAGTTGCAAGGTTGAAACTTTCAGGTTTGACATTTAATTTCTCAACCTTAATGGTAGACACTTCAGGTATATCATCTACCTCAATAACCTCCTCAACCTTAGTGATAGAATCATTAACTGATGAATTAACAGGTTTTGTGTCTTCTTTGGAAGAAGAAGGCACAAAGTCTTTGATGGAATCCTTTGATGGCATTGGCAGATAGTCATTAGGAGGTGGTACATGGTAATAACCAAGACCAGCCTTGCTTTTGGTATCTGTCCTTTGCGATTGAAGGATTTCATCAAATACCATAGAGGATGTAGAAAAGTTTGAAAGTTTTCTTTGTGAACCAAGAACTTCTGCCTGTGAGTCAGCAAGTTGTTTCTTCACAAGAGTAAGCATATTAACATAACTACCTATCTCATCTTGCTGACAAAAAATTTTGGCTTTCAGTTCGTTCTTTTCTTCAAAAATGGCTTTCAACTTTTTTTCACATGCCTTATCATTTTCTCTTAACAAATCATTACTTTCTTTTAGTTGTTCTATGCTAGAGTTAAGGCGTTCATTATCCTCTCTATACCTTTTAATCGTACCAGTTAAGTTAATACATGAAGCACACGAGGATGGTTCAGAATCAACCTGATTATCCGAAGCTTTGATTTCAACTTCTTCCTTCATTTCTTCTTCTGAACTTGTCAATCTTATCTTAGTATTACTTCCGAAACTTACTTGAAGATTTTGCCACAAATTAAATGAAGTATCTTGATTTTTGTAACATGAGGCTTCATCCCTTGGTAAACACTACAATATTGCCTCAAATGTCTTCTTTTCCAAATTAAAATTTGCACGTTCTGTGGTAGACATTTGGTTTACCATTTTGAAAGATGTACCTCCGGCTATTCTAGGTTTCTCATACGGATTTGCAATGAATATCCATAAATTTGCATCATACAGCGTAAGCAACACTTCAACCACAGCTCTCCAACGATCAAAGTCCTTATGAAATAAGGATTTCAACTTTCCTCTCAAGGTTGTATTTAAGAAATCCATATTTGAATTTAGCGACACACAGAAAATTCCTTACAAATTTTTTTTTTTTTTTTTTTTTTTTTTATGGGACACAAGGCTTGTGTCGCAAATCTTGTGTCGCTAAGCTTGTGTCGCAAGATTATGTGACACAAGGGTTGTGTCGCAAGATTATGTGACACAAGGGTTGTGTCGCAAGCTTATGTCGCAAAACGGCGCTGATCAGCTCCAAAAACCCCAAAAACGAAAAATTTCGAAACCCTAATGAATTTTGAACGAAAAACAACGAACAAACCCAGAAAAACTCTTCAAAAAACACAATCTTCAACCAAAATAACCCAAAAACAAAGATTACACAATTCAACCTTCGCGAATCAAACCGAAAACGTTCAAAAACACGATCTGAAACCGTTGAATAACTTATTCACGGCTCTGATACCACTTGTAGAACCCTCTTGCTGGACCTAATCAGATCGTATGACTCAATCAGAAGGGCGGAATCCAACTGATCGAGTATTGAACGTATATTGAATCACAAGCACAGTTTCTCTAACGTTTTGTATATATGAACAATTGAAGAATAAGCTTTACAATCTCTCTCTCTCTCTCTCTCTTTAGGGTTTGATCCACCCACAAATGAAATCTGACTTCACTATTTATAGACATACTGGACCCTGCGACACAAGCCTTGTGTCGCAGGCCAAACCCACTGCGACATAGGCATTATGTCGCTATTGCGACATAAGCACTGTGTCGCATGACCAATATTCTATGTATATTCTATAATTACATTTCATTCACTGACTTGAATATACACACTAATCACATCACATAGTAAGACTAATTGACTTTGACAAATACAAACATTGACCAACTGACTGACACACAGAAATGCACTAACACACGGGTCTACTTTACAAATGCTTACACCTATGAACTCACCAACTTTATGTTGACGTATTTTAACATGTATTCTCAGGTAACTAAGGCGCTATGTAGTTGTGCCATTGTGTCGCACTTTTTGACGTAGGAGTTGCATTCACTTGGAAGGACTTAGCATGAACTTTGTCAATTTGAATCAAGCTAGTTATTCGTTAAACTTTGTAATGGTGTTGCTAAGACTATGTAATTTAAGGGTGTTGTTTAGCGACTCTCTTAGAAGTCGTTCATTGTAATCTTTGTTCGTGATCCGTGCAAGTCGCGCTTCCACCAGAAATCGTGATCCGCGCACGTCGCGATACCAATTGTAAGTCTCTAGATCTTGGTTAACGATAACGAATTATCTTTAAGATATTGAGGTGCGGAATCCCTCAATACTTAGGTTTTAGGCTTATATAACTTATCTATCAATTAACAAGCTTCGTTTTGATATTAACTAGTGTTAAACAATCAAAACCGAGCCTATTTAATAATAGCTTTTATATCAGCACGAAATAACGAGGAGAATATTTAATAATTGCTGTGTGTAATAATGGCACGGATATCCATAAATGAGCAGCATTTAAATATATATATCTGATTCAACTCGCAGCCCATGGGCCTGCGAGTCCAGATGGCTGCGAGACCAGATCTCAATTCGCAAAGCAAGGCTGCGAATCCAGATCATACTGCAAGGTGAGATCTCATCTCGCAAGTCAAACTTGCGAGTTGACTTCTCATTTTGCACCTTTGACTTTAACTTGAATTCAGTACTTGTCTAATAACATTTAACAAATAATAATAACAAGTTAAAATCATATATTTACGAGTCTAAACCAATTATACAAATTTGACAATAAATACACTAGTCCTATTACAAGCTACATCTGTTGTCACAATAATATGTCCCAACATTAACACCTAACTAATCGATATTAGCACCTAACGACTAAAATATCTAGACTTAATTAAAAGTGAGGAAACCAAAAAGGGGCCCCTACCCTCCCCTTGGAAAAATCGGCCCAAAGGGGGCCCTAGGACCCCCCTCTTGGTCAACTTGAAGCCATGCCTTCCATCACCTCCTTGTCTCCTCACACTTCCCATGACTTAGCCATTTCTCTTCACTTTTACACACACAAACTTACAATTCTCTCCTCTACCCCATGGCTGGAAACACAGCAGCAACCCTCCCCCTTTCTTTTGTCCAAACAACCACCACAAAGCCACTATACAACCACCACTCATCCACCATACTACCACCCTAAACCGCCCTAAACCACCACCTCTAAAACCTTACTTTTATACTCTTTTTACTCACAAACACTTGCACATTCCATTTCCATTTCATTTCAAGAATAAAATAAACTAAAACTCATGGATTTGGAGCTAGGAGGTCCTCCACACAAAGTTCAAACCTTCATCTTGCTCAAATCCTCTCTGTTAGTGCATTGTAAGGAAACTATCACTATAAACTTTGTGATTCTTTCATTTAAATGCTTATATGCTAGTTAAAATGTGTTAGATGTTCACTCATGCTAGAAATCGACTTATAAACATGTATTTATGTTGATTATAATAAGACTTTGTTAAAAGAACCAAAACATAAAGTATAAAAATCGAACAGAAACTTTGGTCAACTTTGAAGATATATAACTCGGTCAAAACTTAACCAAATTTAGTGTTTATTGATTCTAAAATCAAGTTTAAAGAGTTAAATTTCTAACCCAACCGGTTTCATGAATTTTGGACATGTATAAGTGCTCCAAAACGAATTTATAAGAAGAAGTGTACAAACTGTCCCCTAGAGACAGAATCTGACCTAACTTTGGAAGGTCATAACGTCTAAACCACATTTCCAAATGACGTGATTCATTTTCCTAAAGGTCACTTAATGTGTTAGATTTAAAAGTAGTATAATTAAATTTCTTGAAAATAAGTATAACTATGTGAACAAACGAATCTCTCACCAACTGTCCAGAAAATGTACTGTTGGACCTTTGTGCAATATTAATTATGTTTGAACCCCTTAAACATAACGAAAAATTATGAACCTTACATTTATGTAAACCTAAGACATAGGAGAACATATGGTAAAAGTTTCATAATAAACTAAGTTCGTTTGACTAGTCAAAATAATAGCACAAGAGGACTAAAAAGTGGACATAATCTGTGGAAAAGTGATAAATGGAAACTAAAACGGACAAAGGATATAAAAACCGTATCTTATGGAATGACTATGAAAATCATTAAGTTTAAGTATAATAAATGTTAACCTATGAAAAATAATGATAAGATCAAGAATTGCTTGGTTAAAAGTCGATAACCGAAGAGTTAGACTAAAAACGAGATAAATGAGGCTATGGTGACTAAAGATATAAAATAAATAAATTATGGGCTGAGATGATAAAATAAATAATTTAAAACATATTAAAGTGTACTTTATAACTTAAAGTGTTAAGAACAAGTCTCGTGTGGTTAAAAAGCCGATAAACCCGAACGTTAGGTTAAAAATGGATTAATTGAAACTTTCGGAACTAAGAGTGCGAAATCCGAAAGTTTATGAACTAAAAACCCTAAAAACAGTAACTTAAAAGTCCTCCCGAAAAAACCCTAAGGAAAGACGACAAAACCTAACTTATAGGTCAAAATCGGAGAAACCGTGCGGTTTAACCCAAACCGACAAAATATAAAATACAAGGATTAAGAGTATAACTTTGAGAACTTTAGAGACGGTTGTGAACCCTTTGGAAATCGGGGAATAAATTATAAAAATATACATTACATTACGAGTGTGTGTATAAACCGAGAAAATGTGGAAAACCGAATTATAACGAGTTAAATAGTATTATAACGATTAAGGTTATAAAAGTGAATTATAAAACTTATAACGATAATTGATATATATAATGAAAAAATCAAGGGCTAAGATTTGCTTCCCTCCTTCCCCAAAATTTGGAGCTTCCCTATGGATCCTTCCCCTATATATACTTATATATTATGGTTGAGTACCATAACGATATTATCTTGATACGCGATTCCCGATTTAAAAGCCGTTTTAACGAAATCCTAAACCTTGAATCAAATACTACCGAAACAATATATATATATATATATAACTTATGAGAGTTATAACGCTATTAAAGATTATATATATATATATATTGTCTAAGTATCATTATTACGTTATAGTAACGTACAACTAACGACTTAAAAGTCAATATAACAAAGTCGAGAACTTGAAACAATATACGTTCGAGACAATGTATAAATAACGACTCGAAATCAACAATTTATATATTATGACTTATAATATGTTAAAAGTTTGGCGTAAATGATTTTACTATTTGAAAACTATAAAGATCACAACGTGTCGTTTTCGCCTATAATGGCCTTACATGATATTCAAGCCCTTCGATGGCATATTTAAACCTAGTTGAGTGAACAACTGGCATAGACGGACTAGTTAAAGTCGTCTACATTTATTAATTCAAACTCTTGCGTTTAGGGTGCTAAGAGACTTTCTTGGGCACTTTTATAAATACATTTTGCTAGCACGCTCAGACTCAGGTAAGTTCACAGCCCCACTTTTACTGTTTTACTGCTTTTAATTTGGGGTGAAAAACATATAACTGAATGTATGCGATAATTAAAAACCTGACATTGTATCCTTATGGGTGACTAAGTTGGATAAATTGTAGTGCATAAGTCCTAACATGCAATACTATAACCATTAGTTTGATGACGCTAACCACTGAGCACACAGATAGTACTATCGGGTTTGACAAGCCCATCCCACATATGTTTTAGTTAGTCGCGCTAACTAGTGACCTCGATCGCGTGTTTTTGGGGACGAGTATACTTAACCGGTCCAGGGAAATGATCCATGTTGTGTTGTGGTTTGGTTATAGGCTTAGTTTGGCATATTAACTCGACGGTTTAGCTAACCTTCGGGGCATCGTAGTAAGAGGTTTTATTGTTTTAAATTAAGAATAATCGCACAGTAGGCCGTTGATGCCATTTTTGATCTATTGATGAAATGTTTCTAAATGATGGTTTATGATAGAGTCATTAACCCTGTGAATTCACTCAACAATTAGGTTGACTTTTTATAAATATGTTTTTCAGGGGAATTAGCTATGCCGTAAGACCACATGCATATTGGGACCGTACCTGCCACGATGAATTAGGATTCCATATTTTGAATTAAAACAATGGGATTAATTATGTATTAATTGACTTGTGGTTTTATTTATAAAATCCTGAAACTTGTATTTTGTTGAAATGATGTATTCAATAACATTTCTCTTTGAATGGTTTAAATTACCGTAATGTTGTAAAACTATTATTGGCATCCTAATAACATAGATGTTTAACGATAATCATAAGCTCTCGAGGTATTGTTATTTGATCACCGTCACGCCCCGAAAGCTTCCGCATGATTAATTATACTTGTAAATTTTTGGGGTGTGACACCTCCACTGTCTTCTTTATTCTTGGCCATTACTCCCTCTTTATCGATTATCCCAACATCCCTATGTGGGTCGATCTCTTCGGCATCTCCAATGCCCTTTTCAACTCCTTCGGTTGAATGTGGTTCCTCACAAGAACTGGGTACATGAGCCGTGTCATGGTAGCACACTACCAAATGCAACGGATAAGTTTATTGATCATATGTACAGGTTTATATACAAGTCGAACCATTGCAACGGTTTATAGTAACTAACTTCTAACTATCTTTCATAATTCGGTTTGTTGGCCCACGGCCCAAACCCGAATAACTAACTTCTATTCACTGAACTTAACTAACTTGATTGGCTCGGTTTTATTTGAAATTATCATCCAACATGTACTGGCACACTCACACACACACCATACCTTATCAAACTGGCCCGAACCAATATTTGTGTATTTAGTTCTTTGAATTTGGCGAATTCATCTCTTCCTTGTCACGAATTTTGTTCATACGCTCACCCTCATTATCATCTAAAGCATCATTGTGATTGATTGCAGCTCTGAAACATACTGCAGCTCCAAGAATGATGGCAATCCACTGCATTATTTTGCTCATGTTTCCTCTGCCACTTCTTTTATTGGAACTGGAGCTACCATTGTATCCATGACTATCACTACCTGTATATGTTATTTCAAGCAAATTCTTACAAAGAGAAAAAAATCTTAGTTGATTTTAGCCATCTATATAGACGAACTGGATAATTTAAAATACTTTGTGCTACTGTTACAAAATATGATGATTAAACTGATAAAATATATATTTAATTAACTAGTTAATATACCCGGATCAACATATATAATATAACATTTCCGTAGGTACATGTTTCCCCAAGCTGAGGTCTCAATCTCAGCCGTCCACACGAGCTCGGATATGATGAGTGGGTCAATCTGGGTTATGAAAGGTCAATATTAAAATTTAGCTAAAATTGAATGTACCAATTGGGTTGAAAGTTGCTGTACTATAACTTAAATGAATACGTTCAAAACTTTTTTTACTATTTTGATTATAGTATGTAAAACCTAAAATGTGAACAATTATAATTAAAAGTACCAAGCGTAACAATAAGCATAAAATGGAGAAAAACAAATCATTACGTATTTAGGTAGATTTTTTTTTCTATATTTGGGGTGAATGTGTTTTACGAAGTCGAAATTATCTCCATCGAACCAAATTGTTCATTAATATACCTGTTGCACCATTTATGATTGCAAAATCCACCCAACATTCTTGTTCGTTAACAACCCTAGCTGGATCAACAAAGACTTGACTCGGTTCGTTAACAACCCTAGTTGCAAAATCCACCCACCATTCCTGCTATTCGACTCGACTCAGTTCGTTAACAGCCCTAGTTGGATCAACAAAGAAGGTTTTTTATTTCTGTCAGCAATGAAAACCCAGCTATGCAGACTGCAGTCCCCACACTGGTTAAGATTAATAGTTGGATCTGCAAGCATGAATAATATAGATGAACCACAACAATGTATGCAAGTGACTAAGTGAGTACCCTGAGTCAATATCCACTACAATGATTAAGCATGCTTTACTTGGAACTTTCTCAAAGATTATACTTTACTAATTCATTTCCATTACAGATTTTGCTAAGGTTTGTAAAATTACAAAAAAATAAAATAAAATAGGAAAATGCTAAATGTAGCCCTTAGGGCTATGGTTAAGCCTTCAATACTTAGGTTAATTCCAATATAACTCATACTCTCTATGAATTAACATTTTTAACATATTTATAAAAGGGAATGTCGACACTCCATAATTAATTCAAGTTAGTTTGCAAATTTAAATATAGAAAGCTTAACTTTAAAATTAATTCAAGCTGGATAGCAATGTCCAATACTGTTAATATCGCAAATGGGTGTATATTCACCCAAAATGTAAATTTAGTGCCTAAAACCATCTTAATCATATTAGTTAGGGCTTAGTGCACGGAATGCACCCAACTATAGAGGGATGTCTATTTTATGTACCCAACTATTTTTTTTCTCGATTTAATGTATCAAAACGGGATAAATGTTCATTTGATGTAATGTACCGGCTAGCAAGTCCATGTAACACTGCCACGTAAGCAAACACACGGCGCGACGCGTCAGCGATACATACAATAGACTTCGAATAATAGTTGGGTACATACAATTTATTCGAACAATAGTTGTCCGTCGTGAACAACAACCTTCGCGGGAAACCTGCAACTTCCGGTCGGCCATCACAATGTACTACCAAACCTTCAACTTCTATTCTTGATTAAACTTAAAATTAGTTGGGTTGACATACACTTTCACGAGTCTCTGTTTCTTATACCTTTTATTAAACTTAAAACATTGAGGAAGACGAGCAATTAAACGAAAAGCTTAGCAACTCTAGTATCGATGCAACGTAGAGAGACATGACTGTAGGGATGAGAGTGTGTTTTGAGACCAAATCTTTAGGGATGAGAGTGTGTTTTGGATGGCAACAGTTTCTTTTGTTTGTAATACTTGTCTTCTTTTTGACGCACTTTCTCTCAGGTTATCATCTTTTACACGTGTTAAAACTAAGCTCTATATTAATTTAATCCTAAAGCATGGAAGTGCTCTGTTATGGCAATTTTGGACTTGCATCAGAACCCAAATGCTAAAAGTTTGCCGCCTAAGAAAATCAAAAAATTTGATCATGATGTTAACCTTCTTCCTATGCACTACTGTAACTCATGAAATTTTTAATAAAATTCCAGTTTCTGACCATGAATTTAATCAGGTTTCCAGCCTTATATATTGTGTTTTAGTTTCTTGCAATTACTATTACTATGAGTGATTAAGAAAACTGCAGGATCCAAGAGGACCACGACAAATGTGTTTTTGTTTCTTAATTTTTCTTAATTTGACTAGAACATAAATATATTAAACGGAAACCAGATTAACATAACTAGAACACCTACGACAAAACATAACATTGCTACAACACCAAGCAAAACTACGAACACTTAGTCAAACAACTTCAATTTTGACTTCAATAAAGTCAACTCTTTGACCTACTCTAACTCCAATTTTGAATGACAAGCTTCACTTGTCATTTGGTAATGCCTTGACCAGTTCACACTTTGCAATCTCAATTCATACTCAACCTTCAACCTTCTTGTAGTAGTCATTTGGGAGCTCGACATCTAGAAAACGAAATTCACATTGATTATTGGTTTGTAATCTAACTCAACAAAAATTCATTACAAAAACTCAAATATAATCCAACATTCATAATTAAATAAACCGAATTGCATGTTATAACAATGACAACAAATTAGGTCAAAATTTAGGGAAAAAGATGATGATGATGAAGAAGCCACGGGGAGAGGATGTTATAACCGAATTGCAGTAGTAGAAATGAGGTTGGTCACTTTGATTTTGCGAAGATGATGATGAAGAAGCCATGGGGAGAGCAAGGGAAAAAGGTCTGTGGGTGAAAAAAAATGAGGGAAAATGAAGGATGATATAGGTGGAATATATTAAGGGTGATCTACAACTTACGTGGCACCAAGTGAATGATTACGTGGCACGAAATTAAGTTTTACCGATGGCATGGAGTTGCTAGCCGGTACATTACATCAAATGAACATTTATTTGGTTTTGATACATTAAATCGAGAAAAAATTGTTTGGTACATATAATAGACATCCTGATATAGTTGGGTGCATTTCCCTGCACTAGAGAGAGATGACCAAAGAATAGTAAAAACCAGTTTCGAGTCCAGTTTAAAACAGTCCAGAATTTTTTAGAAAATAAATGACTATTTTTTTAGGACCGGTCCAGTTTTAGACCAATTTTCTTAAAAGTTGCCGGTTTTTCTAGGACCGGCAGTCCAGTTCCAAACCGGTTTCTGTTCAGTCTAGTCTATTTCCTTTTCTAGGACTGGCAGTCCAGTTCCAAACTGGTTTCAGTTCAGTCTAGTCTATTTCCTTTCTGACTAATTTTTTCTATTGCCAAATTTTTTATAAATTAAATCACTTTAGTATAAACATAAATATTATATTCTAATTATCAATTTTCTATAACTATTGCAAATCGAACATGTTAACCATACTATACTTTAGGGGTGAGCATAAAAATCGATTAACCGAACTATAACCAAAATAAACGATTAACCGAATCAAAATAACCGACCCACTATATTAACCGATGATTCGGTAATGTAGATTATGGTTAACCGAATATTGCGGTTCGGTTACAGTTAATTCCCATAACCTACCACTAAAAACTGACCCACCCCAATAATTTTAAAATTTTAAATTTATTAATATATAGTATTAATATATAACATGTATGTATGCTTAAATTAAAATGGTATCCGTTGGGCCTTGTATCCTAATTCCATATGTAAGACTAATATTGTACTTAACAGTTTTTACGTCTAACTTCTTAAGCATCTCCACCCTAATACAAACTAATGCTTCAGATCAAGTCTTATTCTTCTTTTTTATTATTTTTCCCCAATCATTTATATGAAATACTTAGTTTTACAATATTACTACACTAGTTCAATCTGCATACAAGGTAAGCCTAAAATATCATGGAATAATTATATAAATATCTTTATATTTATATATTTGTTTGAATCTATGATTTTTAGGAATGATCGTTCATCAGAGCTAATATAATCGACAATGAAAGATCTTTAAATGAATCGTTAAATATGTTGAAAAAACTTCAAAATTAAAAAAAAATAAAAAAATGTATGAGTTATTTCGGTCTTTTAGTAGTCTTGGACTGATTTCAGTCTTTTAAGGACCGGTTTCAGTCAAGTTCAAGACCAGCTTTAGTCTTTAATCGGTCTTCGGACTGAAACCAATTTCAGTCTAATTTGTCCAGTTTTTAACCGATTTTTTGACTTAACCGATTTTTCGACTGAAAGTATGACTGAAATATACCAGTCCAGTCCTAAAAAAGGACTGGTTCCAGTTTAGTTCAAGACCAGTTTCAGTTTTAGATTGTTTTGCTCATCTCTACCCTACACTAAGCCCTATTAGTTATAAAGAAAAAAGAAAGCAGGCAAGCAAAGATCTATTTGAATAATCACTACCAAAAATGGCAACATCAAGTATCACAGAGAATCTCAGACTGAGATGCAAAATAAAACTTAGAAAAGAAAACAAGTGTGACATTAGAGATGATTATACCCAACATTGAACTGCCTGCACTTAATAAACACCTCATGAGATTGTATATATGAGAACTACAACAGTTCAAAAATCTCACAAAATTGAGTATCATTTAATACGTATTCAAAAATGGTATGTGCATGGAAAATCGTTATCTCTTTACATAGCAATGAATAAATTAGACGGAGAGTGGGTTATATCTAAAGAGACAAAATTGTACACATAATACTTATTCACAGGGTGCATATAGCTATCATCATGAAACCTTAAACATTAAGAACTCATATTTATAGGTCAAGTTGAGTGGTATCAACGATATCATTGGTTGAGAAATTTGACGATGTCAATATTCTGACACTCGTTGAGTTGAACTTCTAATCATTTCTTGATACCTTTAGGAAAAGAATAATTGAATTGAAATTTGTTTTTTTTAACAGCTGAAATTTTATAAAAAAACTAGCAAGAAGCTAACAAAGAATTACATAATGAATTCTAACAAAGGGTTTTGAAGCCAATTGTTCCGACATATAGAAGCCTTTCGATTACTATTGGAGTACCACAAAAACGAATAATGAACAATTTTATCAACTAATTCACGTCGAGGAGGAACGTTATCTCCAAATATTGTATCATTTTGAAACGTCCATAAAGCCCAGATAGCAACACCCATGATAGATTCCAAAATCAGTTTAAGAGAAACTTGTGGGGAGGAATATCAATCCATTTGAAGATATAAGACCAAACTGATGACGCAATTGTACACTTCCAGAAAACATGATTTGTAGTTTTATGAGCAGTGAGGCATATAGGGCATATCAACGAAGGAATCTCAATTCCTTTCCTGCTGAGATTCCTCCGAGTTGGGATACGGTCACGTAAAATTCTCCATATCAAAATGTTAACTTTCTTTGGAATATAGCGACACCAACGTGTTTCCGGAATGGAATTTGGGGGAGTAACATCATCAATAAATTTACGCGTATCTTTAACCAAGAATGAGGATGAGGCTCCTAAATTCCAACACGAAGAATCTGTAGCTTCAGTGAGATGAACATTACCCAACAAACTTTGAAGCTCATTTAATTGATCTTTAAGGCAGCCTCTGTTAATTTGTCTCGACCAAGACCAAAGCCAACCATTGTTCCATTTGTCACAGATTAAGCATTCCTTGTTAGTCTCCAAATGATAACGATGTGGGAATCGAGACTTGAGGGAAGAATCACCGATCCAAACATCACTCGATAACTTTGTAGACTTACCATCATTAACCTTTCTTTTGAGAAAAGAATGGTGAATAACCTGTGATCTTGGACCATACACCAGAATAGCCAACGCGTGGAAAGAAAGCGGATCCACCAATATAAGGACCATGGATTTTGTTGATAATTTTAATCCATAATGCTTCATTATTGTAAACGTAACGCCAACGCCATTTTTAAACAAGAGCTTGATTGAGAGCCTTTAAACTGCCGAGATCTATACCTCGTTTAGCTTTGGAAGCCATCACCGAGTTCCATGCAATCCAGTTATATTGCCGAGCATCTTCTTTTCTGCCCCAGAAGAAATTAGACCGAAGTGATTCAAGGGTCTTTATAGTTTGATTCGGCATAGGAAGCATAGATAGGTAGTACATACCAAGGGATCCAAGGACCGAAGTAACCAAGGTAGATCTACCTCCAGTAGAAAGCATGTTAGCTTTCCATCGCGAGAGTCTTCTTTTAAATTTGTCAACAATGGGATTCCATCCAACAGGGTTAGACATGTTAGAAGCAATTGGGAGCCCCAAGTATATGCAAGGAAGTTTGCTAGCTTTAAATCCCGTAATAGAAGCTAGCTTTTGGACTTCAACATAAGGAATTCCCACCCCATAAAGACTGGATTTGAGCAGATTTATATGTAGCCCCGAAATCTTATGAAAACAATGAAGAAGGTGAACTAGCCTTTGAATATTAACTCGAGACCATTCCCCTGGAATAAATACATCATCGGCAAAATTAATACATGTGTTTTTTATACTTATAGAAACAGAACTCAATGTGTCTTACTCGTGAAATGTAAGACCATACCTAATTAGAAATTATACCAATAACTTCAGTCAACAAAAGGAGTACATGAGCCAATACCTTTTGGATCCTGATTTATTTATTTATTTACTTTTTGAAAAGATTAAAATTTATAAATCACAAAACTATAAGTCTTTACAAAAGATTTCTAAGGACTGACCAAGGACAGGCCCTAAACTCCAGACTAAACAATACTTCTACGTTCTATAAAACAAACATCAATCAATTTAAACTTCAACCAGATGAAAACCAGAGCTCCATCAAAATGCACAATTGCTTTAGCCTTGAGAATAACATTCTGCATCTCCTGATTATAATCCTTCATCATCTAAGACCCGATCAGTATAACCTTAAGAGAAGTAGTCCTATCTTTCATGACTCACTAAACTTAAGGCTATTCCATCTCTACTTATCCTTCTTATGTACATTACAATGACATATTCATCCAATTTAATCCCGAGAGAGATGCAGCTTTCTAACTGCCTTCGAATCTTTGACTCTTAGTGTAATTGAGATTTACAAAGACCAAAAGGATTATAAGTTAAGTTATAATACGAGTTCGGAGGTGCGGGATGCATGCTTGTATAAACTAACTTGATCGTAATTTTGATGAATGACAAAGATTGTGAATAAACATCAAGGGATGAGATTCTTAATTGTTGGCTTTAGTGACAAAAAAAACTGTCACTGCTGAAGCGCCGCTAATGAACAGACACATATGTTCGAAGGGTGCAATTAGCGACAGTTAGGGAAAACTGTCACTAAGACGTAAATATATACTTGTAAGGGTATTATGACCATTCACAAGAGGTTATGTCTTTTAATGAAAGGTAATGACTTTTCATTAATTGACACTTTGTTTAATATATATATATATATATAAACATGATTTGGTCTTTCATAGGAGATAATCACATGAACAAATACAAAAACTAATTCTATGTTTTGCTCTAGACTTTTATTGCCTAAATCTAGAGTGTGGACTTTGTATTATCCAACTGTAGGTTTCGTGTAACCCAACGACATAGTGGGTTGAAATACTACAATATGAAAGTGATTCATACACGATTCAAAGTCTAATTTAAGTTATTCATGATTATCATCATATACCCAAACCTACAAACTTTCCAAAAAAATTGTAGTATTTTTGATGGTGATAATCATGGCCATTGAATCGTTAAAAACACAAGTCAAAATTCAGGGAACTAGAGATGTTGGATGGAAGAAGATTCAAAAGGAGGGAGAAAGATTATTGGCGCGAGTATATTCAGGTATTCTCTCTTAATTGATTTCTATCATCATATCACTTGTCAAATTGATACAATGAAATCAGGTACGCTTCCGCAATTAATCTCATATTCAACAATGATCTAAACAAACGATCTTTGAGATTATTATGTTCTTTATATTGGTATCAGAGCCCTCTTGTTTGGACTTGTTTGAAATTCATATATATCTCGTAAATATCGTGATTAATCTGGAAATTGTTTTCATGTATGTTCTCGGTTGAAAGAATAATCAAAACTTTTATTAAAGTTTAAGTGATTAAATATGCCGTTCAAACATTATGATGAAATCATGACATATATCAATAAAGGAATTACTTGATAATTATTATCGACTATTCTTTCTGAACACTGAAATTCAATTATTGGATATCATGTATTTATTTTGCTGACATAAAGTGAATATGGTTTACTTTAACCTTTTTGCGGAACTTCTAGAAACAAGGAGATTATTCTGAATTTGCGACACTTACAGAAATAGGAATTTCAATTCAAGAACTAACCAATAACCAATTGGTTCGGCAATAATTCGTGGATTCCCACTATCTTGGAAATCATATGTGGGATGGGATTATATGGTTATCTTTCTGTTTGTATTTTATTGTATTTAAATTGCCATATGTTGTCATGCATATTGTCACAGTTTTCATTAATAATATTTTAAATGTACATGATATGTTTTGCAATATTAGGTTATCGTATTACATTCCAAATTGTTTTTAGAAAAAGGAATCACAAGTCTCTGTGATGATTGTTGTTTTGGTGGTATTTTCGGGTAAATATTGACATTTGTTTTTCCCAAAAAAAACCAAAATTTCTAAATTGGTCAATTGAAACTTCTAATGGTGACAATTTGATGATTAAATGCATGTGAATGGTTACTCCATTCTTGTATGATACATAGCATTTAGAAGTTTTGTATGTGTTTACATCTTTTTGTTACCATCAATAATGATAACAATAAATAAATAAAATGAAGTTAATACGTGAATGTTTTATGGGAGAATCTAATTGGGCTTAGTGCGTACGAATGCATTGAACTTTTACCAAATGTCTATTGTGTGTACCCAACTAATGGGTAGTGTTTTTAATGGTCTTAACTTTCAAAAATTGTATTTTGATGTACTTTGCTGATGTTTTGATGATGTGTCAACTTCTACGGATGTCACGTGGCACCTTAAACGGACGACACATCAGCAAAGAACATTAAAACACAATTTTTGAAAATTGGATGCATTATAAACACCACCCGTAAGTTGGGTACACATAATAGACATTTGATAAAAGTTCGATGCATTTGTACACACTAAGCCCAATCTAATTAGCTGTTGTTTTGATGGACCAAAGATTTTGATAAATTTACCCAATTTGGAATTTAGTAGTCATGTGACAAAGAAATTTTGTTAAATATTTTAATTCCATGGGAAGGTTTGTGTATACCGAAAGAAACCAAGTGCAGACTGTTGAAAAAGTGAATCCCATGCCATTGGCATACATGATTTTTCATTTTAGTTCTCATGATTAATGATGTAAAGAAAATCTTGTATGGTTAAGGATGGGTTTGATTCAAATTATAATTATTTTGTGGCTTTAGTTTCAACACACTTTGATTTTCATGTTGCTTACTGCCATGATTTATTGATCCGAAATCATATACGATAAGGGCTAGGGTAATAATTCAGAAACCTTATAATTCCCAAAATGGTATTAAAGATGTTCCCACACAATGGAAATTGAATTCGACTAAGTTATTTTGTCAAGGATTCGGGATAATGAATTGGACAAAGTATATATAGTCGAGATATCAATAGTTGAAGTGATTTCCTTTGCTTATATATATGGATATGGATGGATGATATATTATTATCACATAAATCAAGTACTCGTCGATAGCTATAAATCATGGTTAAATATTTATAGCATGTCTTCATCTGTCAAAAGAAACATTGATGCAAGTTGGATGATATATTGATCGATCAAGAAGACTAAGCTAGTGTAAGTGATTGGATTATTATCTGTGGTGGTGACTTGTCTTGGTATTAAAGAAACAAAGTTGTAACGTGTTCAACTATGACATCATGATTATTTACTAAATTTTAACTCCTTGGTTTTAGAGAAGGATTGTGGTTGAAGGACATGGTATTAAACATAAGGATAATTTAGGTTTAAAAGTCAACACCACCATTTTCTATGTGCACAAGTCGGTGATAGCGATTGGATTAAAGTTTGTATAATCCTTATTCGTGAGACACCCAATTCCCCTCTAATAGAACGTTAAAGGGTGAATTCAATGAGGAAAACTCACACGTTGAGATTGGAACACGCATTGTCAAAACATCCCAAGATTAAAGTGTTCGGACATGTAGTTGGCTATGATGAATTTAATTCCTAATAATTCCTTTGATAAAATGTAAGCAGGTCCATGAATAAAGGAATTACCTATATGAGTATGAAGCTTTGCCGATTCAATTAGCTTGGAATTGGCTTTGTATATACTCATGAATGGATTAGGACGCATGGCACGTAAAGCGTTAAGAATAAACATAGAAAGTTTGAGAAACTCGTGTGTATATTATCTGCAGGTATTCAAATGGGTTGAAGGGTTCAATTCTTGGAACACCCTGATTCTCGAATATTTGGAATGTGTAATGTAGTAAGATGAAAATTCAATCTTCATGACATTTTCATTTATACATGAGTTTGGTTTGTTTTGATTATTTGGTAAATTAAGGATTTCGTTAAAATGGAGGAGGATAGTTGGTGATTTTAGTGTAATTGAGATTACAAAGACTAAAAGGATTTTAAGTTAAGTTATAATACGAGTTCGGAGTTGCGGGATGCACGCTTGTAAAAACTAACTTGATCTTAAGTTTGATGAATGACAAAGATTGTGAATGGAGATCAACGGATGAGATTCTTGATGTTGGCTTTAGTGACAGAAATAATTGTTGCTGCTGAAGCGTCGCTAATTAACATACACATATGTTCAAAGGGTGCAATTAGTAGTTAAGGAAAACTGTCACTAAAACGTAAATATATACTTGTAAAGGTTAATGCCAAAATGATGCAACGTACTACCACCAAATGTTCCATGTATACAAGCTACCCATTTTATGTTCTGGGTATGCAACAAACCGGAAGAAACCGTTTTCATATCATGACATACTTGAACTTTACCTGCTACAATATGCAATTTGCTAACTAGGCAGCCACATATGATGTCACATGGATAAATTTTGCCACGTCGTTTGTATATGTGTCAACCATGTCACTTGAGATCTTGTTCAGGGTATGCAAAAAATTGACAGATCTTGTTCTAGGTATGCGACAAACTGAAAGATCTTATACCGATGTAAGTCCACGTAATAAACTTTTATCCACGTCACATTTTTAAGAACTTGAAAAGTGTTTACTAATATTACTTTACCGGTTTTCCAAGTAACCGGTTACCATGTTACAAACATGGAACATACATCTTCCAGTTTGTTGCATACCCCGAACATAAAATGGGTAGCTTGTATACATGGAACATTTGATGGCAGTACATTGCATCATTCTGGCATTAACCCAACTTGTAAGGGTATTATGACCATTTACAAGAGGTTATATCTATTCATGAAAGGTTGTGACTTTTCATTAATTAAAACTTTGTTTATATTATATATATAAACATGATTTGTTCTTTCATAAGAGATAATCACATGAAGAAATACAAAAACTAATTCTAAGTTTTGCTCTAGACTTTTATTGCCTAAATCTAGAGTGTGGATTTTGTTTTATCCAATTGTAGATTTCGTGTAACCAAAGGCAATAGTGGGTCAAAATACCACAATCTAAAAGTGATTCATACACGATTCAAAATCTAATCCAAATTATTTATGATTATCATCATACCAAACCAACAACTTTTCCAAAATTAAATTCATAAGCTTGAAATTTACATTTTCCTTAATTGCCTTGATCAAATCTTCTGCAGTTCTTCATACATGCTTAACAGTCTAAAGTTTCTTTTGTGCCACACATAATACAACACTGAAGCAATAACTAACCTATTGATAACACTCCATATATCGCTTTTTAAAGGCGTTAAGCAGAAAATGTATTGATGATCACCAACAGTTCACTGTGCAGCCCCTTAAACGTCATATTTTCATTCATTGTAGTCCACAGCTTTCTAGTTTAATCACATTGAGAAGACAAATGTGAATGTGAATCAGCACGGTTGGCACATAATGCACATTTAAAATCCACTATTCGCTTCCATACTTGCATCCTATCTTGGGTTGATAATCTCCCTTGAATGGCAAGCCATAAAACAAATGATTTTGTGCTTCTTCTTTGATTTTCGTGTATGGTTGAGATTGAGTGTTGTAGATAACATAATTTATGAGAATGTTAGGAGAGAAAGAGAGTATGTGCTCTCTGTGAGAGGGAGCATGAAGGGAGATGAGGAAGAAGAAAGAGGTTAAAACGATTAAATATCTATTTTTCCTTATTAATGTTTTGCCACTAAAGTTCTATATTATTACCCTTTTGACACCGCGGTCACTGATTCGATTCCCTTATTAAATAATGGCCGAGAATCTTTTTACATAAAAAAGACTTTTTTATGTAAACCATACCCTAAAATATACTTCCCTCCCTCCCTAAATAAGAGTCCACATTTCCTTTTTATTCTGTCCCAAAATAAATGTCCAGTTCCAAAAGTAGTAAATTAACTTTTATTTTATCCTTTTTCAAAACTAATACATGGGAGTTTGTGCAAAAAGTAAGGGAAAAAGGTCATCTTCATTACCAAACAAAGCAATTTCTTAATTTGTATGTAAAATGATAATGGACTCTTATTATGAGACGGAAGGAGTATCTTTTATCTTGTTAAGGATGAATTCCAATAATTGTGATTCTCTAAACGACTAATTAGCTCTAGGGACTACAAGACTTGTCCTTCCATTTTCCAAGTCAACTTACAACTTTATGTCTTTAAATGTGACGACAATACTTTTGTCCATAAAAGTTGTGTGTTAATATATTCTAAAACTAAGTATCCAAATGTGTCCAAATGTTTTACCTGCATAGGTCAACATGTTCATAAATGATTCACGATAAAGACTTATATCTATTACTAATATATAATGTATTTTCATATTTTTTTTAAGATAGAATTGACTAATTTACCCTTATAATTACTAAGAGATTTTTTTTTAAATTCATAAAAATGACTAATATACCCTAATTATTAATTATTAAATTCTCATTAATACAACTATTATTAAACCATAAACTAATTAATATATGACATTTAATTAACATACCCCTAATTATTAATTATTAAGTTCTCATTAACATAAATATTATTAAACCATAAACTAATTAATATATGACATTTAATTTAACTTAAACTTCTCTATATATATACACTATTACATTTAAAGGTGGCGAAATAGGCAGGCGAGTCGGTTCGGAAAGTTGGGCTAAAACAGGTTTGGGTCCTAACGGGCTTGGGCCACAACCGGTGCGGGTTATAACGGGTTCGGATCAAAACGGACATACATAAATAAAAAAATTTGTGGCTTAATTTTTGGTGTCAATTTGAACTTATTAGGTTATGTATCTTATTTAACTCCAAAAAGAAATTACAAATAAAATTGCAAAAGAATATGATTACTACGTTTTAAAAATAATGAAAATTGTAAATAAAACAGTATTTCAGAAAATTTGTTAAAAAGTGATTTTTCCACTTATAAAACAGTATTATTCGTGTATTATAATATAGTGTTTTATTCTTAAAATATTTCAGAAAATACAATATTGTATATCGAATTAATATGAAACTAATAAACTTTTCCCGCTGCATTGCGTCGGTATTCTGCTATATATATATATAGAGGGTGGGGATCAAGAGGGAATAAAAAAAATTAGGGAACGAGAGAAGCAAATCTCAACCCTTGATTTCATCATAAATGAATTTTTAAAAATCACAAATAATTTTAAATTTTAACATTCATCACAAATGAATGTTAAAAACATTTTTTTATAAAAAAAAATCAAGGGTTAAGATTTGCTTCCCTCATTCCCCAAGATTTGAAACTTCCCTATGGATTTTATATATATATATATATATATATATGTATCACAATCTTAATTAGAGAAAGTTTGTTCGTAATGAAATTAAGCCCAATTTTAATTACTTAAAGTCTGACTGTAAATAGATTATAGTGACACTTTTATATGTGTCAAGAACAAACATTTTACTAAATGCGAAAGTTAAATTGTAGGGATTGGTCCATATCTTTTGTAAGTTTCCTTAGGGCTCGGATCTACGGGGTAAACTTGCTTATATGAGTGCGGAATCCTCACATAAACATAAACGATAACAAACGAGTAATACAAATGGATAATTATCACTTTTATTGAATATTCGAACTTACACACAATGTTCGAACTTACAACTCCGAACTTAACTCTCAGAAACCTATGTTTCTAAAATATTCGGACTTGTGTATATATAGGCAACTAAGTTCGTACAAACTTACTAAGTTCGTACGAACTTACTAAGTTCGTACGAACTTACTAAGTTCGTACCTACTCTAAGTTCATACGAATCTACAAAATACACAGACAAAACTTAAGTTAACGATTACAACAATTAACAAAATGACTTCTAAACCTAACTATTACAAACTAGAAGTTGTTGTCACAAAACATGCACCAACAGACTCCCCCTTGACAATAGCTCTAGTTTCGATGCACCAACAAACTCTCCCTTGACAATTGCTCTAGTTTCATCGGAGATGTTGTCACCCGAGTTGTATTCGATCTTGATTCTGTTAAGCTCTTTTTTCTTCTTGTGTAGAACACCTTTTACACAAAGTCTTCACTACCCTCTGACATCTTCAATCTTCATGTCTCTAACTATCTCTCTACCTTCTGACATCTATAATAGATCATGTCATACACCCTCAACAACTCTTGTAGCTTCCGAGTAACCTTTAGGAATTTCATCTTTTTCAGATCTTAACTCCTCTCGGTCTATCACTACAATTCACCTTCAGACATTTCTTCATTTTCTAAACTAGACTTCTGTAGGTATTCTCTAACTCTGATTTATCACTATTAAACTTGTCAGTTCAATGGTATCTCTCTCTGTTAGATTGACTAGACTCCCCCTTAACCTGTTCAAGCTTTCCAAGTCTTCCGGTTGAAGAGTTAGGCAGCTCAAATTGGTCTACTGCTAGGCAGCTTTCCATCATTTGGTCAATGGGATCATCGTCTCTGTCTTTGTCACAACACATCCTCTTCACAACCAGTCTTCACCCCCTGCCAGGCTTCTCCGCCTAAGCTATGGTGAAATAGTTGTAATAGGTTTCGTTGGAATTGTTGTTGTAATGTGACAACCGTCAAAAATCTCAGGTCAATAACGCACTTAAATTCCTAGTCTATCTATTTACGTTTACAGCACTCTAAAATCCTAGTGAAAAGTCTAGGTTACGACTCCTTAAGTACCGAAACCGTGAATTACCGAAATCGCGTAACGTTTTAGGAGATTGCTTAGCGAACCTTAAGACCCTAAACAACATTAAATTAGGTTACAAAGTGCCAAAGAAAACAAATGAAATTTAATTTCTTACATCAACACAAAATACTTATCATATCTCAAAAATCGAAATTAACCGAAACTCCTTAACTCGGTAAACGCGACTCGAATCGAATAAATGAAACTCAAATCCGACAAACTAATACTTGAAAACCCATTATAAACAATCTAAATACAATTTGAAGTATTTTTGAAATTTAAAACATCAATTTTTACAACCCTAATATTAAGCACAAAAACAACCCAATTTAAAGCCTTTAAATGTACAATACTTGTGCAATTTTATTACAAATAAATACTATAACTAATATAAATTTTATGTTAACAAAAAAATAAGTTAAAAACCTCATTTTAATGACCCAAAACCGGACCCCCCCCCTTCCCCTCTCTCTTTTTCCACTCAACCTCTCCACTAACCACTTATATTCCATGCAAAAGTCTTCTACCACTTACACACTCTTCCTCTCATCATTTCTCTCATTTTCTCTCAAGAAAACACACAATACCTCTCTTTTCACACACTAATCTCCAGAGAATATCCATCCTTAAATCATATATTTGAAGGTGTTTATACACCTAAACCAACTTTCTAAGGTATCAACACCATCTCTAGCTTCCATTCTTGCAATTTCCTACTTTGAATCTTGTAAAAACATGGATTTTATGCCTTTTTCATGGCTAAAATTCTCATATAAGGCTTGATGGTTTTTAGGTTCCCTTACACTTGTTTAAGTGTTAAAACAAAAGGGCAACCCATGATCAAACCGAAAAAGTCGACTTTTCGATGTTATAGGGTTTTATTACATGTTCTTGCTAGAATAAATGGTTAAAATGTTAAAATATGTTTATTTTTATGTAAAACACATGTACATGCATAAAAGATAAGGCTTCAATCATTGGATGAGGTCTAAATATCGTTGGTAGTGAAAAACACACCAAAAATATCACTTTATCATGCATGTAATCTGTCCAGATTTTGACCCTACTTGAAACGACCATAACTCAGTGAATAATGGTCCAAAAATCTTGATTTTTCTTCTAGAATTTATCTTAGTGTCTTATCTTTAAAACCCTACTGGTTTCACTCAAATCCATGGAGTTTTTGACCTCCAAATGTATCACACAAAACTGATGCGCGAACAGCTACCTTGCTGTGAGCAATCTTGTTGTGATACATGTTCATGGGGCTTAAGGTGTTCAATAAATTCAAAAAAAATTATTTTTAGACCCCTAATAAGTTTATCTCATTAGAATAAAAATATAGTAATTTATCTTGTTGATCTCATATTTTTAGAAAATGCATGAACATCATGCATTGTTGTAATCTTGTAAATTGCAAATACTTGTGTTGTGATGATTCAAAAATATATAAGTGCTAGATAAAACGTCTTAAAATTTTATGAATTTTTTTTTTCAGTATGTAGATCACGAAAAGAGTCTTGAAAATAAAAATGAGAATTTTTGGAAAGACATAAGTATTTTTCCTAAATTAATGCAAATAAAGCCTACAAAAGGTGAAATAATCATGAAAAATACTTTTGGACCCCAAATAATTATGGGAAAATTCCAGTGTCATTTTCCTCAGAAAATTACCCTAGCATCAAAATTTCACACTATTTGGAAGTGTTTTGATATGTTTTCTGATTTACGTCTCGTTAAAACGCATAATGTTGGGAACCAAAGTTCCATTGCTCAAAAAGACTTGAAATTTTCCACAAACCTAAAAATGGGTAGAAAACGATCTGGTAAAAATTCCAGAATTTTTCGTGGATAATTACTATTTTTCCCATAATTATCCTAGTTTTTAGACATAAAATGATTATAAATAATCCATAAATCTATAAATCCCCAAATTTTCACAGAAAATTTTTGAACTATATTTCATGTTTCATACCAAGTTTGGTAATTTTTAGATGTTCGATTCATGTATTTTCATTATTTTGTTGACAACTCGAACAATTACCGACAACGTTAATTAAAGGGAAATTCGAACTTTTTTGGCACTTTGTAATTTAATTAGCTAGCTAAGCAATCCTAACAAACCATATTAGTCGAGAAACTAATTAGAAACCTTGTGTTCTTAGGACTTGGATAGGAGTCAAACCCGATCGGCACGCACATTACATCCATCTGTACGCTCACGCCCAATAGTGAGTTTACACAACCCTTTTTTTAACCTGTTACTTAAATGTTTTGGGGTGAAAAGCATGCTATATGATTTAATTACTATATTTGGATTACAAATACTATTCTTATGCTTTACTTGATTTACAAATTGCTATGCTCATGCTTTGCTTATTTTTCGAATACTTGACATGGTTAAAATATCATATTGATTTCAAATAACTTCTTGAATGTTTGAAGTTTATACGAATATGATTATATGCTTGTTTTCTATCGTATCTAAAGTCCCCGGTATCTCTACACGACCATTAACTCTATATAAGCCAAATGATGCATATGAATAGTACTATTTGGGAGCGAGACCACCTCCCCACTCACGCGGCCACGTGAGTGCATCCCATCATCCTAAATGCCAACGATAGGGCATCTCTCTTTGGGGCAAAGGTTTATCGGTTGTAGGTTTGGTTGTGGACTCAAGCATAATAATTCATTTTGACTATAGACAAAAATGCGATAGCATAGAAATTCATAAGCGACTATAAACGTATGACGTTTCGACTTTTGAAACGATATCTCTTTGAAACTATAAACTTTACCACCCGGGCTTTACAATGACTTTGTCATTTGAAACGATATCTCTTTAAAACTATAAACTTTACGACCCGAGCTTTACAATGACTTTGTCATCTGAACGATATTTCTTTGAAACTATAAACCTTACGACCCGAACTTTACAAAGACGTTGTCATTTGAAACAATACTTCTTTAAAACCATAAATTTAAAAGTTGAGTTTTACACTATAAATCATTGTGGTTGTGGACAATGATAGACGTGGTTTCATAATAACGCTTTGCATTCATATGAACTTCGACATAATAAACCATTGAGATTATAAACGTTTTGATATTGATTTGATGATCCATTGACTTTATAAACCTAACCTGAATCTATTAAATACTACAATATGAGTTTTATAAACATAACTTGAACTTATTAAACACTATATCTCGAGTTTTATAAAAGTGAATTGAACATTTCTTTGAAAATATGAGCGTGGCGTTATGAGTGAATTACGACTTTTAATTGAGTCCCAAAGGGAATCACTCCTAAATGAATCTCGTACTCAAATAAACCTCATTTGCAAACAAAACATCGATTCACAAATGAATCTAACTATCAAATGGGTATCGCTCTTAAATAAGCCTTGTTTTAATGAATTACTTTTATAATTATCCGCGTAATAGCGCTTGACCATCCTTAAAATTGATCTTATGAAATTATCGGATGATTTTCGTCATTGTATGAGCCTCGGTACTAAACAAATTACTTTTGTGAACTAATCACGTAGTAACGTGGAACTTCTAAACTAAACTTTGTAAACTCTTGAAAAGGGTCTTTCCTTACGCAAAACCTGTGTACTCACCAACTATGTTTCATAGTTGACCTGTTTATTTTTACATGCTTTTCAGGAAATAGTCACAACTTGTCTATTGAAGCTAAACCTGTTATATGAGCTATGCTGCTATAGCTTTACGGAATTTTGTCTCTTTTGGATGTAATCGCATATTTAGATTATGTACTTTTGTGTTGTAAACGCTTGTAAGACTTATGTAATGTACTAGTAGTAGACCGTTGAACGGTGATCTTTTGTAATTTTTGATTATGAAATCATTGTACTGTTACATCTCATGTTTCCGCTTTAGCGGGGTGTGACATGTAATGTGTAGGTGGTGATGGTTGTGGATTAGGCAGTCGGCTCACTAATGATAACCCCACTAGACCGTCTTCTTGTTTGACCTTTCTAGTTAGTATCATTAACATAATCAACATCAACATCTTGCAATTTATAATCATCGTCTTCATTCAACTTATGTTTGCCTTTATCCGTAGTAAAACGAGACCCTAAGTGAGATCCAAGTTTTATTAGATCTAGATTCATCCAACTCTGTGGAATATCATCGTCATCATCACTTTCATCATCACTTTCGGTTTGTTTACACGCAAACGCCAATAGCATCCTCGAATTTAGATCTTCTACCTTTAAAGCTTTGTCATACCTAGGCTTTGAATAAATCGCATTCGAGTTGTTTCTCCAATTGTATAGATAAACAATCAAAAGTAACTATCTCCCCATTTTGAAAGAACTTAAATTTGTACAATCTAAAATGAAAAATAACTAAATATAGACAAACAAATATGAAATTATTCATATTAAAAAGCACATTCTTTTTAGGAGAGTCACTGTTACGAAGATCATATTAGCCATAATGCGTATGATATGCAGTTAGGAATTGAATTATTCCAATGTTATTATGTATGTAATTTATAGTTCACGACGATTATCAGTATTGTTGTCCACTTAAGCAGTTAACACTCAGAATTTTCAAGTACATATTTGGTTATTGTTAACGATTATCTATGTATCTCACATTTGGTATGCACTTAGAATCGAGGAAGTCCAAAATTCCATGTAATGGATATTTCAAGTCTTTTATATTAAGAGCAATGTACTTTTATATATGTGAAGAGACTAGACTAGGGTTAGAGCCTAACAAATCTAAAATCAAAACCAGAGGTGACAGGTCTGCACTTTCGTACAACAAAGCGACATAGTTTGACTAGAGACCTTGAAAACGGTATTCTTGTTTCTTGGTCGAGTTTGCTCTATTTGTAGGATACACTGACTGAGACTAGGTCAACATATTTCAAGATGTAGCAAAAGAAACAGTCAGTGGACCCCCCAGATGAATTGGTTTATATTTATCCAATAACATGTATTCAGGTACAATCTATCTCCTAAGAATTAAGACTTAATGTCATACATCAAAATAGAGATTGCACAGAATAACTGTATTATTTAATATTTATTAGGTACTTGAAAACCGTTATGTCGTATGCCTACCAATACATCGTATGATGAAGCTATTAGTTACGTTTATATTTAAAGTACTTTTTACTATGTATGTACTACATCTAAAAACCACACATATAAAAATGTTCTATGCATGGGTAATGTTTTCATCATTTCTTCGCGTTATTACAGTGACACTCAAATTTTTATAGTTTTTCCAAACTAACTAAAAATTCTAAGAAATAAAGATAGATAAAAGTTCTTAAGGGAGATATGTCACTCATGATTGTTATTCCAGCGATATGGACTAACAACTGAAAACTTGATTTATCAAAAACCTTACCATAAAAATCAGCTAGATTATCATCCCAAATTTGATCTTATCTCCCCCTCAGTCGCTACGTCTTATGTTGAACTTGTAGCCTATGAAGTTTATGTTCCTACACACTAGATAAAAATCATTAGTTACAAAGGGGGACCCAAGCCACCACGGACTTGGATCGACCATTCACATCAACAAATGTAAATTCCTTCAGATATCCATCTCGCCTCTCAGGTGACATGGATACTTTGGAATTCCCACTTGTTGGTGAATGGGAGGAGCTACCACTAAACCTTCTATCTGGAAACTTTTGGAAAAGTCTTTGATTGACTAGCCTATGTTTTGAAGTATATCTAACCCTAGATTTATAGCAATCATTCGAATTATAAAAATTCCTATTGCTGCTACGCTGGTTAGAAAAACTTTTCTTGAGGTTGTTAAAACGTTTTGAAGGTTTCGACCGAATTGATTCTCCATTTAAGCTTCCTGTTTCAGGAGAAGTGCTCCTTGGACTATCAATTGTCAAAACTCTTGATTTCTTATATGGACACACGCTTGCCACATGTCCCTTTTGATGACACGCGAAGCACAAACGCTTCTCCCAGGCTTTCTTTTGAGGCTTGAGATGCGCTTGGTGTTCCAATTCTGTTTGTTTACCTTTTTCATTTCTATTTTAGGTCTAACAAACTTAATTTTAGTGTTTGACTCTTCATTGGTCCCTGACATAGCTCTCTCTGACTTGGTCGACTCAGTGAAGTCTACCGTCTCAGAGACTGTTGGTCGTGTAGTAGAGTCAGCTTCTTGTACACTTATTAGACTATCTAAGGTTTCAACTGAAAATCTTTTTAGTTTAATATTCTTATTAAGTTCAGCAATTCTAACCTTAGCGTCTACTAGTTCTTTTTCGTTATTTGAAGACCGTTTAGTTAGATCCAAAACATACTCAAGAGCTAAGTCAATTATTTGACCCTGCTCGTTCACTTTGTCTTTTAAAACTTTTAAATCATCTTTATCAGATTTAGCATTATTAACTAACTCGGAGTTTCTAAATTTTAGAATTGTGTTTTCTTCTTTAAAAGCATTTAACTGAGTTGTCATCGTTTGTGATGACTCTATTAAATTCTCAGCCTGCTCTGCAAAGTTGATAAAAAAACACAAGCATTAACTAACTACTGAATCTAAGTTTAGAATAACCTTATGCTTCTCAACATCCATGTTGGCCATATATGCAATGAAGCCCTTTGTACTCATAGTATCAGTAGACTCCAGCCTTATAACCCTGGTCTCCGACGCAGGTAACTCTCTCTCAGTCTTCTTCTCACTAGCATCCTTTTGATCTGCCTCATCAATTGTGGTTACGAATTCCTGAGGCTCTTCAACAGGTGTACTCCTATCATATGAACCGTCATGTGTTTCAGTAACCAAGGCTCTGGAATGTGTACTATTCCCTGAGTATTGATCACTAGTAGACGTCCCTTGATATGAGTCAGCTCTACTATCTTTGATCTGTTCATCATCGTCAAATCTCTTCTCCAAAGCTACCCAGATCTCTCTAGAATAGCCGTAACGTTGTTTGAAGGTATACTTAATTTCTTCAAGAAGACACTTGATGATAGCAGACAACGCCTTTTTCTCTGCATCATACATCATTTTGTCTTCCTCTTTCATCGTTGAATACGAATGAAACCGAAGTTTCCCTTCGAATTCATAAAAAGGTGTATCATACCCTTCATTGATACAGATCTACATTTTGATGTTAGTAAATTTTACAAATGATTCAAATCTTTCTCTCCATCCGAAGTAATCTTCAGCTAAAAGCTTTGGTGGTGAAGTATGATCCATTTCTATCATTTTGTTCACATTTGACATCTAGAAAGAGTGTATACGGATTTGAGGTAAGTTTGTAGTAGAAAGTCAACTTACGTCAAGTTTACTCAACACAAATTTCCTTCCAAAATTTTTTGAAAATTTTCCGAGTGAAATTTAAATTTTCTCAAACCAAAATTAAACAATGGTAAGCCTAAATTCAAATGTTTTTTTTTTATTTTTTTATTTTGTTTCGAACTTATGAAGGTTAAGTTCGTGCGAAATTAGGATATAAGTTCGTACGAACTTACAGCTCACTTTTAGCTGTAAGTTCGAATGATATATCAGGTAAGTTCATACGTAAAAGTTCGTACGAACAGCTGTTGAAAAAACTCATATCTGAAAATTTCACATATGGGTTCGATTCAACCTGCAACTTCGAATCCTTGAATACTAAGTGATAATACACAACTTTAGAAGCTAAAAACAACAATCTAACTTCCAAATCTTACGTAATCACTCATTTCTTTATCTTTTCTGTACCCCGAACCAAAAACGAATTGTTTAAAGGCTCTGATACCACTTGTAAGTCCCCTTAGGGCTCGGATCTACGGGGTAAACTTGCTTATATGAGTGCAAAATCCTCACATAAACATAAACGATAACAAACGCGTAATACAAATGGGTAATTATCACTTTTATTGAATATTCGAACTTACAACTCCGAACCTAACTCTCAGAAACCTCTGTTTCTGAAATATTTGGACTCGTGTATATATAGGCAACTAAGTTCGTACGAACTTACTAAGTTTGTACCTACTCTAAGTTCGTACGAACCTATAAGTTCATACGAACCTACAAAATACACAGACAAAACTTAAGTTAACGATTACAACGATTAACAAAATGACTTATAAACATGCACCAACATCTTTAATATGACATGAGAAGGTAGAGGAGAAAAATTAAAGGTTTAATCATGATACTAATTAATCAACACAAATAACAATTAAAATGATGATACTGTAGTATAATTACATTTTCTTCCACACAAGAAAATGAGGTAAAAAGTAAAAGGTGGGGATTCAGAGACACCAAGGAATTGAAAGTACACCGTTCCTGATATTGCACTGCATTACAATAGTAAGCTTTTGTAGGTGGATAGGGGTAATAATACTGTTGTGGATAGGGGTATTGCACTAGCAGCACTAGTTGCGGTGACTTAGAGCACGAAGTTGGTGACACGCGGCTCCATTCTCCATCTGGAACGCCGTAGGAACAGTGTTTCGAGAACAACGTCTCCAGCAGGACGCTATGAGACCCTTTTTTTTATTTTCTTCTTTTCTTTTTCTTTTCTTTTTCTTTTCTTTTTCTTTTTTTTTCCTCTTTTATTTCTAATCTGAAAAATGATTTATAGGAGTGTGTGTAGAACTGTGTGTATTAGAGGTGAACAAAAAAACCAGTTTGGGTTTCCAGCCGTTAGAACCGGTTTCAAACCGATTTTGAATAGTTTCCGCCACGAAGATGTACTACCCGCCGGGAAATAGCACTAACCGTCGGGTACTCTGTTTCTACTGCAACTACTCGTTTGAAAACGGCCATATAGCCGTTTTTGGTCCTTTTTGGCCTTTTTTTTTTTTGGTGTTTTTTGTGAGCAGTTGGTGCATTTTGATAGTATAAATATGTGTTAGATGTTGAGGTTTATTTACAACACTCAAAGGTTTGTTACAATTATAAAAACACTATCAAAACGCAAAAAAAAAAAACGCAATATATACTCTCATTCTCTCAACTCTCAAACTCAATGGCATCATCATGTGGTCAATCACAATCTTCAATCGATGTTGGAGAATCATCTAGTAATGCTACGGTTGTTTCCATCAGATCGACGAAAAGAAACCCGGATCTTTGATGCAATTACGACTTGTGCGAAATGTCGAATGCTACTAGAAAAGCTCGATGCAAGAACAGTGGGGCATTTCTTAAGGAATCCTCTAATACAACTTTGAGAAATCATGCAAACCTCTATTGCAAACCGGTGAAATATGGGCTGAGGCATGACCAAACGACAATGGCGAATGATGCTACGATATGGCAATGTGAAGCGAGTTTGGTGCGGGATACGATGGCGAAGTTCGTGATTCAAGAAAGCTTGCCTTTTGACCACTTCAACAATTCATGGTTGACAAAACTCATTCAAGAAACGCTCCAACCTCGTTATACACATGTAAGTCGTACAACTCTTAGACTCTATGTTATTAAAATGTGGAAATTGGCTAGAAATGAAATGATTTTAGGTTTTGAAAGTATACAAACGGGTATAAATTTAACTTGTGATGTTTGAACGACTCCACATGGTTCACTAGATTCGTACCTTTGCGTTGTCACTCATTTGGTTAATCCTCAAACGTGGCAAATGATGAAGCGTACGATTGCTTTTGAATTATTTGGATATCCGCATATTGGCGATAATTTATATAAAATTTTAGATTATGTTTTAAAAAGTTTTAAGCTAGAAGGAAAAGTATTTTCTTTGTCTTTTGATAAAGCATCCAATAACACCGCCACCGTCAGACAATTACAACTAAAATATAAACCGGTTTGCAAAGGTGTATTTTTTCATAGTTGATCTGTTACACATATCATTAACTTGGTTGTGTAAGATGGACTTAGTTGTATTGCGAACATAAAAGAAAATTTTAAACAAATGTTACGTGATATCTTTAGTTCAAGTAACGCTAGATACTATAAATATATAAATTTTTGGGTCGATTCAAATTCCCTTTGGTTAGGTCTGAATTGGGAAGTACCTACTAGATGGAATTCGACATATAATATGTTTGAAATTGCTTTAAGACAAAAAGAAACTTTAAAAATGTTTCAAGACCTTCGTGCAGAACGTAATCGGGTTACACCTTTTCTGGAGTCGAGTTGGCATATTATCCAACTAATTGCCGAAATGCTTGTTGTTCTTAAACAAGCAACTAATTTTTTGTCGGGAGTTTATTATCCAACTAGTTGTTCAAACATGTGTTCCAAAATAAACGATTTTGAATTGAGGGGCATCATGTTTGAACACATGGTACAATTAATGAAAGCCAAATTTATAAAATACTTTAAAGAAATGCCTCCCGTTATAACTTGTTCCGCCCCTCTAAACCCAGCTGTAAATGTTAATGGGGTTGAAAGTTTACTTCAAATCATTTCTTACGATTTGGGTTTGTTAGACGTAGACCCGAATTTTGCGAAAGATGAAATTTCTAACTTTAAAAAACATTTTGAAAGTTTGTATGATGTCTATTTATCAAAGTATGGTTCCACATCCCTTCATGACGGCATTCGAAATGAGATGGCATTCGGATCAAGTTCGCATGCCAATAATGAAATGACCCAATTATACAAAACTTTAAGAAATGAGAGCACGAAAAGAGCTCGATCAAGTACTACTAGTAGCGAACTAGGAAGGTATAGTGGTTCCATCTTTTTAGGATACTTCACTATTGAAGAGTTTCACAATTTGGATGTTTTGACATGGTGGAAAGAGCATGAAGCACAAATATTTACGGTTATAGCCGCTATGGCTCGTGATCTATCAACCGTCCAAGCTTCTACGGTAGTTTCAGAGTCGACTTTTTCAGTTAGTGGACGGGTTATCTCACCAAGAAGAACCAAACTCACAGTTTTGTCGGTGGGAGTTTGTATTTGTTTGAAAGACTATCTTGACGGCGTTGAACGGATACAAAATATATCACCACTCGAAGGAGAAATGATAAGGATTGAGCAAGAAGTACATGAGGAAGAGATAGCAATGAGATTGTTGGTACCACTCACCACGCAAGAGCTAGCTTACGAAGAAGACTTACACAATATGACTTATGAAGAAGATTAAAAAGAACGACGACCAGAAGATTACAAGACTAGAAGACTTTGTGTTTATGTTTTTATGTTTGAAGATGTGTATATATTTGTTTAAATGAAAATAAACAAGAAATTTACTCCAAAAACGTGTTTCATATTGCTCGATTTATGTATGTATTTATCCTTTAGTTTCATGAACTTTTGGTACTTAATTCTCCTAATTATTGTGTTCAGAGGTTACGAGATGTATAGGAATTACCAAGGTACAACATTTTCCCGTCGGGTACCCCCTTTTCCCGTCAAGTACCTTCTCCTTATTCGGGAAGTTTCAAACAAAACATTTTGGGGGCTATTTTACCCGCCAGGAAATGTGGTTCCGCGTCGGGAAATTGGAAAAAAAAAAGTTGGTTTTTGACTGGTTTGAAACGGGTTTGACTCAACCCGGTGCCAAACAGGTTTTACCGGTTTGGCCTTTTCCAATTTCAAACCGATTTCAACCCGAACCTGTGTTAGTCCAAACCGGTTTTGACCAAGTTCGACCAAACCGATCCAACCCGGTTTTGTGCACCTCTAGTGTGTATAGGAGGAGGAAGATGACTATTTAGGTTTTTAATTTGGCTCACTTTTTGGGCTAATTTTTTAAAAATGGGCTTGGACTATTATTTTAAATTATTTTAATTGAGTCAAATATATTAAAATTAAAATTGACTAAATTAAAATGGGTTATGTATATTTTTATGAGTTGTACTACTTATTTTATTTTTAATAATTTTTTAAAACTATTTTGTTACTTATTTTTGTTTATCGAAAATAAAATCCTGAATACTGTTCTCATTACTTACAGTGCTAACAATTGTACTAACAAATGTAATATACGAGTCATCACTCCGTATTCTCTTAAAAATTAAATTTGTTAATTTAATCGGTTAATCAAGTTCGATTAACAAGTTCCAGGATCTTGTAGACCGATCCATATTTTGAGAATTGAAAATTACATTTGTGCGGAGAGAATGGTTTTGATTTGAAAAAGTTTAGGCGGAGATAGCCGACGGGTGATTAGTGAAAGGTGTTGACTGTTGTTATTTGTGAAATGACAACCGAGTGCTGACCACTCTCACCATTAAAGACAACCATAAGAGGAAAGGGAGTGGGAGGAGATGGCACAAAGTGATCATGGATCACTTTGATGTGATCACTCCACTCCTCAATTTGGTTCTCAACTTGGTTGGTTCAACTTGGTTGGTTCAACTTGGTTGCAACCACTTTGAGTGATAGCTAACTTTTTTTTAATTTTGGTGTGTGTATAATTAATTTATAAAGGTAAAAATTGTTTAAATGTGGGTCTCATTTTTAGTGTGAAAATAGTGTGATGAATAGATATAAAAATGAGTATCAATGTGATTTTAGTGTGAAAATTGTGTGACACTAAGGTGACAACCTTTTTAAGTATCACTCCCTTTGCTCTAATGAATACCATGAAAATTCCGGCAAGCATCATTTGAATTTTGAAAAAAGGGGCACAAAGTACACGTCAGAGAAAATAACTTACATTACTCGATTTAACTAATAGTAATCAATTAATATAAAGCATAATATTTATTCATATGATAATTAGTTATTCCACACTAGTAAATGGGAAAAAAGTAAAAATGTGGATTTAGACCTTTGATTGCTTTCATTCAGAAACAACCACGGACAGTTTTACATGATAGTACACACTGCCTCCTGATTTTGTAGTGGCTTTTACCATGACATATCGTAGCTACTTGACGGTGGGTGATAGGGGTATGGGTGATAGGGGTATGGGTGATAGGGGTAATTTGCCGGTGGGCGAGGTAGGTAATGTGGCGGTGTATTCGGTTTTTCCTTTAACTTTTCTTTTATTTTTTTCGCATCCTCCTTTTTTACTTCTTCAATTTTCTTAACCACATCTCCTACCTTTTTCAAATTTTCTTCCAGTTCCGGCACCTTTTTCACCTGCTGTTGCATTTCGACTGAGGATCCATAAAATTAAAAATTAGAAACAAAATAAACATCAAATCAATTATTCCATAAAAGAAATCTAGAATTTTTGCTAAAAACATTCATATAAGCTTGTTATCCATACACTTATAAACTTTTTCATCCATTACTGTACGGTTACTAATAGTTTCTAGCTAATCATGCTAAAATGATGAAAACAAACTTACCGTTTATATTATTATTATTCGTATTGCTGCAGCAGTTTTTTATGGAAACTGTGAGTGCATAAGCCCCACCTCCTGTCAGACCTACACCTACAGTCATGATAGTAGCATACTTCATTATTGTCTTAAGTTTTCCTCCACCGCTGCTTTTCTTGGAACTAGAACTACCCTTGTTTCCATGACTATCATCACCTGTATATGTTGTTTCAAGCAAATTCTTACAAAGAGAGAAAAAAATCTTAGTTGATTTTAGTCCATCTCTATACACGAACTCGATAATTTTAAAAAAACTTTGTGCTACTGTTACAAAATATGATGATTAAAATGATAAAATATATGTTTAAATAATTAGTTACTATACCTTGATCATCAACATATATAATATAACACTTTCCTAGGTACATGTTTCCCCAAGCCGAGGTCTCACATTCTGATCTCAACCGTCCACACGCCTCTATAACACAATCTTGACAGTCGCTTACACTCAAATCTTGTACGCACTGTGCCATACCTATGCTTACATTATTACTCGCACGAAAGTATTGTCCATTTCCAGCAATTAGATATCTCAACGCACCATCAATACGATTCAGTACATCTGAATTGTAACCAATTGAGGGGCCACACGTCTTTACCACCTCCATCTTGTCCTCGGCCCCAAAAAATGATTCATTATCATATTTAACAAAGCATCCATCTAATTGTATTCCACCACCTATTGATGATGGACAATTTGTCTTGAGTTGAATTATGGAGTTTGTGACACAATCTTTGCAATTGGGGGAGCTAAGGTCACCTCGACATTGGAAGAGGCCAAAAACAACGTCGTTTTGTGAGTATTCAGGAGGGGAGATTTCAAATTTATTGAAGTTGTACATAGAGGATGAGTCGATTATGGAAGTGAATAGTGAGTTGACATTTTGACTCGTAGGGAGTCATCGAAGTGAACTGGTGTTCAGAACATTGGACATATACCTTTGAGTTAACTGTGGAATCCGCTAAGACGGGTAACATGAGATAAAATATGTGGACCAAAAGAAGAGGAGCTTGTTTTAGCATTTTTAGTTGATTAGAGCGTCTAATCACAAACCTTTAGCGAGTTTATGAAATGCAGATTAGTCAGAAGACATAGAATATATACTAACACAAGATTCATAAATTAAATGAAGTACTATACTCTAGCAAATATAATAATTATTTAAGGAATAATAAATAATTACAATTTCAAATTATGGTAACGAGCTTGAGAAAAATAGAAAAAATTATAATAATAATAATAATAATAATAGTGTCAAGTGGTAATTAAGAAAAGAAAAATGATGCTTCCAAAATGGGAAAATGAATACAAGATGTCAACAAATGTAAAGGCTTATTATTTTAAAATCATTAACCTCTATTTTGTGTCGCTTATGGTCAAATAATCTGTTAACGATGTTTTGATGCCTGAGACAAACGATGCCAACCAAGTTGGGTTAATTTATTATGTTAACCACATACCACATATTAAATTGAATCGGTGCATCCACACTAAAATGGATTAGAGGTGTACCTAAAATAGTAAAATGTACGTCTTACCTATTTAATGATTGACTTGGCATAGGTATTCGTTATTTTTTCTACTTTTTTATTTAATTTTTGATTTGATTTCAATTGAACATAAATCACAATCAATTAATTTACTTAGACTCTTTTAAGGATATATAGCATTATCTCTATCACAAACATTACTCGCATGAAAAACTCACCAGGCATATAATTGTATGAGAAATGTGACGTTTACCTAAATTTTACAAACAAATATTCACAAGACAAGGTGGATCAATTAAAATTATTTGTCTTTTCTCCTCTCATCCTTTTCTCATCAACTGATTGATACACATATCAATCTGTAGATAGTATTTTGTGAAATTTTAGTAATTGAATTCACCATATATGCAAAATGTTTTCGATAAACTACAACTTAGACTTTTTGCTATCACGACTATCATGAGTGTCACGTCAGCAACGACGGATTGTTATCTACCACAGACTACAGTGGAGTTTTCACGACAACTTACGACAGACAACTAGGACTCACTATTTTCTTTATTTTTCATTTATCTTAAAAACACATTTACTTCTAATTAAATATAAAACACACCAATTAATTTAAAAACTACTTGATTAATAAAAAAATATTACAATAAAAAAACATATTATATAAAAATAAAAACGTTACAATATACTAAAACTAAAAACGTTTCGGTACTAAAGATAAAAACGTTACAATACTAAATATAAAAATATTACAGCACTAAAACTAAAATCGGTTCGTAGTTTGTCGTGCACCACTTTATTCTTGCACTATGCGCTACAACTCTTTCCGTAAAGCCACCTCGAACCAAGTTAGCCGGATTAGCGAGAAACTCTTCCTCAACCCGAATTATTGCGAATCCGTTGTCTTTTTTAATCACGTTGTGCATTATCACCTCGTCGAACAACGGAGAATTGTTTAAAAGATTGATGTCATTGTTCAAAACAGCTGCACCAAAATATGCATGCAATATCCACATATCGTATGAAGCACTGCTTAAAGCATAATTGTCGAGGGAACGTGATCACCTCTTATGTACTGCACTTTACATGCACTTGGGCAGTTCTTCCATAGCCAGTGCATGCAGTCAATATTGTCGAGCATTCCAATTAAGCCATGTTTCTCTTCATGTGCTTTATATAACTGAGCAATATCACTAGTAGTCGGCCTTCTCAAATACTCATCTGAATACAATTCGAATAAACACTTACAAAAGTTTTTAAGATAATCAGCAGACGTCCTTTCAGCCATTTGTAAGTATCATTGAACATATCCGAAGATGTCCCATATGCCAACTATTGTATGGAAGACGTGTACTTTTGTAACGGAATAAATCCTAGCCGACCAGTTGCATCTTCACGTTGTGTAAAATACACAAAATGGTCGGATATAGGTTCAATAGAATAATTGGTAATATTATGGACTATTCGGATAAACAACTCTCGACGCATTCGAAAATGTCTTTTAAACATGTTAGGCAGATACATAGGATTATTGGAAAAGTAATCCTCCTCCAAACGTCGCCCGACACCTTCACAGTGCCTTAGTAAATACGTACGTGTTGCATGTGAATATGAACTTCCGACCTCTATACGTTCTTTTTCTTCCTCGACGCACTGTTGCAAAATTGCTAATAGTTCGTCATCTTTCGAAGAATCATCAAAAATACCATTAAGACGATTAAGTGCTTCCATCTTGATGCTAATATTTGTATGAGTTATATGTATAAATCGTATAGATTTATGTGAATTGTATAAATTGTTGGTGTGTTAAAAATTGAAATTGATTAAAAATAAAATATTATTTTTTTAGCCGTTGAACTCAATGGATATAAATTATTATTATTATTATTATTTTTAATTTTTTAAAAGTAACTGTTAGAGGTTAAAAAAATAATTTTTTCTTGAAAACCGAAATAAACGATAAAAGTAATAAAATATTCTAATGGGCTCACGTTTTCTCGTCCTGGCTTCGTGATTTTTTCAACAAGGACGGACCACTAGGTTACCACTCCAACCGTGGTGATCCGTAGTGGCTGCACGGAACCCCCATCACGAACCACTACAAGTTGTCTTAGAAGTTTGAACAAAGTTAACGTGCTAATCCAAATAAATAAATAAAAAATTAATAATACATACACTTACTTTTGTTCTCTTCCTATATATTTGTTTTCTTTAACATCTAACATATTATAACTAAGCATCTCATCTGTCAATCTCACCATGGCAACTCAATGTCTATCATTGGTTATTCTCTTCCTAGATGTTGATTTGTTTCTTAACCAAAAACATAACACTATTACCTTTCACCTGGCCAGTAGACTAGCGGCAGTGAGGAGCCTTTCGCCCAAAAGATTGTACATTAATAAAATTAGGCAGGTAAACAGAGTCTTTACTTGTTCAAGTTACCCAAAGAATAATGAGTATTTTTATTTAGATGTATACGATCTAACCGGAGTACTTTGGTGACTGCTTCCGACCTTTTCTCTGACCATTTAAAATGTGCAACTATCGAAAATTAAACCTAAAAACTCTTGTGAAAATATCATAATCACAACTCCACTCATGTGCAATCTCGAGTGATGGTTATTAAAAATGATTATACATACCAAGATAATATGTGCATTTAATGCATGATAATGAGTTTGCTAAATTTGTAATCATTTAGATGTTAAGTCTTAATTTGTTATCATTTGCAAAATAATGAGTTTGTTGTTGTCATAAAATAACCATTTCCCACCACCACTATTTAATTTCTATATCAAACATATTTTAAGTAATTAATATGAATCCCTTTCTACAATGATGACTAAGGGAATGTTTGTCTTAATGATTAAGACCTCTTAACTGATTAATATGAAATATGAATCCCTTTCTACAATGATGACTAAGGGAATATTTGTCTTATGATGATTAAGACCTTTCCATCAAAAAGGCTTTTTAATTATTAAGGGATATTCTTATCTTAAACAGAAACCACAATGATTGACTTTTGATAGGTCATTTGTGAATTCCCGCTTAACAACGTTATTTGTCGAAAAACTAGGAAAATAAAAGGTTTGCATTTTTCATACCAATAAATTTAATGAATTTATTAAGTTAACACTTACATATGTCCAGTTTTCAAGATAGTATTATAATTTTTAAGATGAAATTTTCTTATTATATTAGTAGGTTTAGCGATACTAAAATAATCCAAATACAAAATAAGTATATTTACTATTAAAAGAATTAAATAAACCGTTAATTTAAGACATGCAACTTGCGCTTAAGATGCGCTTTGCATGTATATTCGTCTTTTAGCTTCTTGTTGGAACATATGCTCTTTTGGTTCATTGGTTGGAACATATATTCTACTTATTTGGACATTAATAGTAACATGCAGGAAATTATACGTCGTATTTAACATTTTAAGAAACAATTATTCAAGTTCCAAATGAAGTTGTAGACGCTAAAATTAAAGAGATCGATCTCATGAACTGGGAATTCAGTATGGAGATTATTAATTCCCTTTTTCTAGTTTTATAGTTTTGAAAATCACCCGGAGTCTAATTTAAAATTTTCAAATAATTTAAATTAAAACGGTTATGATTGACAAAATTGATTCAGATGCATGTCTCTCAACCAAGTGTATAGTCCATGTTTAAAATCTAGAAATATGAAAACAAACATGTACATATTTAAAGTGTCTGAGTTAGATATTTAAAAAGATAATATGAAGATAAAAACGATATTTTGTTCATAATAATCTTATTTTATTTTGTTTATTGTAACATCCAGTTTTTTTTTTTACAACACTTTATATAATAACAAAATCAACAATTTTCATATATACATAAACATTACATTGTTTACAAATTTTACAACGTAAGTTCTCTTTCTCAAAAGATTCTCACAATATCCGAGCATGATTTAACGGGAGTAATCAAACAGTTACTACCAGCAGTAGCAAGCACACCACTATTCACGCTGCGGCTCCTTCCCAAGACCCTCATTTCCCTTACTCGACCCACCTGTATTATCAGCAATAACAGAAATGGGTAAGCACATCGGCTTAGTAAGTAACAGAATCATAACATCAATATAAGATATAAATCTTATAAATCGTAACATTGAGCCATTTATGATCACTCAGCATAAGAATGGCCAGTAATAACACTATTAAGCAATTTACGACCACTCAGCATAAATATGCATAACATTCACTATGTTATGCCTCTTATGACCACTCAGCATAAGGAGAACTCACATTCACACTATTATACCAAATAAGTTCGCATAATCAGCAAAGTCGCTCCTGCGACTTTATCCAATAAGTTCGCATACTTCCATTAAGTTCTCAAATTTTTTTATTTTCAACTATTTTTGAGATGTTACATTTATGTCGAATAATATTAATAACTACGTTAACATTTGCTATATAGTTAACATTTTGTTATTAATTATAAAAACTTATCATAACAAGCAAGTATAATAATCTAATTCCTTTTTGTAAGAAGATGCAATACCCCAAAGACAAAATTTCATTATTTGAATGCTTAGAAAAGAGTTGACAGCGAGGCTGCTTATCAAAATATTTTTATCGTTTACGAAAACATATATGCAGTCCATATGGACAGTAGCTCAGCATGCCCCACAGAATACTTTTATTTAATTCCTTTTATAATATATTATAAGTTTATGTTTATAGAAACGAAGAAAAGTTTAATGGAAATTACTAAATATTTTAAAAATAAAAAATTAATAAAATTGTTTTATTTTATACACAATTTTATTTTTTAAGAAAAATATATATAAACAGTATATCTAACAATATTTAAAATTGTATCACTGTAACTAACATTATTTACTCTTTAATTAGAGATATTACATATATGATATACTTTTAACGAAAATTTTTTCTCATTTTTAATTAGTTTTGGATTTAACATTGATTCATAATCAAAATTTAAATTAAAATAACTAATTATAATCACATATAAATAATCGCATTACGAATTACAATTATAAAAGTTACATGAAAATAATTTTATTTGACAAATTAAAATTGTATTCACAGGTGATTACAATTGTATTCACATATGATTAAATACAAGTATTAATCACATGTGTTTAAAGAGTGATTATACATGTAAAGTAAATATCAAGTTGAATCACACGTACATTATAATCTACCGGTAATTATTCATCAAAATATGAAATTTAAATTTAATTTTAATCACATGTGATTATATACAAAATCACATGTGATTAAACATCAAATTCACTAATCATATGTGAATTTACATATAAACATTAACAAATAATCGTATATCAATTATAATTTTTTATTATAAATCAAATGTGATTATACAAAATCACATGTGATTATAAGCGATGTGTTTTATAAAACCTGACAAAAAAATAAAAAAAGAAACTTTTTGAAATTAGCTGTGAGATCTCTAATTAAAATACAAAAATAGACTAATTCCAAATATATAACTTTTATAATTTATTGAAATACGATTTATGATATATTTAACTTTAAAAGTTGATAAGTTATAAAAGTTATGTTGGATATGAGTTTTTGAATGAAATAGAGCAATGTTAGTGATTCTCTTCCTTCAATCCTTTTCAGTATTATTTGTTGATCACGCTCCTCAAATGATATATCGACAAATAACAACATTTTCTTTGACTATATGATTTGACACTTCGATCGGAACAAATTAATCTCCTTTTTGCAAAGGTGTACGACCTAAAATGAATGGCTCTAGATTTTTTCATGTGAAATTTTGATACATCCACAGATAAAACGAGTAAAATGGATAAAAATATTATTCTACACAGATTAAATTAATTTTACCCTAACCCCACAAAACTAATAAAACAGTTACGTAACTGCCAACGATCACTTTTACTTTCGATCCACTTACGACGATATATATCCCACTGCACTTCCAATACGCCTTCTGTGTATATTCTTCTTGTGCATTGAAATTTCCACTGTGACGAAGCACTATGCTAAACAACTCGGAAAGTGTTGTATATAATTTATCAATTTTTGATTCTTCATTTGGAGATCGAGAGTTTCAAAAATGATCAATGTGAACTATTTCAGAATGTATTTTTTCGATTTTCCAACCAACAAAAAGTGGGAGTATCTTTTCGAGAAATTGTGAAACAAGCTAATGATTATCTTATCTTAAGATCACAATATTTATATGATTTCTAAGAATTCTGAAAATCTCATAAAATCATATCAAAGATGGATAAAAGATAAGGCATTTTAGCCAAAAAGTGATCTAAGCCTTAAACCGGGTCATGACTCCGTATACCTGAACTTGCAAGCCGCAACCTGACCACACAAGTCACAAATTCTAACTCGCAATTGAGACTTGCGCCCAGGTACATAGTAATCATCTTTTGATATTGAGACAAATAATGTCAACCAAGTTTGGTTAATTTTTAATGTTAATCACATAGGACATATTAAATTAAATTGAATTACTAATTATTATTTTAAAAATCAAATGAAAATAATTTTATTGACAAATTAAAATTGTAATCATACGTGATTACAATTGTATTCACATATGATTAAATATCACAGTGTTGATCACGTGCAATTAAAGAGTAATTGTACATGTAAAGTAATTTTATCAAGTTGAATCTCGTGTGAATTGTTATATACATCGGATATGAAATTTAAATTCAATTGTTATCACATGTGACAATATATAAAATCATATGTGATTAAACATCAAATCTACTAATCATTTATGATTCTAGGTGAAACTAAGTGTTTTCAAATCTTATTTATAATTATTATAATTACAAGTGGGAAAAGCCCATGCGATGCACGAGTCTTGTTTAATTCAATAGTTGGGTAATTCATGTTTTGGTGATTGTTTGTACTAATAATTCTTATATTATGCATTGAGGAATAAAAAGTAGTTATTTGTCTTGCCCATAATGCCCCCTTTCAACCTCAAGTGACACATGTCAATTTATTAATTTGTTTTATGTTAAGATTTATCTTATTTGACCAGGTCCCCTAGGATTATTAAGAACTTTTTTTTTTTTGTTTTAATTGAAAGCATACTCCTTATAAAAGTCTCAAGTTCTATACTTCTCACTTTTTTTCCTTCCCTATTTGAATTCGTATTCTTTCAGTAATAATAATATTCAAGAATGATACAAGATAAAAAAAATTAAAATTTAAAGTACTACAATTTTTATTTTATTTTTTTAAGAATTAACATCCACTCAAATTATATATTATCATGATAGATTATATTATTACTTGTTTTGTAAAAGAAAAAATCAAATAAGACATCTTTTATGAATTTTATTGATTTTATTTATTATTTTTACATTTAGTAGTTAGCATTTTAGAATTTCTTTATGTTAGTTAGTTAATTGGGTTTAGAAGTTCAAGACTTTTATTGAATAATTAGAGTTTAAACATAACTTTCGAAAAGATACACAAACCAATAATGTAAAAATATTTTTTTAACCAACTTTGATCATTAAATTTAGACTATTTCAATATATACACAAATTATGCAAACTTTATAGATATTATTTCCTATTAGACCACTCCCTATGGTGACTGAACAAGACTGCAAGACTGACCTCCACGTCAGCGCCACGTCAGCGCTAAGACTGAGGACTGACCCAAGACTGAACGCTGCCTATGGTGACTACTAAGACTGAATTTTCAGTGCCACGTCAGCGCCACATCATTTCTTAAATATCAATACAAATACATTTTTTAATTAACAATTAAAATTACAATAATTAAAAAACTAATTTATATTAATAATAAAAATTACAATAATTTAAAAAGTACATAACATTAATAATTAAAATTACAATAATTTAAAAAGCGATAAACTAATAACTAAAAAGCAATACAATTAATCCGAATCGGTGTCTTCGTTCTCGTTCGTACGTTGGGTAGGCGCCACACAATCGCGTTTAACTTCTTCTCGAAAAGAACGGAGAAATTCTTGTTCCTCGGGTGGCAAGTTTGGATTGATCGGGTTGTTGAGAACCTTGAACGCCCTAAACATTGATTTCTTTCTTGCAGTCTCCGCTAATGTTTCCATTGTTTTTTGTTGAGCTAGTGCGGTTTTCAGAAGTTGGGCGCGAACCTCGTCGGCCGAAACACGTGAGGAAGTAGCATCCGAAGAACCCGAACTTTTTTGGCTTTTTCGACTTTGTGCCCGACCGGGTGGGCAACGAATCGTGTCGTCGGCGAATAAATTGTCAAAGTTCGGTGTCTTCGCTTGGTGTTGATCATTGGTGTCTTCCTCGTCAAGATTGACCGCCTCGTAATCGTCGTCTTCCATAGGTCGTTTGTTGTTCATAACACCTTCCGGAAAAAAGAACTTGGGGACATCTCTTAAAACTTGCCATGCCGACTCGAAAAGAAAGTTCCGGTTTGTTCGATCCTTGAATCCTTCACGGGCCGCCGACATAAGGTCTACATCGGCCATACCACTTTGCCACTCGTTTTGATATTTTTGGTAGATGCTTTGAAAAACCTTGACATCTCGTTGGAGTTTTGTCCATTTGCCCGTTATTTGGTCAAGATTGCGCTTCCTATCTGCACAACGGTTGTAACTTTCTTGTACGACTTTCCAAAAAGAGTCACCCGTTTGTGAATTATCGATCGCTCCATTTTGAGAAGCGTCAACCCACCGCTCCGCCAATATCTTGTTTTCTTCGGCGGTCCACGCCACTCTTTGGCCTTTTGGTCGTTCGCTTGATTCGGCAACTTGTTTACCTTTCCCTAAATATAAATTAAAACACATTTATATAATTAAACTTGTACGTTACAACTATATATATAACAAATAATTATATAATTACATTTATATAATTAAAATAGTACGTTATAACTATATATATAACAAATAATTATATAATTACATTTATATAATTAAAATAGTACGTTACAACTATATATATAACAAATAATTATATAATTAACAAGTACGTTATAATAAAAGTTACCTTTTCCTTTTCTATTCCGTTTGACCGATTCGGCTTCGGGTACGATTTCGGCTTCCTCTTCGGGTGGTGTGTGAACGTTTTCGAATTGATTTCCCGATAGTGGTTGTTGTGAGAATTGTTGTTGTTGTTGTGTGTATTGTTGTGATTGATGATACATATTTATATAAAGTTGGGATTGTGGGTCCCCGGTTGGTATTGAAAACGGATTGACAAGATGTAGATATTGAGCTAAAAAAAATACTCGTTCTTGAATAATTTGGATATTGTCTTGAATATGTTTCCCATGAATATAAGCACTTTGGTAATAATTGAGCACCTTATTCAGACCACCTATTAATTAGAATCTTACTGATGCATTTATACAATCGATTACAACAAGCCATTGGCATGAAGTCAGATACTTTATTTGGTGTGGGAATTTTAGTAACTAAAGCTATAATGGTGGCCTTCATTTCCCCCAAAAGCTTCCCTGTAGTAAAAAATCCTTTATTGTTAAACACACATCATTTTCCAACTTCAGACCAAGCTTTCTCGAAGAAACATGAGGTATAACCATCAGGTCCTAGGTCCCGATGCTTTATTACTATCAATATCAAAAATTGCCTCCTTAATTTCCTCATTAATTAGTAATCTCCAAAATCATATTTTGGGCTTCATATTCTGTAAGCTTAACAACGATTATATCTTCCCAACTGTTCTAAAGGACTAACAGAAAAACTTGTACCCAGGAAATTCTGAAAATGATTTACATATTGAGCAACCACTTGATCTCCTTCAATTCTATTACCCATTTCATCACAAATACTTTCCACCCTATTTTTATGTCTTGTTGCCCATAAAATTCCATGAAAAAGGCAGTGTTCTTGTCTCCTTCAACAAACCCTAAACCATAAATCAAGCCTCAAATTCGTTTAGATCTAAAATTCTAACCGCTAAATTAACGTTTTTTTTTTCAATATTCTTCTTCTTCTTCTTCTTCTTCTATACTTCTTCTTTGATTTTCGTATATGGTTGAGTAGTTGTAGATTACCTAATTTATGAGAATGTAAGGAGAGAAAGAGAGTATGTGCTCTGTGTGAGAGAGAGAATGAAGGGAAATGAGGAAGAAGAAAGAGGATAAAACGATTAAATCTATTTTTCCTTATTAATGTTTTGCCACTAAAGTTCTATATTATTACCCTTTTGACACCGCAGTCCCTGATCTAATTCCATTGTTAAAGAATGGCTGAGAATCTTTGTACATAAAAGACTTTTTTCCAAGGAACCATACCTTAAAATCTATTTTTTTCTTTTTTTCCTTTTCTTTTTTGTGTTTTTTTTTTGTTTTTTTATGATCTTTTTCGTTTTTTAGATTTTGCTTCGTTTTTTACGTGTTTCATCTTTTTCTTCATTTTCTGAACGTTTTTTCTTCGTTTTACTTCATTTTTTTACGTCTTTTTTTCGTTTTGCTTTATTTTTTTACTTTTATCTTTGTTTTCTTCGTTTTTAACGTTTTCCTCCGTTTTTTTTTTTTTTTTTTTTTATGTTTATCTTCGTTTCCGTCGTTTTTGTTTTCTGTTTTTATTCGTTTTTCTATATTTTTTTTTATGTTTTTCTTCGTTTGATCGGTTTTTTTGGTTTCTCTTGGCTTTTTTGTTTTTCTTCCTGTTCTTCATTTTGCTTGTTTTTTTTTTTACTTTTATCTTCGTTTTTTTAAGTTTATCTTCGGTTTTCTTCGTTTTTTCGGTTTTTCATTTCTCTTCTTTTTTACGTTTTGTTTCGTTGTTTTACTTTTTTTTTTCTTTACGTTTTTTTGTTCATTTTTGTTTACGTTTATAATATATGTACCCAATTTAACTACGATGCATTGTAAAACTTTATGCATTATATTATATAAACATGATACACTAAGACTTATATGATAATGATGCACTGAATTTTTAAAACTTACATAACCATGATGCACCATATCTTATAATGAAGAAAAACATATAAACGAAAATAAAAGTGAAAAAAACGTAAGAGAAGAAAAGAAACGTAAGAAAAACGAAGAAAAATGTAAAAAAAACGAAGAAAACGAAGAAAAAAAGGAAAAAACGTAAAAAAAAACATGAAAAATTAAGAACAACGTAAAAACGAAGAAAAACATAAAAAACGAAGAGAAACGAAGAAATACGGAAAAACATAAATTAACGAAAAATAACGTAAAAAGCGAAGAAAAACGTAAAAAAAAACGAAGAAAACAGTAAAAAAATGAAGAAAAACGTAAAAACGAATAAAAACGTTAAACAAAACAAAGAAAAACGTAAAAAAAAAATAAAGGAAAAAAGAAAAAACATGAAAAGTTAAGAACAACGTAAGAGTGAAATAATTAGGTACTAGTAATTATTAAGGTGAAATAACGAAAAGATAAAATACAAAATACAAAATAAAATAGAAAAAGATAAAGTGATCATTATTTAATGATTAATGTAATTATTAAGAAACTTTAAAGGATTAAGTCAGAATACACTAATAATTATTAATTAATGTGGGTTACATAGTGAAATAAATAGGTTTATTTAGAATCACCCTTATCTTTAAGGATGGATTCCAATAATTGCAGATTTTCTAAACGACTAATTAGCTTTAGGGACCACCAATGTTTTAAAAACCGGTTTTTTGATCGGACCGGTCATCTCATCGGTTCCGGTCGGACCGGTTGTTGACTTTTTGACTTTTTTACTATTTTTTATTTTTTTTCAAAATTAATTGAGGATTAATGTTTAATTACACTTCATATTGACCTTAAATTTTATGAATTTGAAATTTGAAGCAATATATGAGTGGTTAAAGTACATTTAAAGGTAAAAATAAAATATAATTTAACAAAATTGAAAGTCAAGGAAGTCGATTTTTTTTAAAAGAATGGAACAATCAAAGTTTACGAGCGAAAAAATATGAATTTTCAAAGTTTACAAAAAAAATGTCAAGTTGGTCAAAAACCGGTCCAACCTCACCCGAAAAATCGGTCGGACCGCCTGAAAACCTGTCGAACCGCCGGTTTTTGACTTGGTCAACTTTGCCTGTAAATCGGTTTATTTTGAGCCGGAAAACCTCCAAATTCTGATTCAACCGGTCAGACCGGCCCGGTCGAACCGATTTTTAAAACACCGGGGACCACAAGACTTGTCCTTCCATTTTCCAAGTCAACTTACAACTTTATGTCTTTAAATGTGACGACAATACTTTTATCCATAAAAGCCCTGTGTTAATAATGTATTCTAAAACTAAGTATTCAAATGTGTCCAAATATTTTACCAACACATGTCAAAATGTTCCTAAACATATTTAGGATAAAGACTTATATATATAGGAGAGAATTTAAATAGAAAACATAAATATTGTGATAACATAAAAATGACTTTAAAATCACCTTTTAGATATTCAAAACATGTTTTTCTTCAAAACCTTTTCAATGATTATTATTTAAATAACTTTTGCAAACTATAATAAACAACTATAATAAAATATATTAACTTTTTTTGGAACTTTTTTTACAGTCATTACTGTTTTGATTATTCAAGGTAATCATAAAATATAACATGATAATCACATGTGATTATTCTCTAATATAATGTGATTATTATGTGTTCGTAAAAATCACAAAAAGGGTTTTGATAATCACATATTATTCATGTGATTATCTAGTTATAAAATGTGATTATTATGAATAAAAATTTTTTTAAAAAAAAACGTCCCAATTTTTTTTATTAAAAAATAGCTTCTAAAAGTTATTTGAATAAGGAGTTACGAAGAAATTTATGTAAAATAATGTGTTTTGAATATTTAAAAATGATTTTGAAGTCATATCTTACGTTCTTACGATATTCAGATTTTCTTATTTGAACTTAGATATCTATATATATCACAATTTAGAAAGAGTTTGTTTGTAGTAAAACACAATTTTAGTTACTTAAAGTGTGACTATAACTAGAATATAGTGACACTTCTGTATGTGTCAAAAACAAGCATTCTACTAAATGCGAAAGTTAAATTGTAGGGATCGGTCAATATCTTTGATATGAGACGATAAGGTAGAGGAGAAAAATTAGAGGTTAGAGCATGATACTAAGTAATTAACACAATAACTATACAATTAAAAAAAAAATTAAAGGTTCGAGCATGAGACTAATTAGGTTTTTAAATTGGCTTACCTTTTAAATCAAATATATTAAAATTAAAATTGACTAAATTAAAATAATTTATAATTTATAATATTTATTTGTGTTTTTAATATTTTTTTTCTTTAATTTATTTTATTACTTATTTCTATTTATCAAAAATAAAATGCTAAATAATGTCCTTACTCCCAACTTTTTATGAGTCACCATTTCATATGTTCTTAAAAATTAAATTCTTTAATTTAATCGGTTAATCAAGTTCAATTAACAAGTTCCAGAATCTTGTAGACGGATCCATATTTGGAGAATTGAAAATTAGATTTATTTGGAGAGAATGGTTTTGGTTTGAAAAAATTTAGGCAGGGATAGCCCACGGGTGATCAGTGAAAGGTGTTGAGTGTTGTTATTTGTGAAAGGGTTTATTCTTTCGTGATGCGGTTAATTTTAACGTTTTTCTATTGTATGGAGTTAATTTTAAAATTTTCTATTGTATGAGGTAAACCTTCTAAACTTCTCTATTGTATGTAATATTTTCTTTTCTGGCCATTCCATAAAAGGAAAGTTTCATTTTTTCTCTAGGCTAAAAAAAGCAAGTCAACATACAATATAGAGTTTTTGAAAGTTTACCTCATACAATAGAAAATTTTAAAGTTTACCCCATACAATATAAAAATGTGAAAGTCAAACACATCACGAATCAATAAATCCTTTGTGAAATGACAACCGAGTGCTGACGACACTCACCGTTAACGGCAACCATAATGATAGAATAGCAAGAAAACTTTCGGCAATCATCATTTGAATTTCGAAAAAAGGGCACAAAGCACACGTCAGAGTAAATAACTTACATCACCTGATTCAACTAATAGTAATCGATTAACATAAATCATAAGACCACCTGCAGTGGCTCGTGGTGAAGCCCAGGACGAGCCACCACGGACGGAGTGGTGCCGTCCTGAGCCGTCCTCGTTCTCTCAGCACGGATCTAGGACGCGAATTGGTGGGGCCCACTAGCCCAAAACCTGATTTTCGACCAATTAAAAGTTTTTTTTTACCAACGGCTAGAATTTAAAAAAAACAAATATTAAATATACATATATATAACCGTTGTATTCCAACGGTAAAAAAAAAATATTTTTTTTAATTTATTTTTTATTTACTTTTTATTTATCTATATATATACAATCACTATTTAACTTTCTCACCCACCACATTTCATACAATTCACACTCAAATTTCTTACAATTTTCTCCAAATATTCATACAATTAAAACACCAAAAATTCATACAATTCACACCCAATTTAGCATCAAAATGGAAGCATTTAATCGTCTTAATTGAATTTTTGACGATTCTTCAGAAGACAACGAACTAGTTACAGTTTTGCAACAATGTGTTGAGGAAGAAAAACAACGAACCGAACCTGAAAGTTCACGTCCGCGTTTAACACGTACGTATATACAAAGGGATCGGGAAGGTGCCAGACGACGTTTGGAGGAGGATTACTTTAGTGATAATCCAAAGTATCCTCCGGCCTTTTTTAAAAGGCGTTTTCGAATGCGATGGGAGTTGTTTATCCGAATAGTCGCTGAAATTACTAGTTATTCTGTTGAACCTATCCCCGATCATTTTGTGTATTTCACACAACGTGAAGATGCAACTGGTCGGCTAGGATTTACTGCATTGCAAAAGTGTACGTCTGCCATACGGCAGTTGGCATATGGGACGTCTCCGGATATGTTTGATGAATACTTACAAATGGCTGAAAGGACGTCAGCTGATTGTCTTAACAACTTCTGTAAGTGTGTATTTGATTTGTATTCGGTAGAGTATTTGAGAAAGCCGAATGCTAGTGATATTGCTCGGTTATACAAAGCACATGAAGAGAAACATGGCTTCATTGGAATGCTCGGTAGCATTTACTGCATGCACTGGCCATGGAAGAACTGTCCAAATGCATGGAAAGGGCAGTACACAAGAGGTGATCACGGGCACCCAACAATTATGCTTGAAGCAGTGGTTTCAACGGATACCTGGATATGGCATGCATATTTTGGTGCAGCTGGTTCGAACAACGACATCAATGTTTTAAACAATTCTCCGTTGTTCGACGACATCAAAAACGACACCGGTCCACCGGCACCATTTGATGTGAATGGAAGTCATTACACCAAAGGTTATTATCTCGCCGATGGTATTTATCCAGATTGGGTTACACTGATGAAGGCATATTCGTGTCCTACTGACGAGAAGCGACAAAAATTCAAAAAATTCCAGGAAAGTGCACGAAAGGATGTGGAGCGAACCTTCGGTGTCTTTCAAGGTCGGTGGGGAATAGTAAAGGCTCCTGCCCGAGCAATGAGCGCGAACAAGATTAGGAGAACCATGTATTGTTGTGTGATATTGCACAACATGATTGTAGAAGACAACGGATTTTCAATAAGTCTGCTTGAGGAAGAGTTTCTCCCCGATTCGGCTAACTTGGTCCGAGGAAGGTTTAGAGAAAGAGTCGCATCGCGTAGTGCAAGAATAAAAGAGATACGAGATAAAGATGTGCACGACAAACTACGAAACGACCTCACCGAGCACATTTGGACGCTTCTGGCCAACTTTCGAAGTGGCTAGACTTTAGTATTTTAACGCTTTTAGTTTTAGTATTGTAACGCTTTTAGTTTTAATATTGTAATGTTTTGATTTTTAGTATTGTAACGTTTTTATTTTTAGTATTGTAACGCTTTTATTTATAATAATGTAACGTTTTTATTTTTAGTATTGTAACGCTTTTATTTATAATAATGTAACGTTTTTATTTTTAATATTGTAATGCTTTTATATATATATATGTATTTTTTTTAGTATTTTAAATATTTTTTCATTAATTAATATGTAATTTTTAAATTAATTATAGTTTTTAAATTTAATTAAAGAAAATGTATTTTTAAGAAAAATGAAAAATAATGAAAATAGTGGGTCCCAGTTGTCCGTCGTGAGCAGTGGTCAGTTTACCACTGTGGTCAGTTATCAGTCATGAGCTGTCGTGGCTGACGTGGCAGTGAGGACGGGTGTTATGACTGCAAGTGGTCTAATAGTTATTCATATGATAATTACATTTTATTCCTCATTAGTACGTGGGAAATAGTAAAAATGTCGATTTAGACCTTTGATTGCTTTCATTCAGAAACAACCACGGATAGTTTTACATGATAGTACACGCTGCCTCCTGATTTGGCGGTGGCCTACAGTAGTGATTTGACGGAGGGTAACAGGGGTTATATGACGTTGGGTAATATTGCGGTGGTTTCAGTTCCTTAGCTTTCTCTTCCACAACCTTCTCTACATGTTTTTTATTTTTCTCAAAACGGTCGTCCATATTCTCTTGCATGATTTTGAAGTGTTGGACAACTGGGGATCCATAAAAATAAAAATCAGAAACAAAATAAACATCAAATCAACCAATGAATTATTCCATAAAAGAAATCTAGAATTTTTGCTAAAAACATCATATAAACTTGTTATCCTTACATTTTTTTTTAGAAAATTTTCTATGTGGTCAGTCAAAGAATGCATTTTCTCCCCATAGTCCATCTCAGTCCAAAATACACCAAATAGACACCATTCCCGCTGCCCAAAACCAGCGAGACAGCGGCAATCCGCCACCCAACCGGAAGTCCCCACGTGTCCTACAAATCCCGCTGGTCAACACATATCCCGCTGGTCTTCCTATAATCCCGCTGGTCGTTTGAAGTAATGAGATCTAGTTCGTGTATGGCTAAATACCCGCTGGATGAAGGAATACCCGCTGTAAGGTGGTAAGATACCCGCTGGTTTCCGATTTACTTGCCCGCTTTGGTTAGTAAGGACCCCCCTGTATTTTTTTCATCTACACCGGCAAGAAAACTGACCAAAAGTTGCCGGACCTCTGTATTTTTATTGTTTAGAAGTACAAATACATAGGGTTTATTTTGTTGGCGACGGGCGGTGGTTGTTAGGTGATTGTGTCTCAAAGCATTTTTACGTATTCGAAGATTTAGGGGTTTTGCCTTGTCCTTATAAGGTTCCGAGATTGGATGTTTTGAAGCAAGAGGATAATACTAGTATCGATCAAGCTACGGAAGCAATCATTCGAAAAGCTAGGGTTTCTGTTCGAGCAAGATCTGAAGCTCCTATGGTATGTACTTTGAATATGAACATTATGAATGATTTGGAATAGTATGGAATCAGGATCTTCTTTGTTGTTATATGATTAACTTATTTCGCTAACTAGATCACAGATGGAACATGTTTTGCCTTGTCCTAATAAGTGATTGTGTCTCCAAAGCATTTTTGAGATGGCAGTTTTAATTTCGCGATGGTTATATGATTAACTTTCATTGTATCTTGTAAGCTTTGTTATTGTTAGTTCATGTAAATGTTGTGCTGCTTAAAACTTTCCATAGACTTAGTTTTAAAGGCTATTATTTTACCTTGAATACTTGTCCAACAAATGAAAACAATAACATGTAGGCCATGTGTTCTGTAGTTTAGTGGTCCCAAGTTTTTCCTTAGTATTCATGTTTATCATATTATAAAATGTGCATGTCTTGTAAAGAATGTAACTTGATATTAATACACGTTTATATGTTATTGCGATTTCAAGGTTTGTCTTATGCCGTTGAGTGGATCTCGAAGTTGTTAGTTCAATGAAGATGAATTTCGATAAAAGTGTGGTATGTAACCGTTTTATAATCTAGTTCTATTTTACATATCGGATAATTTTGTCTAATCTTAATCTTTATGCTTGCATTATCATTGATATGCGATTTAGTTGATTTGATTTTGAAAAAGTACAAATGTAGTGTCAAATTACTGGAAGATTGATTATAATTTAGTTTCGTTACTTTGAGTTTGACAATAATCGATAATCATCGATCAATAAAGTTATTACAAAAAACAGAAAAACATGATTTACCAGCCGGCTAGCCGGCTAACCACCTTTACCAGGTCTAGATCCAGTCTGGTGGCGTGTTTACCAACCGGGTATATATGCTCCATCCTGGTAAAACTGAACAGAAAATTGGTTAAGTTGAGCCAGAAACTCTACCAGCCGGGATTTCAAAGTTTTTTTGTAAACAAGCTTTTTAATTAGTAATTTGTAGTAGAGGATGTTATGTTTATTGGAATTATTTATGTAATGTGTATTTTAGTAATATCTTAAGATTATTGTTAAATGTAGAGGTATGATGCGGATATTACCATTCGGAGTAGGTTTACTATTTTGAAATCTATTAAAGAGAAGTTGCAAGATACTCCGAGGGAAATAATATTGAAGCGTACATGTTTCGGGCACTGGTTCAATTACGAGGAAAACAATGGGGATGGTCAAGTGGCCCATTTGATATTGCAGGCACAGTTGCCTATGACTGATGGACATTGTGAAGAAATTGATCCCTTGAGATATGATGTAGGTGGTTCGAATGTGTTAGAATTTGGGCCTCAACAGTTTTGTTTGATTAGTGGACTAACATTCGGGCCTATTGATTGGAAGGCATATAAATCATTTGATCGCCCATTTGAGCATCGTGTTTTAAGTGTCATTGGTGGGGGCAAAGTTCGCATAGGTGACTTGAATTGCGTTTTTGAGAACATTGAGTTATTTAACTCCCTGTCAGATGAAGATGCAGTACGGGTGTGTTTGGTTTTGATTGTTGTGTATGTATTTCTTGCATTAGGCGGTGATAGAAAGACGTTGGTGGATCGTATCATTCTATATTTAGCTGATCAGTTGGACGAATGGGACAATTTTCCTTGGGGGAGCTATGTTTGGAAATTTACGTTCAAGGCGCTTAAGAATGTAATCCCAATGAAGAGAACCGACCATTTAATGGAAGTTGCTAAAGGCGTACTTCCAAGCTATTCCATAATGGGATTTATTCATGCTTTTAAGGTAAGATAGAAAATTTATTTTAATTATTTCAATCAAATCTATCTTAATGGTTATATTAATAGATATTTATATTGTTGTATTTTTTTTGTTGGAGGTTTGGATTGTTGAGACTTTTCCCGTTGCGAGTGACTTTTGGTCTTTGAATTTGGAGTACGTCCCCAGAGGCATTGCGTGGACGAAAAGAATTGGGTTTAGCAAAAAACGTCATATTAACTTCTATGGACCGTTTCACGAGAAGTTAGTGCCTGGTAAGATGCGTGAAATTACTGAGGTGGAGTCCAATACGTCGTGGTGGATTGCAAGCAATAATTATTTTAACTCAATTAGAAAGTTGCCTCCTGAGTCATGCCATCGACCTCCTCCTAGGTCACTTCCTCGATCTTCGCATGGGCTGCCACAACCATCCACTAGTTCAATTATCATACACGTTCCAGTATCAGATTTTGTCCGGTTAAAATCAATTGTTACCGAAGTTAGATCAATTGTTCATGAAGTAGTTCAGCGTGTCCAACACTTGGAGAAGAAAGCAAGTGTAATATTTTTAACTGTATATTTATTTTATAGTTTATCATTAATAGTTGATGTTATTAATCATAAGTTGCTGAAGGTTAGGTTTGTACCCCGGAAGATAACGTAAATGCGGGTAATAGTTTTGGAGAGTTCTCTTCTCTATTGAGAAACGCTGATGTGCGTTTCTATTATATTCTATTCAACAGGCATTTTAGTTTTATATGTGAGTAGTAATTTAAATTATTGTATTGATGATGAAATTAATAGTACTTTCTATTATGAATGTTATATTATTGAAACTTAGAGTTTACTCACGGAGAAGAAAGTGAATCTGGATGATACTTTTGAAGACTTATCTTCATTATTTAGAAATGCCGAGGTTCATTCCTATTCCAATCGTTCAACAATGTACTTAGCTGCATGTTTCTTCTTTTGGTCAGCATGCTTGTGTGTCAATTTGGGTTGATTTATAGGTGTAAGTGTCTGATTTAGCCCATTATAGGGACTTCAAAGCTGATTATTATTTTATTGCAACTTAGGGTTTACTTAATGAGAGGAAGGTGAATCCGGAAGATACTTTTGGAGAATTATCTTCGTTATTTAGAAATGATGAGGTGGGTTTCTATTCAAATAGTAATCGATTTACTTTAATATGTTGCTAGAAGTTTGAATAACTGTATCTTGTTAAATAGATGGCCTTTGGTAATGACGAGATTGGAACCCATCAAAGCATTGGGATTCGGAGTGACGGGATTCGTGATAATTTTGATCTAAATGTGATTCCTAACTTGAATAGCCTTGATAACGACCTAGATTTTAACTTTATCGTTGACCCATACATCGTTCCCCACACATCTGCGGCATGTGAGACGCAAGCGTTACAGAATACAAATGTAGTAGGACAGGATTTGGACGATGCTGGCCGATGTGACGAGGTTAGAATTCCATCTTTTTATTACTTGACTATTAAAAACACTTATAAATGGACACTTATAAATGGATATAGTTGTCACAATTACAGTATGCGGGTCTGGTTATAATTGTACAGCAGGTAAGTTTATGACTTCAAATATGAATATGACTTAACTTGTTGAAATTCTGTTTTTGAATAGCAGGTAAGTTTCTGACTTTCATCTGACTTCCTCAATCTTTATATATTCGTTTTCAAACAATTGTCTTCGTGCAGTTGGGCCGATTATGTAAGGTTAAGTAATCATTTTATCTTTGGTTGCATATTGTACAGTCTTTAGAACCCAAGGCAAAGAGGATTAAGTTCATTGGACGTTACCAACAATCACCATACACGATAAACTTTCCTGACACTACACCTCCGGTGACACCCAAAAAGAAACCTCAGCGTTTTATTACACCGCTTAATCCTTTAATGCTGGAATCTCCGGATAGTGATGAAAATAAGCTCGAGGTACATTATCATCTTTTTACATTTTGTTCATTAATTTTTAAATGTAAGTTATAATGATTGGGTGGTGTTCAAGAATGTCATACCATTGAAGAAACATAGGGAGCGTGTTGTGTCACCTGTGAAGTTTCCCTTGGCGGAAGATAAATATGAACCACCAATTTGGAACGAGGTGCAATTCTACTTGGAAAATGGTATTATTTGTTTGTTATCATTGTTTGAGTGGTCTTAATTGTTCTGTGAAAGTTGTGTATAAAAACAAAGTTGGTTTGTTTGACTATGAACATATATAGGATTATGTTCGACACCACGGAAATGGACCTAATCCGATGATGAGTAATGATTTTTGGACATGGCTAAAGTCCGATGACTCAAAAGATACGATCTTGGCGATTAACCCTCGGGCTACAATTGTAAAAGGATTTTGGGAGACTTTATTGCAAATACCGGGAAAAGATGAAGACTATCAAATTGACCCCATAATGAACCCAAAATATGGTTGGTTGTATGATGAGGTACGTACAATTAAACATTTCAAGATGTGGTTTTGTAGTTATATTACTTCCTAACTGTATTAACTTTTCTTGTTGTATTAATAGCATATTTTACTTTGGGTATCGTACATGAACCTACTTAGACCAAAACATGCCGATTGGTGTGCAACCGACCCGTTGTTCCTCACAATTTTGTGTCTTATGACAGAAACACAAAACTTTCTCGACAAAGCGTATTGCAACGGAAAGTCAACCCCCGGTAATTGGAAGTACGTACGGCGTGTAAGTAATCAGGTCTTCATTGATGAAATGTCTGTTTAATGCCAATTATGCAACCTATACTAATAATGATTAATAACTATTTTGTAGTTATTCATACCGGCAAATGAGCCTAAACAACACTTCTGCCTTTTGGAGTTTGACATTGATACCGGGATTTGTACATATTATGATAGCTTGATAAATATGGATAAAGACAAACCGATTAGGCGTATTTGGTGGAACAATATGGAGGCGCAGTTTAAGAAGAATATGCATATATATCTAGAGGCTATGGGGGTGCTTTCAAGTAAGAATATGAATCCCCATACATATAACATCACATTTACAACACATCCCATAGTTGATACCGCGCAACAGGCACCCGGAACGTGATTGTGGGGTTTTCTTATGTATTTTTCTTTATCGTTTGACTCATGGTTTACCGGTGACATTGACTACAGATGCTTTGCGCACTAGCACTTGGTATCGCGAGAGAATGGCTACTGTTTTTTATGAGTCTATTATTCGTAAATGAACATGTATGTTGGACTCTTTTTTGATAGTGAACATGTATGTTGGAGTCTTTAATGATTATCCCCATGTAATTTAGTGGTTTTGCAACACCTTACTTATTGTTAAGGCAATAGAAATTATATAAAAACTACCGGTAAGACGAAAAAACATTAAACTTGAACAATACCTTAGTGTACAAATCAACAACTACCCATTACATTTCACTTAAATCGACGGTGTCACTGTCAAAATCATATGTCCGTGAAGAATGCATCGGGACACGACAATTCATTATTTTATGATCCTCACCCCCGCACCGTGAACAACCTTTCCAGCTTGGAACCTATCCCTTTGAAGGGATGCGTTGGGTTGCATTTTTTTTGGGGCGCCCTGCATTGCGTTTACCCATTACCGGTGGCAGGACTCTTTGAAGGTTGGTCGGAAACACCCAATAAGATACGTCTCCCACAAATTCAATTGGCTCTGCATATGTTGACTTATAAGTTGGTAAGGTGAACCAATGTTTTGCTTGATAAGCACAGTTAGTAATATGGTGAATCTTTAAAACTGCGATTGCATGATTGCAAGGTAAACCCGAGTGTAACCATTTTAGACATGCACACTCGTTTGTCTCCAAATTGACAAGAAAGTGCTTCTTTTGATCCTGTACTTGGAAACGTGTTGAGTCGATACCGAACACCTTGCACCTCTGAGATTTTGTAATTCTCCTCTGAATTTTATGTTCCGCCCAAGGCGTAAGTTCTTGTTGGAGTTGTTCTGCAAATTGTAGAATACAAAGTAAAACAGTATTATTGTATATGGTTATCTTAATAATTGGGTGTGTCTTATGATTCAAAGATTTATTTACCTGCAACTATGTGTCGTTTGTAGTACCACTTTTGTAGCATACTTCGAAAATACTCAAGTAGCATCGTAATGGGCATTTTCCTTGCTTCCACGGTTAGTGCGTCTATCGACTCTGCACTGTTTGAGGTTGCATAATTATAACGAGGAACAGGACAGTGGGCCCTAGACCATTTTTCTGGAGGTATTTTCGTAAGCACAATGTGTGCTTTTCGTCTAGCGCTCTGAAGCATATTCATGTAATGATCAAAGTCATCAACTCGGTGGGCTTTACAAATTTTCCAATACAACCCATTGATATCAGACTTGGTTAAGTTGAGGTTCATTTCTAAATGTCGACAACATAAAACATGAAATGCATATGGGAAAACACTTCTACATGCCAACGCTATTGATGGATGCCTATCAGATAAGACTACCATATTTTGAATATCACCTATGCATTCCCTCAACTTGGTAAAAAACCAAACCCAAGCATCACCTGTTTCACCTGGACTAACCCCGTAAGCAATTGGTACTATTTGATTATTTCCATCCATTGCTACTGCTAGCAGATTAGATCCAACATACTTCCCCTTTAAGTGTGCCCCATCAACTACTATTAAAGGTCTCATATGATTGAGGAAACTTCGTATCTGTCATGATATATTAAACCATAATTTTGTTACTTATTTAAAAATGCTAGCTGCGAAAAACATTGTATAAATGTATTAAAATTTAATTACTTACCACAACACCTATAACGACAAAACACATCTCGAAACGACCAGAGTTATCTGTCTTGATATCGGTGACGGTTCTGGGATTTTTAAGTTTCAAATTGTGTAAATAATAAGGTAATTTGCTAAATGACTCTTCATGACCACCCCTCAACTTCTCCAAAGCATTAGCCTTGCCTCACCAAGCTTGTTGATACGAAATGTTGATGCGGTAATTTTGTCCAATATCATGAACTATGTCTTTCGGCTTGTAAACTCGGTTCGGATCTCTTAACTGTTCCATAAGAATATCACCAAGTACATCTTGACTTGCATTTCGATGCTTCGGGTTTATTTGTGCTTTGGAACACGTGTGGATGTCGCACATAGTGGTAACGTAAAACCCAGGCCCATTATTCGCCCGATGTGTAAGTATTTTCCATTCGCACCCTTCCTTCGTACATATAACATCATACCTTGATTTGTCTGATTTTCTCACTTTGAACTCATACCCGTCATCCATTGATTTGAGAGAAATATTCTTTTGACAGTCTTTTTTGTTTAAAAACCATTGACCTTCCCAGATACACGTGTTACCATTCTTACTTTTGGGCCTTTTTTGTTTCATATCATAAGTTGGTGATGGTATTTGGTCTGGCATATGAGAAAATGTATGTTGATTCCATTCTTCAGGGAATATATATTTGGCTTTAATGTCTTCTTCATCACCTTCCGAATCCTGTTGTTCATATTCTTCACTTTCGTGTTCGGAGTCCAGATTTTCTTCAATATTACACCTCTTTGAGGTGCCAACATCGTATGTATCTGCTACGTGGGTTTCGTTTTTAACACCTCTTGTCTCTTGAAGAGGTTGTGTAACAAATTCTTTGCTTTCGTTATATTTGTTTGGAAAGAAGTTGTGAAAATTTGGACGCTCAACAGTAGGTGAAAAATGGAGGGTTTCATATGAAGGAGGTGACGAAAATAAAGGTGCTTTTAAATATTGTTCCCAAGTATGTGAATGATTAGGGTTTATGTATTGCTGATGATATTGAGATGAATGATGATTACTTTGATGACTTATGGAAGGGTGCTGAACTAACAACTCGAGTGGGTTGCCATTCATATTACAAGCGGCTTCTATAAAAAAACAAACATCTTCATTATCAGTTATTTCTAGTGGATCATTGTTGTGTGATAGCTTGTAGAATAAACTATATCCAACATCCATATCTAAACCAAACTTGTTGCCCACTTTTGTCAACAAGTTGATGTAACTTGTATTACTTGCCAAATAAATACCACGCCTAGTAGTAGACGATACCAAAATCACCTTAACTTTATCAACACAATTTGACATCGTAAAATATTTGAGTGTGTTAAGATTCAAGTATTTTTGTTATCCATTCCGTTTTTACATGATCAATATATAGCCAAAATCTATATCTATTCTTGCTGGTAAATATCAAAGTTGACACGTTTCACCATATTATTGGTACTAACATCAATGTACTATTTAGTAAGTCAATTTGGATAAGCAATCATGGACAAAGACCAGCGGGAATTCATAAATATGACAAGACAATTCACATCACCAACGGGAATCGGTACCAAAAACAGCGAGAATTGGTAGATGTGGACACGACAATTCAACTTTATAGCGGGATTTCGTACAATGAACCGGCAGGAATACATAAAGTTGACAAGACCATTCAACTTTAAAGCGGGAATTAAGTTACATCAAAATATAAATATTATATTTGAAAATGTTTATAGCCGACGCCCAAAATATCACAGGTTTTCATTTACCAGGCTGGTAGAAGGTGTTCCCAGCCGGGTAATACTAACTTCCGCCGGGTATACTTGCTCCATCCTGATAAAAGTTAACAGAAAATTGGGGGCTCAAACATTTGCTGCTTACCAGCCGGGTACACATGATAGCAGCCGGGTAAGTTTATCTTTCATCCGGGTGGGGTCTTAGTGCATCCTAGACTAGATCACATACTACCAGCCTGGAAGTATGTCTACCAGCCGGGTAAATACCCTTCATCCGGGTAAAATGTCACAGAAAGTTTGGAGTTCAAGGAAGGTTGGATTACCAGCCGGGTACAAATGTTACCAACCGGGTAACCATGTTACCAGCCCGCATGCCAGCCGGGTAAGTTTATCTTTCATCCGGGTGGGGTCTTAGTGCATCCCAGACTGGATCACAAACTACCAGCCTAGAAGTATGTCTACCAGCCGGGTAAATACCCTTCATCCGGGTAAAAGGTCACAGAAAATTTGAAGTGTAAGGAAGGCTGGACTACCAGCCGGGTACACATGTTACCAACCGGGTAACCATGTTTACATCCGGGTAAGCCCATTAATTGCGCGCAGTTTTTATCATTCAAATAACCTAAACTTTCAATTGCACAACATCTCTCTTATTACATCTTAGCCGCCGGGAACCACCACCCCCAAAATCAAAAGTTTAACCGAATTAAACCCATTTAAATCTCGCAATCAAATCGAAATGGCTCCCAAGGTACATAATTCGCAACTATTTCTTTAATGTATGCAATTTTACATATCTTTTTTCAATATAATTTATGATTTTCGTTCTTTTAAGTGAGGGGTTGTACAAAACAAAGTGCCAAAATATTATCTTGTCTTTATCGTTCAGTTTAAGTTTCATTTAATTTAGTATCCATTTGTTTGAGAACTTTGTCTTCATGTTTACATCCGGGTGTATGGTCTCATGTGGTTTGAGGTCGAAGTGGTTCACCTTAATATATGCGAATTTGAGGAAAACCACCTATGAATTTTGTGATTACAATTACAGAATAAATGTCTTCTTGTTGTATTATCTGAGTGACCTTGCAATATTGAAGTTGTTCGTTCAAAATAAAAACTATTCATGTTCATTGTTTGTGATTGTGTGAAACCGTAAATTACCTTTCTCCTTTAAAAACAAGAAAACAAAAACAATGGAAAAAGACTAATTTGAGTGTGGGGGTTGTTTAGTACATGACATCGTTTCATTGTATGCATAATGTTCACCATGTTTCATTGTATGCATAATGTTCACCATGTTTCGTTGACCCATAACATGTTTCTTTTGATGGTTTGTTAAATTGTTGAATTGTGGATTTGTGTGTTTAGCATTGTATGCGTTTTGTATCTTGATATTGAAATGCAATCCGTGATAAATTTACGTGTTGACTAGTTTACTTTCTTATAATTGTTAGTATGCAACTTGTTGAATGTTTGTATGGATAATAAAATAATTGTGGGTTTGTTTGTAACCTTGTTTTGCTTTATTTTAGATGTTTACTTCTTATACTTGTGGACTATGCAACTACTAATTCATTGTACACATTTCTTGTCACTTGATGTGTTTTGCAGTCCAAAAGAAAAAAGGGTCAAACATCCCAACATCCCGAGGAAGAGTTGGATAGACCTGAACCCCCGAGTATTGCAGCTCAGTTATTGCCGAATAGCATTCATCCATGGTTAAGGTTCCCCAACACCTTGGTTGATTATAACTCCTATTGCATCAGGCTTCAGAACTTGTCCGGCAAACAGATTGAGATGCCAAGGACTATAGATTGGGAACCTTTGGAGATTGTCGGCTTAGCCGATCCGGTACGCCAAGTGTTGACTCAAACTTTCTCATATGGTGGGGATCAATATGAATTTTCAGATTGGGCCAACCTTTTTGCGTTGAGACCTCCCGTTTATCGGGAAACTTGTTTAGAGTTTTACTCAACTTATGATTTTGGTGGAACAAATGTTACTTCTGTTGTTGATAGAGAGTTCATGAAATTCAGACTTGGGGGTAAGGCACAATCTATGTCCATGCGCATGTTAGCGGAAGCCCTCGGGATATATTCAAGGGATGAACTCTCCGGCGACCATTTTGCTGATTATCTACTGACGGGTGCACGCATTCAAATGACGAATGACTTTGACACCCAAGAAGTTTGGGGGCGATTCAGCTCCGAACCTTATGTTGCTAGTGCCGTATCATACAGTGATATGGATGATGTGATTTTTCGGATTATTCACAGGTTTATTGCTCACACCATATCTCACCGAAAAGAAAATACTGAAAAGGTGACATTGTCAGATTTGTGGTATCTACAACAATTTCGTCAAGGGCGGCATGTTAACATTCCATACTGTGTTGCATGGTATTTGCATCACCTCGGTAGTGGTGCTAGGATTCAAAGTCCGATGTGTGGGGGTCATTTCATCACTCTCATAGCAAAACATTTGAAAATTAAATTAACAGCTGAACCGCGTTTGACTCCGGTGGATAAACCGTTTGGAACAGTTGGGACAACTTTATACCTAAAAGTCGGGGCCATTTCTCTGAGCAGCGGTCGTGTCATTCCATACCGCGCACCCCCCGCAAGCCAACCCCACCATTGACGGCGAGCACAGCAACAACAACCACCACAGCAGCAGCAGCATCAACCTGTTGAAGAACACGGGAACCAAATGCATGGACCATCTATGGCTGACCTGATGGCTGGATTTCAGGGTCTACAGATGCGGATTTCTGGTATCGAATATGGTGTGGACTGGATGCAACATAACCAGGAGCGTTGGTACGCTCAACAGCAGGGTTTCCAGCCAACTACATATCATCCGCCATAGTTCGGGGACCCAGATGGTGGATTCCAGCCAACTCCACGATACGATCGGGATGCTTCACTAGCCGAGTTGCAGCGCCAGCATCAGGCGAACTATGATCATCAAATGCATGATGCAGCAGAGTCTTCTGACCAGCATCAAGGCCAATTCCCCTATGATGGTTTTGGCTTTTGAGGCAGCGATTGCAAGCTTATCGACCCGTTAGTATTTTTATTATTATGTTATTTAGACTTTGGAGATTGTTACAATAGATTTGCTCAATGACTTTAATGTTTAAACTCGTGTTTATTGATAGTGTTATTCCAATCGTTTTGTTTACTCTTTGTTTCTCCAACCACCCAAGGATTGTTGGACTAGATGGTCCTGTGCTATTTAGGTACTTAAAAGGTGCGGTACATAGTAAACTTATAAAACTGCGTTACATTAAATGTTAACAAACATCCTAGTAATTAACGACCTACTTTAACTTGGTTAAGCCAGATAGAACAATTTATTAAAAAGTACATGACAGTTGTAAAGGTGCAACTAAATGCCGTTCCTCATTATGGGAAGTAATAGTTGTTGCTGTCATCACTTTCATAGTCAGTAAAATTAACTTGATCTTCATCAAAATATATAAGATACAACTGAACGTTCTGACAACAAATGTTGGCTTCTTTGAGTATCTTCTTCCAATCTTTATCCCACGTAAGAATGCGAGCATCATCGATTTCAATATTGTCGGGTTCACAATAGTAGACATCACTGAATTCGAAATTTATGTTCTCTCGAAGAAAAGAAAACAAAGTTTTAATATCAAAGCCACTAACACCAATATTAGAAAATGTTTGTTTCATACCATTTTCATATGACTTCAAGTCATCTGCTAGTTTGCCACCGTAAAACACGTCCATTGTAAACAACTGCATGCTGTTAAGAAAATTAAAGTATTATAGAAATTTTAAAATTTTGAGAAAAAATAATGGATGTACACTTATGAATTTGTGTCGTGTATTTGTAGTGATAGTAGAAACAAATTACTTGGCCAAGTTGACATGACAATTAAACTTTCCAGCGGGTATTGGTTAAACTTGACAAGACAATTCAACTTTCCAGCGGGTATTGGTTAAAGTTGACACGACAATTCAACTTTCCAGCGGGAATTGGTTAAACTTGACAAGACAATTCAACTTTCCAGCGGGTATTGGTTAAAGTTGACACGACAATTCAACTTTCCAGCGGGAATTGGTTAAACTTGACAAGACAATTCTACTTTCCAGCGGGTATTGGTTAAAGTTGACACGACAATTCAACTTTCCAGCGGGAATTGTGGATTTGACACGACAATTCAACTTTCAACCGGCAATTCGTACACGTATTGGTGTTATTCAAATTTGTATATAAAAGATTGCAAACCAACTTTTATGTCATTGTCAATCCTCATTTCAAATATCAAAATGTATAAATACTTCTTTAGATCGCCATGTGAGCCTAAAGTCATTGCCAAAATATATCGTGAGTAAATGTTTTTTAAATTGTATTATTTATCCATGTATTGATTATAAATTTTGTCGAATGATCTAATATATTGATACAGGAGAAGACCCTCTTTTGTTCACCATAAGGCTTCACCACTATGGAGCGTTTTCAAACCCCCCTAATAGGACTTATGATAACGGTGTCGTAACTTACATTGACTGTTTGCATTTTTCAACATTTTGTATTTCGCAAATGGATCAGATACACTCTGAACTAGGTTATGATGACACTTCTACAAAATTTTACTATTTCAAGGTTCCTAATGTACACTTAGATTTTGGCCTCCATGCGTTGCGTGATGAAATTAATGGTACAGCTGAAATGTTGATGCACATTGGAGAAATGACCAGAGAGATTGATGTTTATGTCTCACGTATTGAAGTCACTTCAATTAACACCGACTCAACCATATACATGAATAAGAAAAGAAATCAGAAAGAAGCTTCATGTTCAAGAAGAAAGTTGTTTGATTAGGTGCATTTATCAAAGTAGTACTTTTTATTGTTATTCAACTTTTAGTTTACAATTAATGTCATTATGTATGAGTAATATTAACTGATTCTTATATTCTCCCATGGTTAACCATTTTCAGTTTACATATATTGTTAACCACATCTATTGGCATAAATACTGTCACCATGTGGATGCCTATAACTAACTTCAAATAAAAGTTAACAGAGCATTGTATATGAACTGCTAATTAATGTGCTAATTTCTCAATGAAATTTCGTACACAAATCCCACAACTTTAATTCCAACGCATTTGTCTCACTTTTGTAATATTTCCTTTCTTCCAAAATAACATTATATGTACGCCTTCCTAATTGTTAAAACATGCTACTAATGCAACTACCAACAATGTTATTTATAGATTAATAAACATACATATATAATTTACCCTACACGGGTGGAATAAATAGTGTCTGTCATAAACTCCCGGTAGCTCTTTTGAAAAACGTCAGCACCACATTGTATATGAATTGGATGACCATGTGCTAACTTTTCAATGAAATGACAAACATAAATCCCACAACTATTAGAATCACTTTGTTGAGGAACTTCGGGGCCTACGTGCATGCCTACTTGTAAATTATCGACTCGTTCAACTCGTGCTTTTTCCCAATAATCCAGGTTGTCTAAAAAGACCGGCATTAAGTTGTGCAATTTATCTCCAATCCCCTTATAAAACTCCTTCATATGTTGTCTGTAACCTGCCCGATGAAAGTTGCTATCATAAATTGTCACAACCCAAGTACGCAAATCTAATTCTGCAAGCATCCAATGCTTATTTAGTTGATTCAATGGGAAAAGAACCTGCAAGGATTATTATAATTATTTAACCTTTTACTTAATAATTTAGTAACACTATTTACCCTATCAAGAGTCCACCAAGGAGGACAAGGTCCTTCTGTGCCGTTAGCCAGCTCATATATCCTCTCACAGTCCTCCAATATTTTGTGGAAAACAACTGGAAGGATGCCACACCGCTGATCTTTCAAGGGAGATAAAGCCACCATATTTGACCACACATCAATGTGCTACAACAAACGTAAAATGTTACTCTTATTTCACCTTGCTATATATAAATATATATGTATGTATATACACAACAACTATACAATATAAGTTAACATACCTCGTTTAATAGCCAACCATTATCTTCTTCCAGGAGAAGTCTACCCCAAAAGTCCATATCCAAGTGATACCGAAAGTCTTTAATAATGCAATAATGGTCGACGATACGACATTTGGGAAGACCTCTAGACCGCAGTTTACCGTGATTATAGAATTGTTGTGTTGTGTGTTCAAATTGTTGTGAACTCCTTAAATTGTTAAATTCGTCGACATTCTCACACATCATTTCCTACCGTTAGAAGAATAAAATCATATTTAAACACATTTTGTATTTATACTAATAGTAATTATGTTTAAAGTAATACTTACTTCATCATCATCCATGCTATTCAAACAATTGAGTATGTCTGCATCGGTAAATAGTTCGTTCGGTTTATTGAGCAAGTCATGCGAACCCGTCACCGGTTGCTTAACATCTTGGGTTGCTAAAAATTGAAGAAGGTCTTCATCGGGAATCTCAAAATCGGAAATGTTGGAACTAGGATACGCTTTATTCCTAAGCACCTTTATATTAAATAAATAAAAATATAAATCAACAAGTGAATGAGTATGAGTATAAATTTCAATGTATTCAACGTGAAGAGAACATATAACATACCTCAAGTAGGTGCTCCATGTTATTGAAACGCGTCTCTTCTTGTCTTACCTCCTCAATATTGAAACGGCGTTCAAACTTAGCCAATAAAGAATCTACATCTTCATTCTTCTGATGTAGAAACCGCATTGTCTCCTGATAGTAGGGCCTTTTTTTTTCCAAAGCTGTTGGGTCAATATCTTTTGGTGTATACTTTTCCTAATAAAAGACAAGAACAATATAAAAAGTGAAGTTTATTTAAAAAAATGTGTGGGCCCATAAAGTCTTTAAATTTCCGACATGCCTTATCTAGTATCCGTTTTGGATAAGATATTGTAAGATACCTGCATAGACATCTTATCGAACTTTACAGACACCAACCACCCAAAATCTTTTTCTTGGGTCCAAGCAATAGCTCTTGGTAAACGCATTATTTGATCCTTTGTAGCAAGCTCTCGGGAATACGGGAGGACTTTTAAAATCCATATCTATTCAATCAAAAGATACAAAATTAATATAACCTTTTATGTATGTAGTTTAAACATGACGCTAAATAGAATCATAATTAAATCTAAATGTACCTTGAAAATAAACATGAAACCTTGCAGTTCATATTGCGGATCCTTTTTTGGGATCTTAGGATAAAATGTTACTCTTTGTTGACAATAACAAAGTGACTGGTATGTAGCACCCCAAGTATAGGAACCCCATGGAAAATCGTTCCACAAGTCCAGGTCTTCAACCAGTCGTAGTAACTCGTCATCAACAACATAATACTCATACGAATCAATAAATCCTTTATGCAAAAGCAGTAACAAACATATTCGCACAACATCCAAATCATTGTAGTCATATAGTCGTTCAAAAACTAAATCAAGATCACGCACGCATACGCAATTTGTTTTTCTCAACCACTTAGCAAATACTCGCTTTCTAAAAGACCCTCCACCGTGTCCCGGTATTCTCGGTAAAACACCAAACTTCATCCCAGAAATCAAACAAAATTGCTCTGGCCCAAAATGTAGTTTCTTACGAGCAACCTCAAAAACCAACTCCTTCTTATCATTATTCAATTCTACTAGGTTTGACAACATAAAATGCAACAAGCTAGGTTCTTGCCTAACATCTTCTAACCAAAACCAATGTCCAAAGCATGTTTTAAAGAAAAGGCTATGACAAGCTGGTCTTTCCTTCAATATTGCATCTATTTTACAGATAATCGATATATCGGCATTCAGTTGCACATCGGCATAATAGTACTTACCCTATTCAAAATAAACAAATTTACTAGGTTAGAAATTGATATTTAACGCTTTGCATATTCATGTATGAGTTAAAAATATATGTTTTAAGAACTTACAATATTCATTATAAATACAACTGGATCATAGACGTCTCTTGATCTTCCCCGCGACAATTTTTAAACGACCATAGCTATGTCAATAACTGGATCATCGTTACGGCACTTATTCAACAAAACTATAACAATAACATTTCATCATATACCTCACTTAATTAAAAGGTTACTAGACACATCATTAAAATCAAATATTGTTTAACTATGGAATTTATTTTGGATATACAGCTGTGGTTACCACCTCCTCAATATAAATATGGTTTCCCACATAAATATGGATTTTATTTCCCACATAAATGTATGGTTTCCTCAATAAACACAAACTTAACTTGGTAAATTTATCAAATAAATCTCTAAATCTATTCAAATTGGTTAAAAGGGTTGGAAGTAGTCCAAAGACTACGTTTAAAGCATAAAGCTTCCTAAACATTTTATTCAAAAATTTTTGAGTAGTATTAAAAATTGAATTCATCTACTTTGTTTATCATAATTACAGTAATACTATTTATAGAAGTTTTTAGTATTTGGATTAAAAGGATTTCGGGTCAACCTAACAAACCTGTTTCAATCCGCAGAAAAAAGACCCATTTGACCCGACAATTATTAGTTTATAATTGACCAATATGATTAGTATCTCATATTAAAACATAGAACTTGAACATTTTCTAAGGACACAACTAGCCTATTAAAGATAATTTCTCCATACCATTTTTTCTAAGGATAAAAACAGTTTACCCGGCTGGTACGATACTTATCAGGCTAGGCCTGTAAAACCCCACCTGGATGAAATATTGCCTACCCAAACTGGAAAATGGGCTGGTAGACTATTTACCCGGCTGGTAAACTGTCTACCAGGCTGGTAAAATGTATACCAGGCTGGTAATAGTTCTTCTCCAACTTTCTGGTCAATTTTAGCAGTATGGATCGGTTTTTCCAGCCGTGTATGGAAATTACCCGCCTGGTAATCATTTTACCAGCCTGCTACTCAGTTTTTTTCACTTTATATTTTACTACTTAAGATGGAGGGTACAATGGAAGATAGCAAAATGTGATAAAATTATTATTATCAATCTCCATAAAAAGAAAGTGGGTAACGATGAACACACAAACGTTTGAAAGATATTTGGATTGGTGGTTAATCATTGGCAATGTACTATCTACTCGTGACCAACTCCAAAGGATCCGTAATTGTGTCAATGAAATTAATAACCTCCTTCACCAAGGAAACTGATGAAAAACTTATGGTAAGTACTGGGATTTACAAGTTTTCTATTGATGAAATACAGGAGGCTGAAATTGTAATGGATCTAATACACAAAGAGCAGTATGTCCAGGAATCATCTAATCTTCCATCTTTTTATTGAACTTTCGATCTTAGAATGGTAAACATATTTGGATAGACCATTGCTATGATTATTCATGCTTTTAAAGAGGTTCTTTTTAACTATAAACAATTGCTAGTTTGCAAAACAAAACAAAAAATGGGGACAGATAAACTCACATAAAATGGAGAGGAACTCGCATGAAATGCGTTCAACAATTCACTTGGCTCGCTTCCCTGATTTTCCTACTTGCTTTGCTTGCTTATTCCCGCTTCAAAATTCAAAATGACCAAAAACGACACCATATGTCAAAAATATTTACAGGCCAGCGGGTATCTTACCACCTTACAGCGGGTATTCCTTCATCCAGCGGGTATTTAGCCATACACGAACTAGATCTCATTACTTCAAACGACCAGCGGGATTATAGGAAGACCAGCGGGATATGTGTTGACCAGCGGGATTTGTAGGACACGTGGGGACTTCCGGTTGGGTGGCGGATTGCCGCTGTCCCGCTGGTTTTGGGCAGTGGGAATGGTGTCTATTTGGTGTATTTTGGACTGAGATAGACTATGGGGAGAAAATGCCTTCTTCGACTGACCACATAGAAAAAATTTTCTTTTTTTTTTTCATCCATTACTGTACGATTACTAATAGTTTCTACCTAATCATGCTAAAATGATGAAAACAAACGTACAGTTCATTTCAGCTTTACTATCATTCGTATTCTTATTCGAATTCGAATTCATATTCGTATTGTTGCAGCTGTTTTGTATGGAGAGTTCGAGTGCATAAGTCCCACCTATTACCGTACCTCCACCTACAATAATGATGGCAACATACTTCATTATTGCCCTAATTTTTCCTCCACCACTGCTTTTATTGGAACTAGAACTACCGTTGTGTCCATGACTATCATCACCTGTATATGTTATTTCAAGCAAATTCTTACAAAGAGAGAAAAAAATCTTAGTTTGATATTAGTCCATCTGTATACACGAACTCGATAATTTAAAAAACTTTGAACTACTGTCACAAAATATTATGAATAAAATGATAAAAGATAAAATAATAAAATATATATTTAAATAATTAGTTACTATACCTTGATCAACATATATAATATAACACTTTCCTAGGTACATGTTTCCCCAAGCCGAGGTCTCACATTCTGATCTTAACTGTCCACACGCCTCTGTAAGACAATCTTGACAGTCGCTTACACTCAAATCTTGTACGCACTGTGCCTTACCATCTATGCTTCCAGAATCACCCGCACGAAAGTGTTTTCCATTTCCAGCAATTAGATATTTCAGCGCATCATCAACACGATTCAGTACATCTGAATTGTAACCAATTGAGGGGCCACACGTCTTTACCACCTCCAACTTGTCCTGGGCCCCAAAAAATGATTCATTATCATATTTCACAAAGCATCCATCTAATTGTATTCCACCGCCTATTGATGATGGACAATTTGTCTTGAGTTGACTTATGTAGTTTGTGACACAATCTTTGCAGTTGGGGGAGCTAAGGTCACCTCGACATTGAAAGAGGCCATAAACAACGTCGGTTTGTGAGTATTCGGGAGGGGAGATTTCAAACTTATTGAAGTTGTACATAGAGGATGAGTCGATTATGGAAGTGAATAGTGAGTTGACATTTGACTCGTAGGGAGTCATCGAGGTGAAGTAGTGTTCAGAAAATTGGACATATATGTTAGAGTTATCTGCGGAATCTGCTAAGACGGATAACATGTAAAAAAATACTAGGACCAAAAGAAAAAGAGCTTGTTTTAGCATTTTTAGTTGATTGATTAGAGCGTCTAATCACAAACCTTTAGTGAGTTTATGAAATGCACGTTAGTCAGAAGACATAGAATATATACTAACAGCAAATATAATAATTATGTAAGGAGTAATATACTATTTTAAATTATGATAACGAGCTCGATAAAAAAATGTGTCTACATCCAACTATGTCAAAAAAGCTGTTGTGTGTATCGTCATTTTCTAGGTCTAGGTTAAATACACTTAACTCATAAGAACTCTAAATTAGTATAATTAACTAGGTATAATAGGGAATTTCAAATTTTTAACTTGTTACTACACTTTTTTGGTCATCTTCTCCCTTAACACTAGTTTCCGGCGAGCTCCATTCTATTTCCACCGGATCCGGTTACTAGCATCGAAGATCCATCAACATCTGAAAACAAACCTTTAGTTTCCAATCCAAAATTTTCTCAGAATCTCTATGTATAGGTAATGGGTATTATAATGAAATTGAAGGTTTAATTGAAGTATATTACTTTTTCCCCAATTGTTTGACTGAGTTAGTTTTGATTTTGTAGGTATAGTGATCGAATACTATAGATACTAATTAAATGTCAGGTATGGAATTTGTAGGTTACTTTATTTTTGTCATCGGAAAAAAGTCAGGTCATCGAAATTTCACGGAGAAGATACATAGTAACGTAAAGGATTGGTTAAGTATTAAGTAGGTCACTCGATACATACAATTACAAGTTTTTACAAGTTCAATACATTACAGAGACGTTTAAAGACGATACACACAATAACATTTTTGACAAAGTTAAAAGCATTTTTAGACACTAAAGAAATAAAATAAAATAAAATAAAATAAAATAATAATAATAATAATAAAAATAATAATAATAATGTTACTAGTGCCAATTGGTAATTAAGAAAAGAAAAATGATGCTTCCAAATTGGCAAAATAATACAAGATGTTAACAAATGTAAGTGCTTATTATTTAAAATCAATGACATGTATTTTGTGTTGCTTATACTCAAATAGCGTAGTAACGAACAAATATAAATGAACATAAAGAATCTAATTATTTTTAATGAATGAACACGAATATGATACGTACTCATGAACCGTTCATTTATGACTAACGCTATCTTATATGATAAAAATAAGTGTAAAGATATTATTAAACATATTATTAGATAGGTAAAAAGTTTAGGATTGTCCATCAGTACTCAATTAGTAATCACTAAGCACTAAACATATCATCTGGTGATCATGTTTTGATGCCGAGACAAAGTATGTCAACCAAGTTGGGTTAATTTATTATGTTAACGACATAGCACATATTAATTTGAATTGGTGCATCCACACTTAAATGGATTAAAGGTGTACCTAAAACATATGTCTTACCCATTTAATGATCGACGCGGCATAGATATTCGTGATTTTTTCTACCTTTTTATTTAATTTTTATTTGATTTTTAACATAACATAATAAAACAATCAGTTTATTAAGTACTTAGAGCCCTTTAAGCAGATATATCATTACACGTATCACAAATATTACTTGTATGAACAACTTGTCAGACATATAATGGAATAAGAAATTTTTAGTTTACATGAATTTTACAAACAAAAATATTTACAAAGTAAATAGTAGCAATTAAATTTTTGTTTTTTATCTCTTTTATGCTTCTCTCTTAATATTTTCTCTTACTAAGTGGAACCACTTAATTAATTGATTTTGATCCGACTGAACCTGCAATTTCTTCTCTAATATCCATTAAAACTACCGAACCAAAGTGTAAACCACGAAAAAGTACTGGGCGCTTGAATAATGTGCGATTTGCAGTTTGGAGTTTCGATGGACACAAATACATAAAATAAACCGTGAAATTGACGAATGCAACTACTGTGATTGAAGAAAACGATGATTAAAAGCAGGAATTGCCATAATCAACTACAAAAATTGAAGTTATTTGATGAACCTGAGTTAGGGTTCGTGCGGAGAGAGAACGAGGGAAATATACAGAAAGTTTTGTTTTTTGATTTGAAAGATACATGATACAAACGAAAAATAAAATAAATGGTAAATTACCATAATGCCTTTCTGCCCATTTTCATTAAAAAACTTAATTATGTTTAGTTATTTTCATATATCAATTTAGGCTATTGTTTTGAAAGATCTACTGGTTAGCATTAATTCTTTCATTCTCACCATATTAAACTATTTTCATTTGAACTTAATTCAAATTAATTAATATGAATCCATGAATCCATTTGTACTCAAGTCTTTCTAATAGAATAAGGGAATCTTCGTTTTATGACGATGAAGACCTTTCCTTCAAACAGACTTCTCAATTGTATTCAATAGAATCCTAATAATGACTTTTGGTAGGTCATTTGGGAATCTTTGCGTGTAAATTCGTCTTTTATCTTTTGGTTGCAACATATATTCGATTTCTGTGGATATTAATAATAACGTGCAAGAAACTATACGTCGTATTTAACATTTTTAGAAACAATTATTCAAGTCCCAAATGAAGTTGTAGACGCTAAAATTAAAGAAGATCGATCTCATGAACTGGGCATTCATCCAGTATGTATTGTTTGGATATGGAAATTATTAATTCCCTTTTTGTAGTGTTATATATAGTTCTAAAAATCACTCAGAATTTAATTTAAAATTTGCAAATAATTTAAATTAGAACACCTACGATTTACATAATTGATTAAGATGCACGTCTCTCAACCAAATGTATAATCGACGTTTAAAATCTAGATATACAAAGATAAAAATGTACGTTTTTGGATAATATAAATAACTATGCTAACATTTGCATTATCAATTAAAATAATTAACTGTAATCACATGTAAATAATTGAATTATCAAATTATAATTTTAAAAACTACATAAAAATAATTTTATTTGACAAATTAAAATTATAATCACATTTGTTAGAATTGTATTTGCATATGATCAAATATCAAAGAATTAATCACGTATGATTAAAGAGTATTGTACATGTAAAGTAAAGATTAAGATACGCTCGTGAATTATCATTCGATGGTAATTATTCATCACATATGCAATTTAAATTCAATTGTCATCACATATGATTATATACAAAATCCTTTGTGATTAAACATCACATCCACTAATCATATGTGATTATGGGTGAAATTAAATGTCTTTAAATCTTATTTATCTTATAGTTGTTCATTTGAATATATATTAAATTGTAATCTTGTGTGAATTTACATGTAAACATTAACAAATAATCGTCAAGCAATTTTAAATTTTTACTATAAATCACATGCGATTATACACAAATCACATGGGATTATAAGCGGTGCGTTTTTTAAGACTCAACAAACAATGAAAATCAAAGTTTTTCAAACGTAAAAGTTGCGGGATCCATAAATAAAGATAAAAAGGCACTAATTTCAAATATGTAACTTTTATAATGGGTTTAATGTCTGCGGTCATTTTAACTTATCCTGAATCTCTAGAGTGGGTACCCAACTTACAGGTGGAGTTTTTACTGTATCCAACCTTCGAAAACTCTTTTTTGATGTATTATGTGACCACTTTAACCCTTAACCGGTAACCTATTGACCATTTTCAAACTCTGATGTCTACGTGGTAGCACACGTCAAATACATAATCCACCTACTTATTTTTATTTTTTTTTGTCTTCATCTTCTCATGCAAAACACCACCATCTTTGTTAAACGTCACCCTTTCAAAACACCACCATCTTCACGCAACAACCAACATCTGGTCAAAACCCTTTAATCACACAAAGCCCTAAATCAATTGCTTACAACTAGGGATGTTAGTTATTGACACCAAATATAAAAACAAGAATTCAATATGACGTCAGGGTGGAAGTTGTGGAGTGATACAACTACTTACCTTCGCTTTGCTCCTTTTATTCCGGCAGATCTCCGGCAACCAAAAACTTACCGATATCAATGGCGTCCGCTGGAACTTCCACTTTCCGAGATCGGACTTCTTAATTCCGATCTCTCTCAGACACATTCAACAGAACCGACCATATATTAACGCCTGCTAATAATAATACACATCACCAAAATGATCAATCTTCATCTTCTACATCGTCGGCATCATCATCACCATCACCTTCTTCAGTTCGATCTGATTTTAAAAGAAAGTCATCTCTTATTTTATTAGTTATCCATGAAACCTCCAAAAAGATCTCCATACTCGCTAATTGTAAGAAATTGTTTTCATTATTTAAATGTAGGGTTTGTAATTTAGTTTATCATTTCCTTTAATCACACAAAGCCTATCGAAATTTTGAACAGAACGATAAATAACGATGATTTTCTGAAGAGATGGTTTCTAAAAGTTAAAAGATTGAGTTGGAAGTTTAAAAACTAGGTGTCTGAACGACTTTTAAAGGTTTTAATAGTTTGTTAATTCATGTTGATGTTGGCAGTGTTGTTATGAAGTATATTTCTGTACTTTGGTGGGTTTTGAACGATCAAATGTCAACGGTCGATCTTTTGGTCGGAGTTGTAGGTCTCGTCGGAATCAATGGAGGAAGAAGATGAAGGTGAAGGTGAATTTGCAGATGAGTTGACAACTTAGGCCGAGTTGGCAGGCACGTGTCATCTAAGGTGGCAGCTGACTAGCCAACAAATATGGTAACCAATTATATTTATGTAAAATGCATTTTTTGTGACTTTTAATAGGTTGTGTATATTAAAAACACCCCCCGTAAATTGCGTACCTACTCCAGAGATTCAGGATAAGTTAAATGCACTCACAGACATTAAACTTTTTTATAATTTATAGAAGTAAGTGTTGTGATGTATTTTAACATTAAAATTTAGATTGGGTATGTGGTTTTATATGAAATAAAGTTATGCTATTGATTCTCTTCTCTCAAAAAACTTATAGTATTATTTGTTTGACCTCACTTCTTAAAAAATATACTAAAAAATAACAATATTTTCTTTGACTATAAGATTTGACACTTAGAACAAATTAATCTCTTTTTTGCAAGGGTATGTGACCTAAAATGGTTGGCTCGAGATTTTTTCACGTGAAGTTTCCACACATCCATAGCTAAAATGAGAAAAGTGGACAAAAATATTATTTTACATAAATAAAATTTGTTTTACCCTAACCCCACAAAACTCATAAAACAGTTACGTACATGCCAATGATCACTTTTAATTCCGAACCACTTAAAGCAATATCTTTCCTAATGCACTTCTAATACGCCTTGTGTGTATAGTATTGTTGGCCTGAAAATCTTCACCATGACGAAGCGTTATGCTAAACAACTGATGAACTGTTGCGGATAATTTATCAGCTTTTGGTTCTTCATTTGAAGATCGAGAGTTCCAAATATCATCATAACCATTTGAGAAAGTATTTTTTGAATTATCAGCTAAGAATAAACTTAAAGCTGGTTACAAAGAAATGATCAATATGCTAAACTATGCTCTCTTAATTCACTATAAATTCACACACATGACTCTTTGTAAGAGCCCAATATTTATAGTTAAGAATGCATCACTTTGTAACCTACTCAACCAATCAAAATTACCCAGATGTTTTCATGTTCACTGGGGCATTCTAGGCATGCTAGTTATGTATTATGACTTATACAGTACGACCATCTCTGCTGTCTACACAGACGTCCAAAAAGTAAACTCCACATCCTTGTTTTATTGGTTAACTTTGATAAGGAGACATCATGTGCACAAACGCCCATGTATAGCATATGTGTACATTTTGTACAATCTCTAAAGATGCCATTTGAGCAAGCATAGATGTCCTATAGTGTTGGTAAATCATCAACTTGAATCTGTAACAAGGGTGATGATTTTCAATCTCTATGCTGGTGCAATGGAATAAGTTTTCCGTATTCAGTTTACTCGGGAAATGTGAGTATTTTTACTCAGATGACTGGAATATCTCCGTGACGTTTCCGACCCTTTCTCTGACCACCGCAAAATATACAACTAGTGAAATTTGAGTTTGAGATGTCTTGTCAAGATATCATGACAATAATCACCGGATCATCTTGAGTGATAGTTATTAAAAAAATTATACATACTAAGATAATATGTGCATTTATGCAAAATAATGAGTTTGCTTAATTTGTGATCATTCGCAAAATAATAATGAGTTTGTCATTGTCATAAAATAACCATTTCCCACCACCACTATTTAATTTCTATATCAAACATATTTTAATTAATTAATATGATGCTTTTGTACTTGAGTCTTCCTTATATACATATGATAAGGGAATCTTGGTCTTATGATAATTAAGACCTTTCCATCAAACAGCCTTCCTAATTATATTCAACAGAAGCCACAATAATGACTTTTGGTAGGTCATTTGTGAATCCCCACTTAACAACCATATTTGTCGGAAAACTAGGAAAATAAAATGAATCCAAATACAAAATAAGTATATTTACCATTAAAAAAATTAGTCAAACCGTTAAGTTAAGACATGCAACTCGTGCTTAAGATGCGCTTTGCATGTATATGCGTCTTTTAGCTTTTGGTTGGAACATATATTCTACTTGTTTGGATATTAATAGTAACATGAAAGAAATTATACGTCGTATTTAACATTTTTAGAAACAATTATTCAAGTTCTAAATGAAGTTGTAGACGCTAAAATTAAAGAGATCGATCTCATGGGCATTCACCCAAAATGTATTATCTCCATGTGGAGATTATTAATTCCCTTTTTGTAGTGTTATAGTTTTAAAAATCGCCCTAAATTCAGTGACGAATCTAGAATAAAAATTAAGGTGGGTCTATTTTTCCTTTATATGAAAAAATAACTAGATCATATGAGTTGTCGGGTCGAGTCAGGCTATAATTATAACATTTTCATTAGTTTATCCGCTAAAAATTTTAAGACTCTATTGAACTTAAAAAAGACATAGAAGCAAGTAATGAGAACAAGTAACGGTAACAAATAATATTGTCCTAACTAAATAAGATTCAAGGTAAAGTTAAAGATAAAATGTGCTTATTAAGTTAATTGCCTAGAACAAAAAGAGTAAGGCAAAATAGATACAGATTTTGTACTAGTTTAACAACCCATGTTTTGTGAAGCTCCATGTTTTAAAAACCTCAATATTTTATGGAGAAAAAAAGAAGAAAAAGGCTCAAATATAACAGTCTGTGTTTGTTTTATATTTATTTGCGAGCCCAAACTCTTAAAGTCTATCAAGATAAAATACAACTTCATATTCCCTAATTTCATTAGATTAAAATTCTACCATTAACAAAAACAGAGCCTCCAATACTTATGGTTCATTTTAAAAATTGATCACATCAGAAACGTCCAAACTCATTTGCAAGGAGGATATAATTTAATTAAAATTTGTAAGGATTTCGTAGTAATTCTTTTTTCTAAGGGTGGTCCATTGACCCCCTTTATATACATATAAACTTGCCACTGCCTAAATCTAATTTAAAATTTGCAAATAATTTAAATTAAAACAGTTATGATCGACAAACTTGATTAAGATGCACGTCTCTCAACTAAGTGTATAGTCGACATTTAAAATCTAGTCTAGATATATAAAGATAAAAATGTACTTATTTAAGGTGTGAGTTGAATATTTAAAAGGATAATGAAGATAAAAACGATGGTTTCTTCATAATAACCTTATATTATTTTGCTTATGTTGAATAATATTAATAACTATCAACTATGTTAACGTTTGCTATATGCTTAACATTTAGTTATGGGTTTGGTTCAAGAGGGCAGCCCCTCTAAGGAAAAAACAGAGGGCAGCCTCTTCACCAACCAAAATATGCCACATGTCACCCAATATATTTTCATTTTAACCCCTCTTAATTTTCATATATTATACAATTAACCTCTAACTTGTTACTCACTCACACACTCACCTTCACCCACCCATATTCCCCCACCACCTGCTGTGATCAGCTCAGCTGCCACCGGTCGCCAGAAATTTTCTTTTTTTTTTTCAAATTTTTTTTTTCAAAAAAATCTTTTTTTTTTTAATTTTGTTTTACGTTTTTTCGTTTTTTCATTTTTAACGTTTTTTTGCGTTTTCTTCCGTTTTTTCATTTTCTTTTCGTTTTTTACGTTTTTTTTACGCTTTCTACCGTTTTTTCATTTTCTTTTCGTTTTTTTACATTTTCTTTTACGTTTTCTTCCGTTTTTTCATTTTCTTTTCGTTTTTACGTTTTCTTCCGTTTTTTCATTTTCTTTTCGTTTTTTACGTTTTCTTCTGTTTTTTCATTTATTTTCGTTCTTTTATGTTTTTTTTTATGTTTTTTTTCCGTTTTTTCATTTTCTTTTCGTTTTTTTACATTTTCATATGTTTTTTTCATTTTATTTTCGTTTTTTACGTTTTTTTTACACTTTCATTCGTTTTTTCATTTTCTTTTCTTTTTTTTTACTTTTTCCTTCGTTTTCTTCATTTTACTTTTCGTTTTTTTACATTTTTTATATTTTTTCATTCGTTTTTTTCTTTTGTTTTACGTTTTTTCATTTTCTTTTTATTTTTTTTACGTCTTTTGATGTTTTTTTACATAATGAATGTCATTTTAATGTTTATTGCTGCATTATATACATAATGCATGTCATTTTAATGTTTGTTGCTGCATTTTGTACAAATTTCATGTTATTTTGATGCTTGTTGTTGCATGCTATATATACTATATTGCATTTTAATGTTTGTTGCTGCATTTTATACATACTGCATGTTATTTTGATGTTTGTTGCTGCATTTTATACATACTGCATGTTATTTTGATGGTTGTTGCTGCATTTTATACATACTACATGTCATTTTAATGTTTGTTACTGCATTTTATACATATTGCAGGTTACTTTGATGTTTGTTGCTGCATTTTATATATACCACATGTCATTTTAATGTTTGTTACTGCATTTTATACATATCGTAGGTTACTTTGATGTTTGTTGCTGTATTTTGTACATACTGCATGTCATTTTAATGTTTGTTGCTGCATTTTATACATACTGCATGTTATATATACTACATGTTAATTTCACGTTTGTTGCTACATTTTATAAATACTGCATGTTATTTTGATGTTTTGTTGCTGCATTTTATATATAACATGCAGTATATATAACATATAGTATGTATAAAATGCAGCAACAAAATCGTAAAACAAAAAAGGAAAAGAAAATGAAAAACAAGTAAAAAATGTAAAATAAACGTACAAAAATGTCAAAAAATGAAAAGAAAACGAAAAAACATAAAAAAACGTTAAAAACCAAAATAAAATGAAAAAACCGAAGAAAACGTCAAAAAAGTAAAAAAAACGAAAAGAAAATGAAAAACTGGATGAAAACGTAAAAAAAGGTAAAAAAACGAAAAGAAAATGAAATCACGGATGAAAATGTAAGAAAAACGTAAAGAAAATGAAAAAACGTAAGAAAAACCTAAAAAAACAAATAAAAACATAAAGAAAACGAAAAAACGAATTAAAAACGTAAAAAAACAAAATCTAAAAAAAAAGTTTTTAAAAGACTTTTTTGAAAAAAAAATTTTTTGAAAAAAAATAAAAAAATTTCGGCGACCGGATGGCGGCTGCTGGTTGCTGTTGGCAGCAGGTGTTTGGTGGAGGGGGAGGGGGTGGAGGCGGAGAAGTGGAAGGGAGGAAGGGAGATAGTTAAAAAGTGGGAGGAGAGAAAAAAAAATTGTAAAAAGGTGGAAGGGGTGTATATGATAATTTTATGTTCTGTTTTTTTCCTTAACTTCTAACCTGATAGTTCTACTGAATTACAAAAATGCTACAATTCTTAACCCTTGATTAAAAAATGAATGGCTAGGATTAGTTGCTCACTCTTCTCTCCTTAACTCCCCATCTCTTTTGATCCCATCTCTTTTGTTATTATTATAAGGGTTAATTGTTTCGTTAAGTATCGAACTTTACATTTTTTACTATTGTATGTAACCATCTTTCAAAAGTGCTATTGTATGTATTGAACTTGTGATTTTCGTATATTGTATGTAATATTTCCTTTTTTAACCGTTCCAAAAATGGAAAGTTTCTTTTTTTGTCTAAGCTAAAAAAGGCAATTCAACATACAATATACGAAAATCACAAGTTCGATACATACAATAGCACTTTTAAAAGGTGGTTACATACAATGGTAAAAAATACAAAGTTCATTACATAACGAAACAATTAACCTTGATTATAAATTTAGGGTTAATTGTTTCGTTATGTATCGAACTTTACACTTTTTACTATTGTATGTAACCATCATTCAAAATTGCTATTGTATGTATCGAACTTGTGATTTTCGTATATTGTATGTAATATTTCCTTTTTTGGTCATTACAAAAAAGGAAAGTTTCCCTTTTTGTCAAAGCTAAAAATAGCTAAAAATAGCAAGTCAACATACAATATACAAAAATCACAAGTTCGATACATATAATAGCATTTTTGAAAGGTGATTACATACAATAGTAAAAAATGTAAAGTTCAATACATAACGAAACAATTAACCCATAAATTTATCCTATCAAGTAAGTCTAATAATCTAATTCCTTTTTTGTAAAAAGATGCAATTACCCAAAAACAATAATTGTTAATTTGAATAAACCTAGAAATGAGTTGACTGCCAGTTTACTTATGCAAGACATATGGCCAACAACTCGCGTGTCCCACATAATAGTTTTATTTGATTTCTTTCTGTTCCCATTCTTGTGGCATGCTTTCTCGAAAACAACCACACACTGACACACGCAGTCCTGTCCTGTTCCGGTGACCATCCTTGTCACCGGAACATAAGAAGCACGAGGGTGGTAGGCCATGTTGCAACGGCACACATTTAACGGATGGGAGCAATGGCCGATAAAAGTTAATAATTTTATTTCATATATATATACTAGATTTAAATCGTGTGATGCACGTCAAGTAAAACAACTTTTATATTTATAATTTTTATAAGTGTAATAGTTTAATATTATTTTTCAATTAGTGTTTAACTATGATTCATAGATTTTTTAATTAATTATTATTATATTCAAATATTATCTAACTCTATCTAAATTTATTTTTTAGTTTATCTTGTAAATTCAAATAATTATTTATTTTTAAATTATGAGAAGCTGCAACGTGTCATTTTGCCTATGTGGCAAAATATGGAGCAACCTTTTATTCTCCTTTAGTATATATATATATTATAGATAGATAGATATATAACTATTACCATTTTTCAAATACAACTTTCATCATCTCTACTTATTTTACACATTAATTATATCAAATAATTACGACTTTTTTTCACACACTATTCTCACTTATTTTTTTAATTACTACATCAACTATATATACATACAACCTATATAATTCAAATACTTTATTTTTATCACATCGTAAATGGATCATTTCCGAAATTCGACAAAGGTTCTGATATGGAAAATCTCAAAGAAAATATCGGTTGTTACAAGCCGAATGATATGCTCGATATTCTTGAAACGTTGGAATGAAATGAAGAATATGTAGCCGAAAGTTCTCGACTAAAATTATGTAGAAGGCGAGTAGATAGAGATTTTCTCAGTGCCGGCGAATGTTTGGGGTCGGACTACTTTTCCCCAAACCCAACATTCTCGAAAAATTACTTTCGAAGAGAATCACGTCTTACTATCAACTACCGCTACCTCCATTTTAAAGTTTTTTTTCATCAAAGGCACGATTGTACTGGTAATTTTTATTTTAACGTTTATCAAAAGGTGATTTCCGCCATACGACAATTGGCATACAAGTGTGCTCCCGATACATTTGATGAATACTTACACATAGGTCAACAAACATCATACGGTTATTTGGACAACTTTTGTAAATGTGTGTTTCATTTATATTCGACCGACTACTTGAGAAAACCAACACTACAAGATATCCAACGTTTACATGTTAAACATGTGGAGATGCATGGTTTTTCGGGGTTGCTCTGTAACACCCAGTTTTTTTTTTTTTAAACACTTCATATATTAATAAAATCAACACTTTTCATATATACATAAACATTACATTGTTTACAAATTTTACAACGTAAGTTCTCTTCCTCAAAAGGCTCCCACAATATCCGAGCATGATTTAACGGGAGTAATCAAACACTTACTACCAGCAGTAGCAAGCACACCACTATTCGCGCTGCGGCTCCTTCCCAAGACCCTCCTTTCCCTTACTTGACCACCTGTATTATCAGCAATAACAGAAATGGGTAAGCACATCGGCTTAGTAAGTAACAGAATCATAACATTCAATATAAGATAGAAATCTTATAAATACAGTAACCATGTTTATCACTTTACTCAGTCAAAACTCACAATCATAACACTGGGCCATTTATGATCACTCAGCATAAGAATGGCCAGTAATAATACTTATTAAGCCATTTACGACCACTTAGCGTAAATATGGTTAACATTCACTTTATTATGTCTCTTATGACCACTCAGCATAAAGAGGACTCACATTCACACTATTGTGTCATTTATGACCACTCAACATAAAGATGACTCACATTCATACTATTGTGCCATTTATGACCGCTCATCATAAAGAGGGCTCATATTCACACTATTGTGCCATTTATGATCAGTCAGCCTGGAGTCGGTCTAATGCGACTAGATCAATAAGTTCGCACATGCGACTTTATCCAATAAAGTCGCATGACGAACAGATCAGACCCCAAAATCCGAAATTCTTCTAATGGAACATAAGCCGTATAAATTCTTTATCAAGCAACTCTTGAAGTTGACTTATTAATTCCTGCATCTCGGATGGAGCGAGTCGATAAGGAGTCTTTGCAATTGGGGTGGCTCCAGGTACAAGGTCGACTCGAAACTCCACTTGCCTATCGGGTGGAATACCCGACAACTCATTAGGAAATACATCTGGAAATTCCCTTACAACAGGAATATCAGCTATTTTCAATTCGTGCTTCTTTAAATCAACAACATATGCCAAAAACGCTTGGCAACAATGCAACACATATTTCTTAACTCGAGCATACGTACAAATAGATAGCGATGATCTAGGTTTCTCTCCATAGATCTCAATCATTTCTCCCCTTACCGTGGTAACTCTAATAATTTTCCTTTCACATTGGATAATGGCCCCATGATTTCCAAGCCAATCCATACCCACAACCATATCAAACTCCCCCATTCTCAAAGGGATTAAATCAATCACAAAATCTTTACCACAAACTTCGAATTTACAGCCACAGTACACTTGGGTCACACGAATAACCCTGTTATCGGTAACCTCAACATTTAAGGGGGCATCAAGCTCACACAATGGGATATCAAATTTTTGACCAAAGGTCTCAGACACAAAAGACCGGGATGCTCCTGAATCAAATAACACGTAAGCGGGTATTAAATTTACAAGAAAGGTACCCATTAACACATCTGGAGTATTTCTAGCCTCCTCTGTTGTCATCTGAAAGGACCGACCCCTCGGTCTTACTTGATCACTTGATCCTCTTCTTGCGGGTTGCCCCTGGACAATAGGTACCGGTTGAGCTTTCAACTTTGGATACTCAGACTTTATGTGTCTTGGCTCGTAACAATTGAAACACACCCAAATAGACTCGGGACATTCTCTCCCAAAATGACCTTCTTTTCCACACCTGAAGCACACTTTCTTCCCTGCCCAACATTCTCCAAGATGCCTCTTGTGACAATTCTTGCACTCTGGCACCTCTCGTCTTTCTTCTCTTTTAACAGCTTCTGGCCTGAATCTCTTTGAAGGGCCTCCGAATTGTTCGGCTTTACATTTTGATGACCCATCATCGTCTTTATTGATCTCAATCTCTCTTTTCCTGGCTTCATTCACGAAGTCCTCAAAATCATTCCAGCGGTCTGGATCAACAAATTGTCTTATACTTTTTTTCAATACTTCATGAAACTGATTCATCAGCCTCCGCTATTTCAAGAAACTTTCCTGCTATTTCATTTACAGTCTCTGTAGTTTGCTTCATGTACGGAAACTCTCTTCGAATCTTTGTCAACTCAGCATTTGGTGAGAAGATCGTTTCAAATATCTTCCTAAACTCTTCCCAATTCATATTATTAACAACATCCGCCCCTTTTGTCTAGCGTTGGACATCCCACCATTCTTTAGCTCGGCCTTTCAGCAGGCTAGATCCAAACTTTACCTTTAAACGGTTTGGGCGTTCAGAAATATCGAATGCACTTTCCACTTCGGACACCCATCTATGACACTTGATGGGATCAGTTTCCCCAAAATACTCGGGTGGATTGCACGCCGAGAACTCTTTGTAGCTGAATCTCTTTCTTTCCTCTTTCTCTTCCTCTCTTTCTGTTAATTTACTCTGGATCTCTTTAGCTACAACCTCTTTAATAGTGGCAGTATTATGGCTCAACAGAAAAGTTAGAGACTTCTCCTGAGCTTTAGCCACTTCCTCTGCAATAACATTTCTTATCTCATCTGTTAACGTCTCTTCCACATTTACTTGATATAACACCTCTTAAATTACCTCAGGGTTAAAATAGTAATTTGACTTGGAAGCGATGGATAAAAGATAATATTATAACTTATCTTACAAAATGACCATAGATTTTTCGCGAGTTTACAATATTAAAATATTGCTGAAAACCAAACATATAATTGTTATACAAAATCCACATACACGTTAATTTACAAAACATTCGTAAACATATCAGAGTGATGGCACGTGTCAAACATTCTTCAAAACCACCTTCCTGCCCAACCCACAAAGACATGCATAACCTGCAGGAAGGGAAGTGGTGGGATTAGCACAAAGCTAAGTGAATGAATGTACAACTAACAATTCAATTCAGCATAACAATCTGTTTACATTAAGCACAGTAAACACATAAACTCAAGAGGATCGGCGGTTACTGAGGAACCCTACAGCCGCGGTGGCCCACAGTAACACTTACCACAATCTGTAAAGGCCCATACAGAATAGGCCGATAACTTGGCACTACAACACCACAACACACTTTCCAGCGACAACACATGTATCTGGAACGTGTGTTGAACACAGTAGTAGCCAAGTCCAATCGCAATTGACCTCTGAATAACACAGATGCCCGAAGGCCACATATGCATAACAAGCAGATATATTCAATCGTAACTCAGACTAAATAGTCAATCAAGGTTTACGTTACTTGTTGTAATCACACCATTACAACTAACTCAAATTATGAGTTGCAGATCCACTCACCTGACTGCTACCGTTCACTTCTCAGAATTCTTATATTACTGAGTCTTTGACTGATCTGAGAATATAACAGATAATGAGTTAGTAACTCACCTTGAAATCGTATAACATGTCTCAATGTATATTATCCAGATAATAAACAATTATCAAGTTTAAATCATCATAATAGCACATTCTTACAAGCAGGTAATTCCCTGAAGTCTAAGGAAATAAGAGTTCAATCTGGAAAGAAACTCGAAAATCCCGGAACGTCATTTAAAAACTGAAAAATGCCATTTTTGAAGCCCAAGACGACCCCGAAAGGCCAAAAAAACTTACAGGGCTATGGTACATAGTCTTGATTAATTGATCGATTCCGAGTGACCATGCGAATTTCATCAAAATCAAATTTTTAGTAAGATTTTCACAAAACTTAGTAACACTTATGCATTTTCAAAATCTGCACCTCTAGCGACATTGCAATATCGCCACTAGCGACATTGCAATATCGCCACTAGCGACATTGCAATATCGCCACTAGCGACATTGCAATATCGCCACTAGCGACATTGCAATATCGCCACTAGCGATATTGCAAGCGAAATTAATCGCGATATTGGGTAGCGATATTGGAGGGCGATATTGCAATATCGCCAAACCAGTTCATCCTGCGAACTGGGCAGAAAACTGGCTGATTTTCACCAAAAATTCACAAATCGAATTCTAACAACGTTTCTACACAAATTAAACGTTCTAACACTTAGTAAACACATAAACAAACACTCGAAATGCATCAATTCAACATAAAAACACATAATTAAATCAAACCAACTAACTTTCTCACTTTTTGTAAAAACAAAAAAAACTAATCAAAACTAACCTTAATCTGATTTAATCCACAGAAACGAGTTGTAGGAATGATCTATAATGAATTCCGAATCTAATGACACAATTTGGAGGTGTTTTGGGCTAGATTTGAGCTTGAATTGCAAATTTGAGTTTAGTGTGTGTTCTTGGTGTTTGTGTGTGTTCTTGAGATGAAAGATGAAGATGAAATGAAGAAATGAGCTGATTTCCAGATTTGTGATATATATATAATGATTTACGTATACTACGATGTATTATTATCATTAATCTAGCACACGATGGTATTAGTTATAATAGTTAGGCTAATCCGTATTTTAAACTAAAAATACCGTAATTCCCATTTAATTATTCCTAACAATTATACATTCAAACATTTCATATAAATGAATTCAAGTAAATAAGGTAACATAAGGTAAATTTACCTAAAAATACTAGGCCATTGGGGAGGATGTTACAAATCTTCCCCCCTTAAGGAGATTTCGTCCCCGAAATCTAACCCTGACTAAATAAACCAGGATAACGCGTACGCATACTAGACTCGGTTTCCCATGTGAGGTTTGGACCTAGGCTATGCTTCCATTTAACTAGAACCATGGGGATTTCTTTCTTACGCAATCGGGTCACTTTTCTATCTAGTAACTCGACAGGTTCCTCTACTAATTTCTGACTCTGGTCGACACGCAATTCTTCTAACGGAAGGATCTGAGATTGGTCTTCAACATTGCACTTTCTCAAATAACACACATTAAAAGTATCGTGAATTCCCAAAAGTTCTGGAGGAAGATCAAGTGTAACTGACTGATCATTAACCACGCGTTTAATTCGGAAAGGACCAATATATCTAGGAGCTAGTTTCCCACGTTTTCCAAATCTAATCACACCTTTCCAAGGAGAAACTTTCAAATATACCAACTCTCCCTCTACAAAAGTAACTGGTCGTCGACGTGGATCAGCATAGTGTTTTTGTCTATCTCGGGCTGCTTTTAATTTCTCACGAGCAATAGCTACTTTATCGGCTGTAATCTGTACAATATCAGGACCCGAAAACTGTTTCTCACCGGCCTCTAACCAACAAGTGGGCGTTCTACAGCGTCGCCCATACAACATCTCATACGGAGGCATCCCAATACTTGAATGATAAGAATTGTTGTAAGCAAACTCAATCAACGGTAGGTGAGAATCCCAAGAACCTCCATACTCAATCACACAAGCACGCAACATATCCTCAAGTGTTTGAATAGTTCTCTCTGACTGACCGTCTGTCTGAGGATGATAAGCTGTACTGAGATTAACTCGGGTACCCAACTCATACTGCAAACTCTGCCAAAATCGCGAAATAAATCTGGAGTCTCTGTCTGAAACAATCGATAATGGAATCCCATGCCTCGAAACAATCTCATTAATATACAACTGCGACAATTTACTTAGTGAAGCAGTCTCACAGGTAGCAAGGAAATGAGCACTTTTAGTTAAACGATCTACAATAACCCAAATCATATCATTACCTCTTGGTGTTCGGGGTAGCTTAGTCACAAAATCCATAGTTATGTGTTCCCACTTCCATTCAGGAATCTCAAGCTGTTTCAATGATCCGTACGGTTTCTGATGCTCAGCTTTAACCTGGGAACAGATATGACAGGAACCAACAAACCGTGCCACATCAGTCTTCATCGTTGGCCACCAATACAGAGGTTTCAAATCGTGATACATCTTTGTACTCCCTGGATGAATCGATAATCTGGATTTATGAGCCTCTGTTAAAATTACATCCCGAAGTCCACCAATCAAAGGAATCCACACCCGAGACTGAAAAGTCTTTAATCCTCTAGAATCTTCAATCAATAAATCCTTCCTTTTAATCATGATCTCAGATTTAAGATTAGTATCCATTAAGGCCTCCAACTGAGCAGCTTTTATTTGATCCAATAAATCACATGAAATTTCTAAACGCATAAAATAAATCTTGTCAGAGGATGTCTTTCTACTCAACGCATCAGCTACCACATTAGCTTTCCCTGGATGATAACGAATCTCACAATCATAATCTTTAATTAATTCTAACCATCGTCTCTGACGCATGTTCAACTCTTTCTGGGAAAACACATATTGAAGACTCTTGTGATCTGTACAAATTACGCATTTAGTTCCATACAAATAATGTCTCCATAATTTCAAAGCGAACACAACTGACGCAAGTTCCAAATCATGAGTAGGATAATTCTTTTCGTGAGGTTTAAGCTGACGAGAAGCATAAGCAATCACCCGATCTCGCTGCATAAGAACGCAACCCAAACCCGCAAAAGAAGCATCACAATAAACAATAAAGTCATTTAATCCATCAGGTAACGCTAACACTGGAGCCTGACATAACAATTGCTTTAAATTCTGAAAAGCTGTTTCCTGTTGATCAGTCCACTGAAATTTAACATCTTTACGAGTCAATTTAGTCAACGGGCCAGCGATCTTAGAAAAATCCTTTATAAACTTTCTGTAATAACCAGCTAACCCAAGAAAACTCTTAATCTCAGAGGGTGATTTAGGTGCACTCCAATTCATGACAGCTTCAACTTTGGATGGATCCACTTTAACCCCATCTTTACAGATTACATGCCCCAAAAACTGTACCTCTCGCAACCAGAATTCACACTTTGAAAATTTAGCATACAACTGTTCTTTCCTTAAAGTTTCAAGCACGATTCTCAAATGCATTTCATGATCAGTCTCAGATTTCGAGTAAACCAGAATGTCATCAATAAACACAATAACGAATTTATCAAGAAAAGGTCGACATACACGGTTCATCAGATCCATAAAAATTGCAGGAGCGTTTGTCAAACCAAACGGCATAACCAGAAACTCATAATGACCATACCTAGTACGAAAAGCAGTCTTAGGAATATCCTCCTCGCGCACACGTACCTGATGATACCCAGACCTCAAATCGATTTTGGAGAAATATGACGAACCCTGTAACTGATCAAACAAATCATCGATTCTAGGCAACGGATATTTATTCTTAACCGTTCTCTTATTCAGCTCCCTATAATCAATACACATGCGCATAGTACCATCTTTCTTTTTAACAAACAAAACTGGTGCACCCCAAGGAGAAGTACTCGATCTAATGAAGCCTTTATCAAGCAACTCCTGAATTTGATTCATCATCTCACGGATTTCAGAAGGAGCTAATCTATAGGGAGACTTAGCTATTGGATTCGAACCAGGAATCAGATCAATACTAAATTCTACATCTCTAATCGGTGGTAAACCAGGCAATTCATCAGGGAAAACATCAGAGAAATCAGAAACCACTCGGACATCAGACATAGATTTCTTTTCTAACTTCGCATCAATGACATAAGCTAAGTAAGACTCACAACCCTTAGCTATAGATTTCCTAGCTTTCATCACAGAAATTAAGGGAACAGACCCTTTCTCACGATCTCCTCGAGCCACTACGTATGACCCTTCAGAAATAGGGATTTTAATCAACTTCTTATGGCATTCTATACTTGCTTTATTCTGACTTAACCAGTCCATACCAATAACTACATCAAAACTAGAAATGTGCATCAACAAAAACGACATCGGAAAAGTGTGACCCTCAATCAAAATGCTAACTCCAGTTACCGAAGAGGTAACAGGAACCGACCTACCACTAGCTATTTCCACCTCAATAGGTTTTGCAATCACATTAGGAGTCACATTCAATTTATCACAGAAATATGCAGAAATGAAAGAACAATTTGCACCAGAGTCAAACAAAACACGTGCTGGTACAGAGTTAATGAGAAAAGTACCAGTAATCACATCTTCAGTTCTGACAGCCTCATCGACTGTCATTTGAAAAGCCCGACTTGATGCTGGTGGCGCATTCTTCCTTTTCTGGCCAGAAAATGACGATCCCCCAACCATACCTGATCCTAATCTTCCCGCCTCCGGGCATTGACCAGCTCGATGCCCTTCCTTCTTGCAATTCCAACAAACAAAATTTGAATAGCTACAATCCTTAGGTTCATGACCAAATCCCCCACATTTAACACAACGATTAGTTTGTGCGGAACATGGTCCATTATGCCTCGCCTTACACCTACTACACCAATTAGATCTGTCATTGATATTGCTCCGATTACCCATATTCCTGTTCTGCGAACCACCCTGCCATTTCTGTTTACCCTTTCCTGAAGAACTTCCAGAATGCCTATGAGAAAACTTATCCTTATTCAGTGCCTCTTGAGCCTTGAAGTCAGAATCCACTGATCGAGCGAGATTAAAAGCTTGCGATAACGAGCCCGCCAATCTCACTGTGGTACGATAGTCCGGAGGTAAAGTTCCCACAAAATGTTCTATCTTAGTTCTGTCATCAGGAACCCATTGCTGAACGAATCTCAGTTTCTCAGAAAATTGCATAATTAGCTCATCAATCGACATCTTATCAGTTTTCTGCAATTCCATAAATTCTCTTCTAATACGAGCCATCTCAAAATCAGAACAAAACTGCTTGCACACTTCATTGTAAAAATCAGACCAACGAATGCCCTCTCTTTGCTGAGGTGACAAGGTAGCTGTTATCGAGTCCCACCATGTCATAGCTTGACCCTTCAAAAGTTGAACAGCATAAGGGACTTTAACCAATCCAAAGTCACCGAAGGATTAGAACTGCCATAATATTCTGAAGGTTTGCATGCCATAAAAGTCTTGAAAGAACACATCTTATGTACTGGAGGAAATCGGTAATCAATTGGTCCTGAACTCACATATGGCATCGAAACTTGATGTGATGTACCAAACGAGTGTTGAGGCTGAGAATAAAAAGGTAAAGATGATGGTAGCTGAGTTGAGGATACTGGTGGTTGAGAAATTCGGGTCTCATTCCTCTGTCTATAATCCCGAAGTTCTTGTAACTCATCCTCTAGTTGCAAAATATATTCATCTCGGTCCATATCCACATGAGCTGAAAAAGATGTACCATTATGACCCTGTCTATCATCTGGGTGATCATGCTGAGAAATATCGGTCCTGGAGGCGTTATTAGGGGTAATGGTTGGTTGCTCGTTATCTGCCATGTCTGTCAACACAACACAGCTCACAAACCGTTAATCGTTAGAGCCTAAGGTACAACCCAATTCACTTACACTACAAAATCCCACACCTTAGAATGTTTGACAAAATGCGTACAGATTTGGGATTGAACACTTATCAATGTACAATTCACCCAAATCCATGCTCTGATACCAACTTATAACACCTCTTAAATTACCTCAGGGTTAAAATAGTAATTTGACTTGGAAGCGATGGATAAAAGATAATATTATAACTTATCTTACAAAATGACCATAGATTTTTCGCGAGTTTACAATATTAAAATATTGCTGAAAACCAAACATATAATTGTTATACAAAATCCACATACACGTTAATTTACAAAACATTCGTAAACATATCAGAGTGATGGCACGTGTCAAACATTCTTCAAAACCACCTTCCTGCCCAACCCACAAAGACATGCATAACCTGCAGGAAGGGAAGTGGTGGGATTAGCACAAAGCTAAGTGAATGAATGTACAACTAACAATTCAATTCAGCATAACAATCTGTTTACATTAAGCACAGTAAACACATAAACTCAAGAGGATCGGCGGTTACTGAGGAACCCTACAGCCGCGGTGGCCCACAGTAACACTTACCACAATCTGTAAAGGCCCATACAGAATAGGCCGATAACTTGGCACTACAACACCACAACACACTTTCCAGCGACAACACATGTATCTGGAACGTGTGTTGAACACAGTAGTAGCCAAGTCCAATCGCAATTGACCTCTGAATAACACAGATGCCCGAAGGCCACATATGCATAACAAGCAGATATATTCAATCGTAACTCAGACTAAATAGTCAATCAAGGTTTACGTTACTTGTTGTAATCACACCATTACAACTAACTCAAATTATGAGTTGCAGATCCACTCACCTGACTGCTACCGTTCACTTCTCAGAATTCTTATATTACTGAGTCTTTGACTGATCTGAGAATATAACAGATAATGAGTTAGTAACTCACCTTGAAATCGTATAACATGTCTCAATGTATATTATCCAGATAATAAACAATTATCAAGTTTAAATCATCATAATAGCACATTCTTACAAGCAGGTAATTCCCTGAAGTCTAAGGAAATAAGAGTTCAATCTGGAAAGAAACTCGAAAATCCCGGAACGTCATTTAAAAACTGAAAAATGCCATTTTTGAAGCCCAAGACGACCCCGAAAGGCCAAAAAAACTTACAGGGCTATGGTACATAGTCTTGATTAATTGATCGATTCCGAGTGACCATGCGAATTTCATCAAAATCAAATTTTTAGTAAGATTTTCACAAAACTTAGTAACACTTATGCATTTTCAAAATCTGCACCTCTAGCGACATTGCAATATCGCCACTAGCGACATTGCAATATCGCCACTAGCGACATTGCAATATCGCCACTAGCGACATTGCAATATCGCCACTAGCGACATTGCAATATCGCCACTAGCGACATTGCAATATCGCCACTAGCGATATTGCAAGCGAAATTAATCGCGATATTGGGTAGCGATATTGGAGGGCGATATTGCAATATCGCCAAACCAGTTCATCCTGCGAACTGGGCAGAAAACTGGCTGATTTTCACCAAAAATTCACAAATCGAATTCTAACAACGTTTCTACACAAATTAAACGTTCTAACACTTAGTAAACACATAAACAAACACTCGAAATGCATCAATTCAACATAAAAACACATAATTAAATCAAACCAACTAACTTTCTCACTTTTTGTAAAAACAAAAAAAACTAATCAAAACTAACCTTAATCTGATTTAATCCACAGAAACGAGTTGTAGGAATGATCTATAATGAATTCCGAATCTAATGACACAATTTGGAGGTGTTTTGGGCTAGATTTGAGCTTGAATTGCAAATTTGAGTTTAGTGTGTGTTCTTGGTGTTTGTGTGTGTTCTTGAGATGAAAGATGAAGATGAAATGAAGAAATGAGCTGATTTCCAGATTTGTGATATATATATAATGATTTACGTATACTACGATGTATTATTATCATTAATCTAGCACACGATGGTATTAGTTATAATAGTTAGGCTAATCCGTATTTTAAACTAAAAATACCGTAATTCCCATTTAATTATTCCTAACAATTATACATTCAAACATTTCATATAAATGAATTCAAGTAAATAAGGTAACATAAGGTAAATTTACCTAAAAATACTAGGCCATTGGGGAGGATGTTACACTTGAGGGCTCTATTTACCGGAGCCTTCTCCCATATCAATTCCTTGATCAGTAGACATCTTACTCTTTTAACTCTTTCCTCTTTTTACTGAAATTTTCACACAACTCGGTCAATTGAAATTCAGTAAGATTTCATAGTTAAACAACTCTATATCTCACATATCATCTACTCAACACAATAACCTCAACCTAGTCCCCTCAACATCAGGTGATTCCTGTAGATCTACACAAGTCATGTGATAACTATTACGTTGGACAGACGTACGAGTTGTAACATCACATTTGTATACATCTACAGTCACCACCCAACATTTCGGTTTCCAAGTCTCAATTCACATAACACATATCTCATGCATACTCATATATATAACTCATTACTTTGTCCACCAGCAATAAACACAATTGTGGTCTAAGTCCGAGTACGCACTAGTGTTGGATACTCGACTCCCTCAAACCAATGCTCTGATACCAACTTGTAACACCCATTTTTTTTAAACACTTTATATAATAATAAAATCAACACTTTTCATATATATATAAACATTACATTGTTTACAAATTTTACAACGTAAGTTCTCTTCCTCAAAAGGCTCCCACAATATCCGAGCATGATTTAACGGGAGTAATCAAACACTTATGACCAGCAGTAGCAAGCACACCACTATTCGCGCTGCGGCTCCTTCCCAAGACCCTCCTTTCCCTTACTTGACCCACTTGTATTATCAGCAATAACAGAAATGGGTAAGCACATCGGCTTAGTAAGTAACAGAATCATAACATTCAATATAAGATAGAAATCTTATAAATACAGTAACCATGTTTATCACTTTACTCAGTCAAAACTCACAATCATAACATTGGGCCATTTATGATCACTCAACATAAGAATGGCCAGTATTAATACTTATTAAGCCATTTACGAACACTCAGCGTAAATATGGTTAACATTCACTTTATTATGCTTCTTATGACCACTCAGCATAAAGAGGACTCACATTCATACTATTGTGCCATTTATGACCACTCATCATAAAGAGGGCTCATATTCACACTATTGTGCCATTTATGACCACTCAGCCTGGAGTCGGTCTAATGCGACTATATCAATAAGTTCGCACATGCGACTTTATCCAATAAAGTCGCATGACGAACAGATCAGACCCCAAAATCCGAAATTCTCGAATTCAAACATGTTATAACCAAATTAACCCATTCCAATCCGTACGAATCATGCAATAACACTTATAACACATAATAATTTAGGGTTTAAAGCTCAATTTCTCACTTTTTCCTCAGTTTTCTCTCTGAAACCGACTTCAGACTCTTTCTAAATGTTTCTGGAATTGTTTAGGCGACGTATACGCATATATAATCCATCAATTACACTTAAGCACCTCAATTTCATTAAATTTTATCTGTTATGTGACTTTATCAATAAGTTCGCATAGTCAACAAAGTCGCCTCTGCGAATTTATCAAATAAAGTTGTAGTATAAAGTCGCAGGTTCCAAATTAAATTCTCCAATTTTTGATTTTTCAATTATTTTGGGATGTTACATGCTCAGAGGCATCATTGTATGCATTGGCCTTGGAAAAAATTTCCAGTAGTGTGGAAAGGTCAATACGCATGAGGTGATCAAGTTTGTCCAACAATCATGCTCGAAGCGTTGGCTACGTACATATTGTGGATTTGGCATGCTTACTTTAGTCCTGCGGGTACGAAGAACGACATCAACGGTCTTAACGAATCGGATTTGTTAAACGATTTACTCCAATTAGAGCTCCTTAGGTAAGGTTTACTGTGAACGGGGATGATTACAAGAAAGAATATTACCTCGCTGACGAAATTTATCCATAATGGGGGCGACTCTTATGAAATCGTTTAAATGTCTGATTGAGGAAAATAATTTCAAATACAAGTGATTCCAACAAGCTGCAAGAAAGGACGTGGAACGAGCATTCGGTGTGCTTCAAAGTCGTTAGACAATACTTAAAAATTCGGCAAGACAATATATAGCATGAACAAGATAAGAAGAATCATGTACGCTTGTGTGATTTTACACAATGTGATAACCAAATACAACAAACGCAGTATATATCAACAAACGCAATTACTTTTGTACATGGATGACATATGCAACATAGACACTCTTATATCATATCAGAATTTCATTTAAGTCGTTCATGATCTCATTGTTCTTTACATTCAAGTGAAAGTGTACAATTTAAAATAACTTCTTGAAGTTATAATATAAATGTAATGTTATTCATGAATTAAGCCATGTATCCAGGAATAGAAAATATCTCATGAACTTACCTTTTGATTTAGACGTTGATAATTCCTTGATTGGTCGTTCCACTTCTTTAACACCTATCATTTAGTACATAAAAACTTAATATCACATTGCGAGTCTATCAATCAATTCATGAAATTCTATTGTTCCTGAATACATTATCAACTCTATGTATCATCTAGTTTGACTTTGAAAGTCAACCAAGTCACAATTTCAATCAATAACATCCAATTCATTTTTAAAACTTAATGCATCTCTATACTACTATAGTCATCCTTGACCACTCCATAATCACCTATTCTAACTACAAGTTTATTTAATTAACATTAATCATCTACATTTCATTCTTTAAGGTCTATCTATTCCAAATTCTTGCCAAACTCCATAAGAAAGTGTAATGTAGTCAACATAGAAGATATAATTACTCTTAATGTAAAGGGAACTACAACATTTCGGATTAAATTCATCTATATCATCCTACTACATTCAAATCCCCAAATTTCTATAATTTAGGTTAAACATATAAGTCTTAAATACTTACTTGATGTTGATGATGATTGGGGATGGTTTCATCCACTCTTCTAAGCTTGAAATGATGTGAATCCCCTCAATGCAGCTCTTCTTATTCACTAAAATTCGTATTGAAAACTTGGTAGGTGAGTGAATGAAATAAACATCATTCACAAACATATATCTGCTGGAAAACGACATCCTCCCAACGGGATGTCAGGTTTCCCGGCGGGATCTAACACATCCGCCCCGTTTGGCTTTCTTCTCCCGTTTCCAACTGAAACTGCAAAAGATTACCTCCTGGCGGGACAACAACTTCCTGGCGGGAGATATGTGTTCACCAAATCTCTGATCAAAAGTTCCCGTTTAAGCCCAAATTTCCAGTTTCAGTTTGCAAGTCTCCTGGCGGGAGAATATACACTCCCGGCGGGAAGCTTAAAATTCCAGAACTTCTGTGAACAATTTCTCGTTTAAGATAAATCTTCCAGTTTCCCCTTTTTACCTCCTAGCGGGAGGAGGTATCTCCCGACGGGAGATGCTCCAGATTTCTCATTTGTGTTCTATTTTGCTGCATTTTCTGAAATTCTTCTCACAATCAATTCCTAAGACTGGAAAAACATTGTTTTCAACTTTTCTTTTAGATCAAACCAAATTCTTAGCATCAACCATATAAATAAGATTTTGAGATGTTACACTTAGGAAAACCGAAATCGTTATAACATTTAGTGAATACTTAGTAAATCCTAAGTTAATGTAGATTATTCAAATAGGTTATAAAGTGTCAAGAAATATAAAATCCAAATCCCATACTTGTGACAAAAATATTTACCAAGTTATAAAATCAGGATTAATTAAAATTTCGTGACTCTTTGGTTAAATTAATTAGGTATTTAACTAGTTAACATTTGAACAAGTATCAAGAATAATTTAATTTAAAACATGATCAAATAACAAATGGAAGTATCATTAAAAATATTGGAATCCAAATTTCTACTCAAATTAATAAACATAAAAACATCTAAAAATAAACCCTTACATTATATAAATACTTGTACAAGTTTAATACAAGATTAATATAAGTTTTAACCTTTCCTTTTATTAAATCCCTTCCCTTTTTGAATCCCAAAAATCTGCCCACCCTCCTTTATCCGATCACACTCAACACTCACTTTCTCTCATTACACACTCTACTAGGGGTGAGCGAAAAAACCGAATCGCAACGGAAATAACCGACTGACAAAACCGAAACAAAGTAAAAATTGACAATTCAATTTTCAATAATCTAATAACCGAAATATTTTGATTCAATTCGGGTTGTACATAAAAATCGAACCGATAATAAACTAACTGGTATTTTTCAATTATTTTTAATATTTATTTACAATTTTATATATATTATTTTTAACATTACTCTAAGTCTTAAAGTCTATAATGTAGTTGAATAGTAGTTAGATGTTTTGTTGTATTATATGTAAAATGATAGATATTATATTATAATACTCCATGACTCTCATCAAGTCTTCAAGCATCAATCGATGATGCTCCAGTAATCTATACCAACAAACCCGTAATTGTTAGTCCAATCCAATTCGTAGTTCCTTTTTAACCAACTAAACCATAACTATTAGTCTATCTACATAGTAATTAGTGGTGTGATAGAGTTAATAGTGGGATTCTAGAAGATAATGAGATAATGCATTTGTTATTTATAAAAGAGTTAGCTAAAACATAAGATAATGATTTTTTTCAACCAAACAAGTAGAATTGTATAATAACATACTTAATTTATTCTATATAATAAAATAATTATAACAAATTATATTTACTTTGCATATCAACGTTGAATTGATCACTATTATGTTTATAATAAACAGCCGTTTAAATATTACACTTATTTATCAATGGTCTACATCATATCAACTAATGCAAAAAATTATTCAATGATTGTATTTTGAAGATTATAATGGTTATAATCAACGACAACTAAAATTATACATCATCTATTTCAGATTTACGTTATTATTATTTTAATGACTCAATTGTACATGAAAATTTATAAAAACGCACACAACAAACTATCATCTTCTGTTATATTACTTAAACAGTATCAATTAAATTAAATTATAATGAGACGATAAAATGCTACTGTTTATAAATATCTCGGGTACTTAAAAATTCTATGGGTAATCATGCGAATCCGCAAGTTATAATAAAGTATTTGTTTGTTTCAAATAAGATGAATAAGATAATGTTTGTGGATCCAATAAACATGATAAAGGAAATAAACAAACAAACTACATAACGGAATTAGAATACGGTCATTAACCAAAAATATTTACCAAGTTGTAAAATCGGGATTAATTAAAATTTCGTAACTCCTTAGTTAAATTAATTAGGTATTTAACTAGTTAACATTTGAACAAGTATCAAGAATAATTTAATTTAAACATGATCAAATAACAAATGGAAGTATCAATAAAAATATTGGAATCTAAATTTCTACTCAAATTAATAAACATAAAAACATCTAAAAATAAACCCTTACATTATATAAATACTTGTACAAGTTTAATACAAGATTAATACAAGTTTTAACCTTTCCTTTTATTAAATCCCTTCCCTTTTTGAATCCCAAAAATCTGCCCACCCTCCTTTATCCGATCACACTCAACACTCACTTTCTCTCATTACACACTCTACTAGGGGTGAGCGAAAAAACCGAATCGCAACGTAAATAACCGACCGACAAAACCGAACCAAAGTTAAAATTGACAATTCAATTTTCAATAATCTAATAACCGAAATATTTTGATTCAATTCGGGTTGTACATAAAAATCGAACAGATAATAAACGAACTGGTATTTTTCAATTATTTAAAATATTTATTTACAATTTTATATATATTATTTTTAACATTACTCTAAGTCTTAAAGTCTATAATGTAGTTGAATAGTAGTTACATGTTTTGTTGTATTATATGTAAAATGATAGATATTATATTATCATACTCCATGACTCTCATCAAGTCTTCAAGCATCAATCAATGATGCTCCAGTAATCTATCGAATCCATAGTTCCTTCTTAACCAACAAAACCGTAATTGTTAGTCCAATCCAATTCGTACATAACCATTAGTCTATCTACATAGTAATTAGTGGTGTGATAGAGTTAATAGTGGGATTCTAGAAGATAATAATTTTTTTCAACCAAACAAGTAGAATTGTATAATAACATCCTTAATTTATTCTATATAATAAAATAATTATAACAAATTATATTTACTTTGCATATTAACGTTGAATTGATCACTATTATGTTTATAATAAACAGTAGTTTAAATATTAAATTTATATATCAATGGTCTACATCATATCAACTAATGCAAAAAATTATTCAATAATTGTATTTTGAAGATTATAATGGTTATAATCAACGACAACTAAAATTATACATCATCTATTTCAGATTTACGTTATTATTATTTTAATGACTCAATTGTACATGAAAATTTATAAAAACGCACACAACAAACTATCATCTTCTGTTATATTACTTTTACCATATCAATTAAATTAAATTATAATGAGACGATAAAATGCTACTGTTTATAAATATCTCGGGTACTTAAAAAATCTATGTGTAATCATGCGAATCCGCAAGTTATAATAAAATATTTCTTTGTCTCAAATAAGATGAATAAGATAATATTTGTGGATCCTATAAACATGATAAAGGAAATAAAAAAACAAACTACATAACGGAATTAGAATACGGTCATTAACCAAAAATAACCGATTAAAACCGAATCGAAACCGAAAAATTGAAAAACTGAATCGTAGAGAAAACGAAAGCGAATGGTTATGATTATTAAAAAACCGAAATATTCTGTTCGATTCGATTATTTCCAAAAATTGAATCAAACCGAACCGTGAATACCCCTACACTCTACCTTTTTCTCTCAACTCTCAAGAACACACTCATTTTCTCTCAACCTTCAACAAAAAACAATCATCCTATTTCCTACCTCAAATCTTGAATTTGAAAATGTTCTTCAAGCTTTTCAAGTAACACCAAGGTAAATAACAACAACCTACTCTTGTAATACTACTTTATTCTCTCCAATCTATGTTGTTTTCTTTAATTTTTCGATCGAAAGCCTTTTAATGGTGAAAATCATTCATTTTAACTTGATTTTTGTAGATTATCACTCTCACATGTTCATGTGTTAAAAAGGAGTGATAATCCATGTTCAAATCCATGTCAAGCTTAAAAGGAACATAAAAAACTTGCAATCTTGCATAAAAATAGATTTTCACATCTTAATCTTCATAAAAGAATGATGTTTAGTTTAAAATCATTTCTAAGACATCATGAATGTATTTCAACACCATACTTATGTTAGAACTTGATTTTCATTGTGAAAAAATCAAAAGCTTGTTTTGGTTCAAGTGGTGTTCTTGATTCAAGAACATAACACCAATTTTTGGGACTCTAGTGAACTAAAGATTATAGCTAGATAAAATGCACTTTAAAAATTATATGTTCCCTAGAAAATGATGGCATAATTCATGGGAATCATAATCTAAATTAACGATTTAGTTCTATAGGTTAAAGTGGTAGATTCTTACATCATTTATGCAATCTGCCAAATTCTTACACATAACTTTGAAGGACCATAACTCTGTGAATTCTTAACCAAAAATTCCCATTTTTCTTCTGAAATTTACCTCTTTGAATTTCCTTTCAAACCCAAGTGGTTTCATTTAAAGAATGTAGTATTCAACCTCCGAACAATGCTCAAAAAACTGATGCGCGAACAACACCTCTTTCCGAGGTTATAGTTTTGTGATGCATGTTCAAAGGCTCTTTTCAATTCTAAAAATTCTTGAAATTTTATTTTTAACTATGAACATGTGTAACTCAGTTGGGTAAAAATATTACAGTTTAAAAGATTATAGAAGTATACATAGGAAATTCTCAAACAAACAACTGTGTTCTCAATGTACAAATCTAAATAGTTATAGTTTTTCAATTAAAAATGATCTTAAATGTGTCCATCATGCATCAAATGGAATTATCTAATTATTCTTAGTAAACTTATGATATGGAGAATGAACTAGGAAATTTTCAAACCCATATGTATTTTTTTTAATTTAATATAAAACTACTAAGAAAATAGTGTGAATAATCATAAAAATTACTTCTCAAGTCCAAAAATTGCTAATACTTTTTCCGAGATATTATTATAAGTAAAAAACACTCCGCAACAATAATGTCATCATTTGGATACTTTTTCGTATTTATTTCAAATTTTGTGCCTTTAATCATGAAATATTACAAAATTGGGTTTTGTTGCTCAATGACTTGAAATTTTTACACAAACCTTATAATAGTGTGAAACTATATTTTAGTAACTTTTAATAGGCGTGCACATTCAAAACATGTGAACTCACCAACTATTGCCATAGTTGACCTCTAATTTTACATTATTTTCAGGAACTGATCAGTGAAAGTAGACTAAAGCCCAACATTATTATTGTTATTGCCATTGTTATGGTTACTGCTTTTGTTTAAACTTTTGATATATTTGGATCATAAGACTTGTGTTGGATGTAATTGGATGTAAACTGTGATGTAAACCTTAATTACTTGTATGTTATGGTGGGTGTTAATTTTATACCTTCTGTTGTGAAACCTTGTGTTGTTACACCTCGTGTTTTCGCTTTAGCGGGGTGTGACAAGTACATTGGGCATTTGTCAATCGAATGTACTTTACATGGTAAAAGCATAGACCGCTGGTTAATAAATGAGTATTGAATTCTACTTCAGTGTACTCCTCCCTATGTCTATCTTATGTCTTTGACTTGAATAGATGCTTCAGATTTTCTTGACAATGACAGGCTCATTTTAACTTCTTAAGGTGATAAGTCTCTATCAGCTAGTGATGGCTACTCATATATTATTCTAAGTTACAATCGTGTCAGTACTAACATATGCAGTGACCAATAAACATCAATAAATATTCAAAGTATCAAATAGTTCGTTGTTCAACATGAGTCTATTCTGGGGTCGCTGCTAACAGATGCATCGACATATAAAACACTTATTTTATTTTTTCATTCATAATACACAAGTGGGGTCTCTGATCCAACAATCTCCCCAATTTATTTATGACACATTAACTCTCTGATTTAACTTGGTGTTTATCTATTGATATTGTTGACCCTGATATTATCTTTTTGGGTTCTTTTGTTTTCATTTTACTTTATCATAAGTAGAGATATAAATCATTACATAAAGAACATTGATTTATATTACATTACAAAAAGTATTAGAAACAGTTTCATATAACAACCTTAATCCATCAACTCTTTTTTTACCTTGAAGAACTTCATCTCATCAGCACCAACCATTCTCACCTTCAGCTCCTCTGTTACAAACTTCATGAACTTTGGATCACTATTACTGCCCATTCCAATGTATTTGATTACCACCGCTCTCTGTTATCATTGTCTTCTAATATGATCAAGGAAGAACATCCCAAACTCAAGATCCTAATAACTCGACCAGGAACGAAATGGATATTGGGAGGAAGAGATACATTGAGATCAACATGGTTAGGAAAGTTTCCCATTCTTTGAAGATTTTAATGATTGCTTCTTCTTCAACTCTGGTCTTCTTATTTCGTTAAGCTTTGATGGGTCGTTATACAATCAGTTGAGAGAGAGGTTGATTGAGACTCTGTTTAGTTTTATTCAGATTGGTTACCAGATCATCAATCATCTTTAGAATCATAGGCTTATAGGAGCTTGACCCATTCTGAATCCCTGAATATACTTCACCAAGCTCAGAGAACCATACGCCTTTAAGCTAAGTAAGATAGACTATTTCTGTCTTTTCATCTCCTTCTCTGATCTGTTTCAAGAAGGATTTTCATTTCTTATAAATCTTTGGAGTGACTTTGATGATTCTCTGAGGGTGCTTCCTGAAGTTGAGGTAGAGTTTTAACCTATTAAGACTGTGATCTCTTTTTGCCTTCTCCTGAGCAACCATTTTCATAAGTTTCTCATTAACTTATAAGGCACTGTCTCCCTTCTTACTTTCAAGTTCCATACCCTTAGTCAGAGCATTAATAGCTATATCACTTTCTTTAGCTAGCTCTACTTGCTTTTCAGCTTCAAGATGCTCTCTAATAATCTCTTCGGGAACTTTTAGCTACGTAGCAACTTTCTTTATCTTCATCATCACTATTAGATTTAACAACTCTCTTTCTCTTTCCTTTGTTCACTGCTAATAATTCCACATCATCCTGTTCTTCATCATCTTCTTCAATAGATAGTTGTTTTCTTTTTCGTATGATCTTTGGAGATGTTTGCTCCCCAACAATCTATGCTTCTACAACTAGTATGTTGATGTCAGTTGCAATAGATTCTTTTGTAGCAGTAGTGGGTCATCTGTCTCTGCTTGAGTGGGTATCACAGTTGCTGCTTCTGTTGATTCCTTCCCAATAGCGGGTGAGCTAGGTAGGCCAGCGGATATCCTAACAGAATATTTGGTTTTGGTAGTAGACTGAGAGAGCTGAGAGATGACTGGTTTGATGACTGCTTTTAAAGTTTGCACATCAGTTTGAATAGCAAATAGAGTAGCTCGAATGGACAGCTGAGATTTACTGGTTACATTTAGTAGAGCTCTATCAATAGTAGTGAAGAAAAGAGGGGTTTGCTCTTTCCATAGAAATGTGAAAAATAATGATTTTAATGTCATCTTTTCTATGTGACCAATGTCCTTGAGGATGTCTATAGAGTTTTCCTAACAGCTGGGAAGAGAGTCCATAAATATACATTACATATGTAGGTTCTCTTTTTATTCCCGTTATTTTCATGTCATTAATTAAGCAATTGAATCTATTATATGTTTGAGTTAGACTTTCAATTTTTAAACATAAAAAGTTCATATTGCAGGTTTAAAAGAACACGTCTATTTTTAACCATCAAATCTGGTCCTTCATAAAGAGTACACAAAGACTCCCATATATCTTTACCATTGAGGCAATTAATTACAGAATGGTAAACTGAGTCTGGTAAAGACATGACAAGTAAAGATTGAAGCTTTGCGTCAATGTCAACCAACATTTTATCCTCTTTAGACCATTGACTTAGAGGTTTGACAATACTCCTAGGAATAATGTCTTCATCACTACCATCAGCAGTAGGATTTCTCTCAAGAATGGTGTAAGGAGTGTAAGGCCCTTCGTTTAAGATTTTTATTAGAAGAGTATCTTGGGCCCTTAAGAATTGAAGCATACGACTATTCCACATTTGGAAATGATCAGCATCAGATTGTGGTGGTTTCCCTTTAGAACCATTGTCGATATATGCGTTAGTACCTTCAAAGTTAGGATTACTAGCCGTAACAGATCTTAGATATTCATTTACCTAAACTACTCTAATACCAATTGTTGGTCCATTACACAATATTTACGTATTAAAACTAACAACAAATGTAAGTAATAACAAAGATTCAAGTTTAAAGTTTTTCTTTTCAATTAAAGAATACTTTGCAATAGTTTAGTACGGAATAAAACAAGACCAACTAGTCTAATTATTCTACAATTGTGACAAATTTACTCCAACAAGCTAACCAATGAACATACGGTGATAGCTATCAGTGATTTACACGATCTACACATAACAGATAAGTGAGGGCACAATTCTCGCTAGTAAGCAAAGTGATTGCATAAATCAAAGGTTGAATTGAATTACAGAATACTAGTCTAATTATTCTACAATTGTGACAAATTTACTCCAACAAGCTAACCAACGAACATACGGTGATAGCTATCAGTGATCTACGCTTAACAGATAAGTGAGGGCACAATTCTCGCTGGTAAGCAAAGTGATTGCATAAATCAGAGGTTGAATTGAATTACAGAATTCTGGACATTGAATATGGTAGTTGAATGAAATATTTATAGTCTCATAAATACATCTCAAACCATACATGTGTCAATACAGTATTCAATAAGGTTTAAATATCACTTCCAATGAATGGAAGTGACATTATATACTAGGATATGGTATCATAATCAAATAATCCGAGTATTTAGAAAAGTAATGCACTTTTCTTACAAAGTACATTAACCAATTGTACATATCTTTGATAAGGATATGTACAAAGTTATTATTCTATATAAGTTGACCTTTGAGTACATCGGGTATTTTTCAAATCCAATGTACTATACTGGGTAAAAGCATGGACTGCTAGTTAATAGATGAGTATTGAATTCCACTTCGGTGTACTCCTCTTTATGTCTTTCTTCTGTCTTTGACTTGAACAGATGCTTCAGATGTTCTTGACAACGACATGCTCATTGAAACTTCTTCGGATGATAAGTCTCTATTAGCCAGTGATAGCTACTAAGATATTATTGTAAGTTACAATAGTGTCACCGCAAACAGATACACAGTGACTAATAGACATCAATAGATATCTAAGTATCAAATAGTTCGCTGTTCAACATGAGCAGCGAAGAATACTGCTTAGTCTATTCTAGGGTCGTTGCTAACAGATGCAGCGACAAATAAAACACTTAGTTTATTTTATCATTCATAAATTACACAAGTGTGGTCTCTGGCCTAACACTAACCCAAAAAACTCATAAAATAGTTATGTACTTGCCAACGATCACTTTTATTACCGAACCACTTACGAAAATATCTTTCCCACTACACTTCCAATACGTCTTGCATGTGTATTCTTTTTGCACACTGAAAATCTCCATCGTGATTAAGCGATATGCTAAACAACTTAGGAACTGAGTGTAATCTATCAATTTTTGGTTCTAGATTTGCCGATAGAACTTTTAAAAATCCTGAAAATCTCGAAAAACTCGAAAAATCTTATGTAAAACGGATAAAAAATAAACCATTTTAACTAAAAAGTGATCTAAGTCGTAAACCAAATCTAGTGATCATGTTCTGATGCCGAGACAAACGATGTCAACTAAGTTTGTTAATTTTTCATCATAACCACATAACACATATTAAATTGAATTGGTGCATCCACACTAAAATGGATTGGACGTGCAACTATAATCTACGCCTTGCACATTTAATCAGTGACATGGCATAGGTATTCGTTCGTTAATTTTTCTACCTTTTTATCTAATTTTGATTTGATTTTCTTGAACATACATCGCAATCAATATATTAAGTACTTCGAACTTCTTAAGCACACAGAGCATTATCTGTATCACAAACATTACTCGTATAAAAAACCTGCCAAACATATAATTGAATGAGAAATGTTAGATTTATAAAATTTTACAAATCAATCGTTCACAAAAATAAAATGGACCAATTAAAATCATTTATCTTCTCTTATGCTTCTCTCTTATCAACCGATTGATCTACTTCATTGTGTGAATATTTTTTGTGAAATTTTAGTGAGTTTAAAAATTTTCTAATTGACTTCACCAAATGTGCAAAACGTTTTTAATTTTCAGATTGATCTACTTCATTGCATTTTAGAAGTTTGAACAAATTGTCAATGCGCCAGCCAAATAAATAAATAAAAATCAATAACATATACACTTACTTTTGTTCTCTTCCTATATATTTTTTTTCGATTCGATGGCACCTAACATATTGGTTAAACGTCAATTTAACACACGCAACTTGTGCTTAAGATGCGTTTTTCTTGTATATGTGCTTAAGATGGGTTAATTTAACATATTCTACTTGTTTGGATATTAATAGTAACATGCAAGAAATTAACATTTTTAGAAACAGTAATCAAATCCCAAATGAAGTTGTAGACGCTAAAATTAAAGAGATCGATCTCATGGAGATTATGGATATGGAGATTATTAATTCTTTTTCATAGTGTTATAGTTATAAAAATTGCCCGGAATCTAATTTAAATTGCAAATAATCTAAGTTAAAACAGTCATGATCGACAAAATTAATTTAGATGCAGTTGATCTCTCAACCAAAATGTATAGTCGACGTTTAAAATCTAGATATATAAAGATAAAATGTACGAATTTAAGGTGTGTGAGTTGAATAATTAAAAAGATCATAGATAAAAACGATATTTTGTTCATAATAACCTTATTTTGTTTTGTTTATGTTGAATAATATTAATAACTGTGTTAACATTTGCTATATAGTTAACATCTTGTTACTTATTATAGATGTATCTTATCAAGCAAGTTTAATAATCTAATTCCTTTTGTAGGAAGATGCCATACCCCAAAGACAATAATTGATAATATGAATGAACTTAGAAAAAATGAGTTGACAGCGAGTTTACTTATGAAAATATTCTTCTACTCGTTTAGGAAAATATATATACAGGCCATATGGACAGCAACTCGTGTGCCCCACAGAATAATTTTATTTAATTCCTCTTATAATACGTTTAAGTACATAATGATCATGTTTTGATGCTGAGACAAACGATGTCAACCTAGTTTGGTTAATTTTTTATGTTAACCACATAACTCATATTAAAAAGTAATTGTACATGTTAAGTAATTTCATCAAGTTGAATAGCGTGTGAATTGTTATATTCATCAATATGAAATTTAAATTCAATTGTTATCACATGTTATAGTATACAAAATCATATGTAATTAAACATCAAATCCACTAATCATTTATGATTATGGATGAAATTAAATGTTTCAAATCTTATTTATAATTATAATTATTAATTGAATATATATTAAATTGTAAGAGTAAACACCCGCAAAGAAAATGCATAATTTGTAGAGGAACCCCAGATACCTCATAGGCAATTTACCTACTAAGAAGGCATAATTTGTAGAATTTCCTTGTTATCTCTTTCTGACACACTGCCAAAGAAAATAGTACTTTTGTTGAGATTAGGAAACAACCCAAGTACATGACTAAATTCATCCAATGCCTTTTTTATCACTGTTATTGATACTTTATCCCCATTTCTCTAACACCAATAAATCGTCAGCAAAGCACAGATGGGATAATTTAATTTACTTACATACATAGTGATACTTGAATCTTGGAGAATCATTAATGTTTTTAGCCATAATAAGAGTAAACACATCCATGACCATGGTGAACAAATATGGGGATACTAGATCACCTTGTCTAAGACCTCTGCTTCCTTTAAAATATTCATGCACTTCCCCATTCACACAGATTGAGAAAGCAGATTAGGTAACACAAGTAAGAATCCACTATATCAATATCAAACATTGCCTCCTTAATTTCTTCATTAGTAATCTCCAAAATCATACTTTGGGCTTCATATTCTGTAAGCTTAACAACGATTGTATCTCCCAACTGTTCTAAAGGACTGACAGGAAAACTTGTACCCAAGAAATTCTGAAAATGATTTACGTATTGAGCAACCACTTGATCTCCTGCAAATCTATTTCCCATTTCATCACAAATACTTTCCACTCTGTTTTTATGTCTTCTTGCCCTTACAATTCCATGAAAAAGGTAGTGCCCTTGACCTCTTGTCTCCTTCACTCAACCCTAAACCATAAATCTAGCCTCAAATTCGTTTAGATCCTAACCTCTAAATTAACGTTTTTTTTTTCAATATTCTTCTTCTTCTTCTTTAGTGCTTCTTCTTTGATTTTCGTATATGGTTGAGATTGAGTTGTAGATGACATATTTTATGAGAATGTTAGGAGAGAAAGAGAGTATGTGCTCTGGGTGAGAGAGAGAAGGAAGGGAGATGAGGAAGAAGAAAGAGGATAAAACGATTAAATCTATTTTTCCTCATTAATATTTTTGCCACTAAAGTTCTATATTATTACCCTTTTGACACCGCAGTCACTGATCTGATTCCATTATTAAATAATGGCTGAGAATCTTTGTACATAAAAAGGACTTTTTTCCAAGGAACCATACCTTAAAATCTATCTTTTATCTTGTTAAGGATGGGTCCAATAATTGCAGATTTTCTAAACGACGAATTAGCTCAAGGGACCACAAGATTTGTCCTTCTATTTTCCAAGTCAACTTACAACTTTATGTCTTTAAATGTGACGACAATACTTTTGTCCATAAAAGCCCTGTGTTAATAATGTATTCTAAAACTAAGTGTCCAAATCTTTTACCTACACAGGTCAAAATGTTCATAAACGTATTTACGATAAAGACATATATATCACAATTTGTCACAATCTTAATTAGAAATAACTTAACAATTCAAACGATAATACTGTAGTATAATTAATTACATTTTATTCCACGTAAGAAAATGACATCAAAAGTAAAAAGTGGAGATTTAGACGTTTGCTTGCTTTAATTGAGAGATACCAGGATTAGTCTTACAGGTAAGTACACCCATCCTGAGATTGAACGACGTAACATTGTGGTGGCGGACATATTGGTGGCGGTTTAGAGCAACATTGTGGTGGCGCCGGTTTAGAGCAACATTGTGGTGGTGCCGGTTTAGAGCAACATTGTGGGCGTGGATTAAGGCAACATTTTATTTTTTTTTCTTCTTCTTCCTTCTTCTTTTTCTCTTCGTCTTCCTTCTTCTTTTTATCTGCTGCTTCTTTCTTCTTTTTCTCTTCTGCCGCCTTCGCCGCCTTCTCCTTCTCTTTAGCAACGAAAGATCCATAAAAATAAAAATCAGAAACAAAAAGAATCAAATGAACCAATGAATTATTCCATAAATGAAATCTAGAATTCATGCAAAAAACATTTATATAAGCTTGTAATCCATACAATTTGAATTTTTCCACATATATATATATATATATTACTGAACGATCACTAATAGTTTCTAGCTAATCATGCTAAAATGATGAAAACGAACTTACTCTTTACTTTGAGTATATACCACGTAAGTGCTGCTCCCGCAACAGCTATAGTAGCTACTACACCAATAATGACAATACACTTATTTATTCTAAAGTTGACTCCGCAACAGCTTTTATCGGAACTAGAGCTACTGTGGTATCCATGACTATCATTACCTGAATATGTTATTTCAAGCAAATTCTTACAAATAGAGAAAAAAATATTAGTTGATTTTAGCGCATCTATATTGACGAACTCGATAATTTAGAAAAGTTTGTGCTACTGCACAAGATATGATGATTAAAATGATAAAATTTAAATACTTACTATACCTTGATCAACATATATAATATAACATTTTCCTAGGTAAATGCTTCCCCAAGTCGAGGTCGGACATTCTGATCTCAACCGTCCACACGCCTCTGTAAGACAATCTTGACAACAACTTGCACTCAAATCTTGTACGCACTGTGCCACACCTTCTATGCTTCCGTACTCACCCGCACGAAAGTATTGTCCATTTCCAGCAATTAGATATTGCAACGCACCGTCAATATGATTCAATACATCTGAATTGTAACCAATTGAGGGGCCACACGTCTTTACCACCTCCATCTTGTCCTCGGCCCCAAAAAATGAAGAATTATCATATTTCACAAAGCATCCATCTAATTGTATTCCACCACCTGTTGATGATGGACACTTTGTCTTGAGTTGGCTTATGGAGTTTGTGACACAATCTTTGCAGTTGGGGGAGCTAAGGTCACCTCGACATTGAAAGAGGCCATAAACAACGTCGTTTTGTGAGTTTTCAGGAGGGGAGATTTTAAATTTATTGAAGCTGTACAGAGAGGATGAGTCGATTATGGAAGTAAATAGTGAGTTGACATTTGACTCGTAGGGAGTCATCGAGGTGAAGTCGTGTTCAGAACATTGGACATATATGTTGGAGTTAGCTGCGGAATCCGCTAAGACGGATAACATGTAATAAAATACGAGGACCAAAAGAAAAAGAGCTTGTTTTAGCATTTTTTTTTAGCTGATTAGAGCGTCTATCACAAAGCTTTAGTGAGTTTATGAAATGCAGGTTAGTTAGAAGACATAGAATATATACTAACACAAGATATCTAAATTATATGTAGTACTATACTCCAGCAAATATAATAATTATTTTAGAAGTAATATACTATTTCAAATTATGATAACGAGCTTGAGAAAAAAAATAAAAATGATAATAATAATAATAATAATAATAATAATAATAGTGCCAAGTGGTAATTAAGAAAAGAAAAACGATGCTTCCAAAATGGCAAAATGAATATAATTAAGAAGTTAACAATCGTAAGGGCTTCATATTTTAAAATCACTGACATGTATTTTGAGTCGCTTATGCTCAAGAAACGTATTAAGGAACGAATATAAATGAGCATTATAAATCTAGTTATTTTTAACGAATGAACACGAAAATGATAACCACTCAGAACTGTTCGTTTATGGCTAACGCTGAACGAACGAATAGGAACAAAGTTCGTATTGGTTCAATTCATTTACGGACGTTATCTTATATGATAAAAATAAGCGTAAATTAAGGAGAAAATTTCAAATTATATATTTATAGAAAAACATATCAATTGTTTGATAATTAAGCATATTATTAGCTAGGTAAAAAGTTTAGGATTGTCCATTATTACTCAATTAGTAGTCACTAAGCACTAAAAGATTCCTATTTATAAAACCACGTATAATTTTGTTTTGTCATGTTCATTACTCAATTAGATAATCTCTTAAATTCCGTATAAAAACAAGTATCTTGTTAGATAGTCTCCTTCAATTCGGTATAAAAATATGTATCTGGTGATCATGTTTTGATGCCTGAGACAAACGATGCCAACCAAGTTGGGTTAATTTATTATATTAACCACATAGCACATATTAAATTGAATCAGTGCATCCACACTTAAATGGATTAGAGGTGTACCTGAAATGTATTCGTTTTTTTTTCTGCCCTTTTATTTAAGTTTGATTTGATTTTCAATTGAACATAATATCACAATCACTTCATTATGCAGATATATCATTACATGTATTACAAATATTACTTGTATGAAAAACTCGCCAGACATATAATTGCATGAGAAATCTTTAGTTTATATAAATTTTACAAATAAATATTCACAAAGTAAAGTGTAGCAATTAAAATCATTTGTCTTTTCTCACTCATGCTTCTCTCTCTTATACTTTCCTCTCAGCAACTAATCGATCCAGATCATTATATAAATATTCTTTTGTAAAATTTTAGTGATAGTAACATTGAAATATTCTTTAATTCAATCAACCGAATATGTAAAATATGTTCCATAAACTACAACGTAGAAGTTTGAACAAAGTCAACTTGTCAGCCCAAATAAATAAATAAAATTTAAATAATATATACAGTTAAAAAATTTTAAAAAGATATTAAGACGACAACAACTAAGTCATCAATTGAGTGATGATTATTAAAAAGATAATACATACCAAGATAATACGTGCGTGTATGCAAAATAATGAGTTTGGTTAATTTGTATTCATTCGGAAAATAATGAGTTTTGTCATTGTCATTGTCATAAAATAACCATTTCCGACCGCCACTATTTAATTTCTATATCAAACATATTTTAATTAATTAATATGAATCCATTTTTAGCTAAGTCTTCTTTATATACGTAATAATAAGGGAATCTTTGTCTTATGACGATGAAGACCTTTCCTTCAAACAGACTTCTTAATTATAGTCAACATAATCCTAATAATGACTTTTGGTAGGTCATTTGGGAATCTTTGCGTGTATATGCGTCTTTTAGCTTTTGGTTGGAACATATATTCGATTTCTTTGGATATTAATAATAACATGCAAGACGTCGTATTTAACATTTTTAGAAACAATTATTCAAGTCCCAGATGAAGTTGTAGATGCTAAAAGTAAGGAAGATCGATCTCATGAACTGGGCATTCATCCCGTATGTATTCCTTGGATATGGAAATTATTAAATCCCTTTTTGTAGTGTTATACATAGTTCTTCGGTATGTATTGTTTGGATATGGAAATTATCAAATCACTTTTTGTAGTGTTATACATAGTTCTTAAAATCGCTCGGAATCTAATCTAATAATTACGAATAATTTAAACTAAAACAGCTATGATCGACCGAATTAATTAGGATGTACGCCTCTTAACTAGGGTTGTATAGTCGATGTTTAAAATATAGACATAAAAATAAAAATGTACATATTTAAGGTGTCCGAGTTGGATATTTTAAAAGATAATACGAAGATAAAAATGATATTTTGTTCGTAATAATCTTATTTTGTTTTGTTTATGTTGAATAATATTAATAACTATGTTAACATTTGCATTATCAATTAAAATAATTAACTATAATCACATGTAAATAATCATCATATCAATTATAATTTTAAAAACTATATGAAAATAATTTTATTTGACAAATTAAAATTATAATCACATTCGATTACAATTTTATTCGCATATGATCAAATATCAAAGAATTAATCACATGTGATTAAAAAGTATTGTACATGTAAAGTAAATATCAAGTTGAATCGCTTGTGAATTATCATCTATCGCTAATTATTCATCACATATGAAATTTAAATTCCATTGTCATCACATATGATTATATACAAAATCACATGTGAAAACATCAAATCAACTAATCATATGTGATTATGGGTGAAATTAAATGTTTACAAATCTTATTTATTTATAGTTGTTCATTTGAATATATATTAAATTGTAATGATGTGTGAATTTACATATAAACATTAACAAATAATGCTCTAACAATTTTAAATTTTTATCATGAATCACATGTGATTATAAACATGTGTTTTTTTAAGGCTCGGCAAAAAATGAAAAAGAAAAAGCTTTTCGAAAGTAAAAGTTGCGGGATCTATAACTAAAGATAAACTTTTATAATTTCTAGAAGTACGGGTTATGATGTATTTAACATTAAAAGTTAAATTGGATGTATGAAATAAAGAAATGCTATTGATTCTATTTTTTCAAAAATATTTAGTATTATTTGTTGACCCCGCTCCTTAAAAGATTTATTGAAAAGTAACAACATTTTCTTTGACTATATGATTTGACACTTCAATCAAAATAAATTAATCTCTAATTTGCAAGGGCTTGTGACCTAAAGTGAATGGCTCGAGATTTTTTCACGTGAAGTTTCCACACATCCATATCTAAAACGAGAAAAATAGACAAAAATATTATTTTAAACATATTGAATTTATTTTACCTTAACCCCGCAAAACTCATAAACCAGTTACCTACATACCAATGATCACTTTTAATTCGGAACTACTTAAAGCAATATCTTTTCCACTACACTTCCAATACGCCTTGTGTTTACATTATTCTTGCGCCCTGAAAATCGCCAACATGACGAAGTGCTATGCTAAGCAACTGATGAACTGTTGCGTATAATTTATCAGTTTTTAGAGAATATGATAAGTGTGAACCATTTCGAAAAGTGATTTTTTGATTTCCAACCAACAAAAAGTGGGAGTATTTTTTTGAGAATTTATGAAACGAGCTAATGATTATCTTATCATAGGGTTACAATATTAATAGAAAATTTCAGAATCTCGAAAATCCTGAAAATTCTTATCCAAAGCAGATAAAAGATAAGGCATTTTGGCCAAAATATTTATCTAAGTTGTAAACCAGGCCACGACTCCGTATAACTCGGACACTCAAGCCGCAACCCGTCTACGCAAGTCACAAATTCCAGCTCACAATTTGCAGGTCGTAACTCGCAATTTGTGATTCGCGCCCTTATATTTGGTGAGGTTTTGATGCCGAGACAAATGATGTTAACTAAGTTTGGTTAATTTAATATGTTAATCACATAGCACATATTAAATTGAGTTGGTGAATCCACACTGAGATGGATAAAAGTTATACATAAAATCTACATCTTATCCATCTCATGATTGACATGGCATAGGTATTCAATATTTTTTCTACCTTTTTATTTAGTTTTGATTTGATTTTCAATTGAACTACATCACAATCAATTTATAAAGTATTTAGACCCTTGTAAGCACGTATAACATTACATGTATCACAAACTTTACTCGTATGACTAACTCGTCACACTTATAGTTGAATGAGACATGTTAGATTTACATAAATTTTACAAACAAATCTTTACGAAATAAGGTGGACCAATTAAAATTGTTAGTCTCATCTCTCTCATTTTTCTCTCTCATCAACTCATCAGTTCATATCATTGTGTGAAATATTTTTTGTGAAATTTTAGTGATCGCAAGATTTTTCTAATTTTAGTCATCAAATATGCCAAACGTTTTCAATAAACTAAAACTTAGAAGTTTGAAAAAAGTCAATGTGGCAGCCCAAATAAATCAATAATAATTAATAATATATACACTTACTTTTGTTTTGTTCCTATGTATTTTCTTTTGTTGTCACCCAACATATTATGCCCAAGCATCTCATCTATCAATCTAATTATACCAACTTGACATGTTTTGGTTTCAAACTAACAACATAAGTTGTAGAGGGGGGTGAATACAATATTTTTATTTTGATCTTTAAGTGTTATGTATTTTGTTTGTAGAATGAATTAAGAACATATACCAATTTTTCAATATAAATTATTTGAATCAACTTAAGAATTACAAGTTAGTTGTAGAATAACTTACTAGATTGAACATAGATTAACACAACTTATCAGCTAAGAACAAACTTAAAAATGGCTACAAATAAATGATCAATTTGCTAAAAATATACTCTCTTAATTCACTATAAATTCACATACATGACTCTATGTAAGAGTCCAATATTTATAGTTGAGCATGCATCACTTTGTAATCTCTTTAACCAATCATAATTACCAGATGTCTTCATCTTCATAGGGCATTCTGGACATGCCAATGTGTGTTTTGACTTGTATTGCACGACTATCTATGTTGTCCGCACAAAATCAGAAAGTACATTGCACATCCTTGTCTTATTGGATGACTTTGATAAGACATTTGTGCACAAACAACCATGAATAACAGATCTGTACATTTGTACAACCTCTGAAGATGCCATTTAAGCAGGTATAGATGTCTCATAGTGTTGGTAAATCATTAACTTAAATATCTAACAAGTGTGATTATCTTCAATCTCTGTGCTAGTTCAATGTAAATTGTATTTCCATTGTTGGGTCTTTAATCTTCATACACACTCTATATTGACTTGATTGAGTATATTGGAACATGATTAGCACATGATTGGTCTACTAAAGGAATGAATCATGATTGCAGCACTAAGGTTTTTATCTCTGTGATGGGTAACATACATCATAATTCATTTGGAGACAGCTCACAGAACATACATGTGAGCTATTTGTATTAAACACAAAGATCACTATGTTGGTTGGTTATAAGATAACTTTAGTGTTAAAATTAAGTTGTTGTCAACATAAAATCAATGTAGAAGGATCATGCCTCAACAATGTCTATCATTGGTTATTCTCTTTCTAGATGTCGATTCGTTTCTCAACCAAAAACATAACATAAGCACCTTTCACCTGGCTAGTAGACTAGCGGAAGTGAGGAGACTTTCGCCCAAAAAAATGTACATTAAACAAATTATAAAGGTAAATGGAAGAGGTTTTTCATGTTCGGATTACTCGGAAAAGATGAGTATTTTACTGAGATGATTGGAATATCCCCGTGACGTTTTTAACCCTTTCTTTGACCACCTCAAGATATATAAATAATGAAATTTGAACCTGAAACATCTTATCAATCAGGACAATAATCATTAGACCATCTTGACTGATAATTATTAAAAAAAATTATACATACCAAGATCATATGTGCATTTATGCAAAATAATGAGTTTGCTTAATTTGTGATCATTTTGATCTAAAGTCTTAATTTGTGATCATTTGCGATATAACGAGTTTTGTCGTTGTCATAAAATAAACATTTCCCACCACCACTATTTAATTTCTGTATCAAACATATTTTAACTAATTAATATGAATCCCTTTCAACTTAAGTCTTCTTTATATACATACAATATAATAAGGGAATCTTTGTCTTATGATGATTAAGACCTTTCCATCAAACAGACTTCTTAATTATATTCAACAGAAGCCACGTACAATGATGACTTTTGGTAGGTGTTTGTGAATCCCCACTCAACAACCTTATTTGTCTGAATAATAGGAAAATAAAATGAATCCAAATACAAGATAAGTAATTTACTATTAAAAGAATTAGTTAAACCGTTAGTGTAAGACACGCAACTTGTGCTTAAGATGCGCTTTGCATGTATATGCGTCTTTTAGCTTCTGGTTGGAATATATGCTCTTAGTCTTTGGATATTAATAGTAACATGCAATAAATTATACGTCGTATTTAACATTTTTAGAAACAATTATTCAAGTTCCAAATGAAGTTGTAGACGCTAAAACTAAATAGATCGATCTCATGAACTGGGAATTCATCCAGTATGTATTGTTTGGATATGGAGATAATTAATTCCCTTTTTGTAGTGTTACAGTTTTAAAGTCGCCCCGAATCTAATTTAAAATTTACAAATAATCTAAATTAGAACACTTATGATCGACATAATTGATTAAGATGTAGGTCTCTCAACCAAATGTATAATCGACGTAAAAATTCTAGATATATAAAAATAAATATGTACGAATTTAAGGTGTGTGAGTTGGATATTTAAAAAGATCATATAAAGATAAAAATGATGTTTTCTTCATAATAACCTTATTTTGTTTTGTTTATGTTGAATAATATTAATAAGTATGTTAACATTTGCTATATAGTTAACATTTTGTTATTAATTATTAAGTTATCATATATCAAGCAAGTCTAATAATCTAATTCATTTTTGTAAGAAGATGCAATACCCCAAAGACAATAATTCTTAATTTGAATGAACTTAGAAATGAGTTGACAGCGGGGTCTACTTATGAAAATACTCTTATCGTTTACGAAAACATATGCAGTCCATATGGACAGCAACTCGCATGCCCCACAGAAGAGTTTTATATAATTCCTCTTATAATACGTTTAAGTTTATAGAAACGAGGAAAGTTTAATGGAAATTATTAAATATTTTAGGAATAAAATCAACTGGACTAGCTCAGTTGGCTATCAAGGTTTCCTTTGAGGCCTTGAGGAGGGGATGTTTGGCTAGGGGAGGTCTCAAGTTCGAGCCCCACCCGGGACTTTTACCCCTTCATGCGATAAAAAAAAGGAGGAATAGGAGGGTCTCAGAGTTGTTAGCATACTGCCCAATTGGATGTCACTGCTAGACCTGAACCACTAACATCTAACTAGCCGTTCTAAAAAAAAAGTATTTTACGAATGAAGAAATTAATAGAATTATTTTATTTTAGAATTCAAATTTGTTTTTTAAAAAAAAAGATATATGTCTAAAGATATTAAAAATCGTATCACTGTAACCAACGTTATTTACTCTGTGATTAGAGATATTACATATATTGTATAATTTTCACGAATTTTTTTTTTTTCATTTTTAATCGGTGTTTCGATTTAAACATCTCTAATTATAATTATTAAAATTATATCATATGTGATTAAATATCAAATCTACTAATCATTTATGATTATGGGTGAAATGAAGTGTTTTGAAATCTTATTTATAATTATAATTATTAATTTGAATATATATTAAATTGTAAGAGTAAACACTCCCAAAAAAGGCATAATTTGTAAAGGAACCCCAGATACCTCATTGGCGGCATAATTTGTAGAATTTCCTGGTTATCTCTTTTTGACCACTGCCAAAGAAAATAGTACTCTTGTTGAGATTAGGAAACAATCCAGATACTTGACTAAATTCATCCAATGCCTTTTTTATTACTGCTATTGATACTTTATCCCCATTTCTTAGCACTATCAACAAAGCACAGATCGGATAGTTTAATTTTCTTACGACCATAGTGATACTTGAATCCTGGAGAATTATTAATGTGTTTAGCCATAATAGGAGTAAACATCTCTAGGACCAAGGTGAACAAATATGGGGATATAGGATCACCTTATCTTTGACCTCTGCTTCCTTTTAAATATCCATGCACCTCCCCATTCACATAAAATGAGAAAGCAGATAAGTAAACACAAGTAAGAATCCACTATATCATTTTGTGATGAAAATCAAAATTTACAAGAATCTTGCTGAGAAATCCCAACTAACAGTGTCATAACCCTTCTATGTGTTAATCTTTAATACATATCTTGGACTAAAGTTAAAAATACACACAGGTTGACTCTATAAACACTAATAATCTATGCAATTTGGTAGTCAAACCGAAAACAAACCCGTTGATATACTTATACGTCATCAAGGCAGTCCTTATGATGGTTGGTGCACAATATGTAGAAATTGTTGATGCACAAAACTAGCATATGTTAATTTCTATAGATTAAATTATAAAAAAAAAACATCCATCTTTTTTTTCCAGTAGCAAATGTTAATTGGTACATAAACAAATCGATTCACGATTATTTATTATGAAGAATTAAAAATCAATGCTCATGAACTATTACACACCACAAAACATAAACAAAAAAATGAATCTAGGACTGACGCACATCTATTTACTTGATTTACAAACTTTAAAAAATTGATTTATAATGATTTACTGTAGTGATGGATACTTTTTTGCCACTTGAATATGTAACTTGTGTTGACAGAGTAGATGATAGGAGAACACGAATGTTTGCGGAAAATATGGTCATCGGAAATGAAGAACTTTTGTTGACGCGAAAACATTTAATTCAGAATCTATTGAACCCCATAGATTGTAGTTGTGGTCGCCGCTACAATCTTGTCCTCGGTCGCCACCATCGTAGCTTTGGGTCGACTCTGTCATTGCTTTTAGTAACGCCACTAGTTTCATCTCTTTCTGGTGGTATTATTCTAGCAAAAACGATTGAACAAATTACGTTTACTTGGATACTATGGCTGTTTTGACCAACTAAAAAATGAAATGGATAATATGGTTGCCGTCATTTTTGAAAAGGGAGATATGATTTTTACGGTAGGTGATAAAATAATGTCAGCTTATTAGTTGGTGACAAAATAATGTCAGCTTATTAGTTTGTTTTATTTGTTTTACGTTAAGATTTAACTTGTTCGATCCGGTCCCCGGAGTATTATTAAGAACTTTTCACTTTTTTTTTCCTTTCCTATTTGAATTTTTATTCTTTTAATAATAATAACTTTCAAGAGTGATAAAAGATTAAAAGACATTATAATTTAAAGTACTACATAATTTATTGTATTTGTTTAAGAATTAACATCCACTCAAATTAAATGTTAACATGATAGATTATATTAGTACTTGCTTTGTAGAAGGAAAAATCAAATGAGACATCTTTAATGAATTTTATTGATTTTATTTATTATTTTTACATTTAGTAGTTAGCATTTTAGAATTTCTTTATGTTAGTTAATTGGGTTTAGAAGTTTTGCTTAGAATTTCAAGACTCTTATTGAATAATTAGAGTTTAAGGATAGCTTTTGAAAAAACACAAACCAATTATGTAAATATGTTTTTTTAACCGAACTTTGATCATTCAACTTAGATTACCTCAATATATAGATAAATTAAGCAAATTTTATAGATATCATTTTCTATTAAAAAGTTTAAATTTTTTTAGATAACTCTCGCCGCAAAGAACGGGCTAAAAAAAGTACTCGTTCTAGAGTAATTAAGATATTGTCTTGAATATGTCTCCCATGAATAAAAGCACTTTAGTTATAACTGACCACCTTATTTAGACCACGCTTTATCCTATTATGGATGAAGTTAGAATCTTACTAATGCATTTATACAATAGATTACAACAAGCCATTGCCATGAAGTCAAATTCTTTATTTGGTGTGGGAATCTTAGTAACTAAAGCTTTAGTGGTGGCATTCATTTCCCCCAAAAGCTTCCCTGTAGTAAAACATCCTTTATTGTCAAACACACATCATTTCCAACTTTATCCCAAGCTTTCTCGAAGAAACATGAGGTATAACCATCAGGTCCTAGGTCCTGATGCTTTATTACTATCAATATCAAACATTGCCTCCTTAATTTCCTCATTAGTAATCTCCAAAATCATACTCTGGGCTTCATACTCTGTAAGCTTAACCAACGATTATATCTCCCAACTGTTTAAAGGACTAACAGGAAAACTTGTACCGAAGAAATTCTGTAAATGATTAACATATTGAGCAACCACTTGATCTCCTTCAAATCTATTTCCCATTTCATCACAAATACTTTCCACCCTGTTTTTATGTCTTCGTGCCCATGAAATTCCATGAAAAAGGCAGTGTTCTTGTCTCCTTCACTCAACCCTAAACAATAAATCTAGCCTCAAATTCGTTTAGATCTAAATTTCTAACCTCTGAGAATGTTAGGAGAGAAAGAGAGTATGTGAAGAGAATATGTGCTCTGTGGGAGAGAGAGAATGAAGGGAAATGAGGAAGAAGAAAGATGATTAAACGATTAAATCTATTTTTCCTCATCAATGTGTTGTGTTAATATATTCTAAAACTAAGTGTCCAAATGTTTTACCTATACATATCAAAATGTTCGTAAATTACTTACGATAAAGACACACACACACACACACATATATACATATATAATATATATTATATATATGTGTATATCATATCATATTTTTTTTAGTAAAAGGCGAAAGAATAGTTGGCTTTGTAGACGCTGCGTGGCTGCATTATATATCATAATTTGTCATAATTTTACTCCACACAAGAAAATTGGGTCAAAAGTAAAAAAGTGGGGATTTAGACCTTTGCTTGCTTTAATTCGGAGATACCAGGGTTAGTTTTACATGATAGTACATTGTTCCTAATATTGCACTGCTCTACAGTGGTAACCTTCCGTAGGTGAATAGACATAACATTGCGGTGGCGGATTGGTATAACATTGCGGTGGTGGATAGGTGTAACATTGCGGTCGGACAATTGTTCCTTAAACTTTTTCTTTACTTCTAGAAGAGCTTTTTGGGTTTTTTCTTCAATAATAACGTTTGTGGTTTCTGATTGCTTTTTTTGCTTTTCCATCATAATGAGCGTTCGACCATATTTTTGACGCGTTCAAATACACTTTGATGTGTTGGACCACTGGGGATCCTTAAAAATAAAAATTAGAAACAAAATAAACATCAAATCAACCAATGAATTATTCCATAAAAGAAATCTAGAATTTTAGCAAAAAAACCTTCATATAAGCTAGTAATCCATACAATTTGAACTTTTTCATCCATTACTGTACGAGTACTAGTAGTTTCTAGCTAATCATGCTAAAATGATGAAAAAAAACATTGGATGATCGTTTAATCTATACAGTTGGATTGTTCTCGTCTATTAATAATGTACACATCTTATAGTATAAGTAAATTTATATTATCAACACCACTAAATATGTTTTATGTTAAAACACCATAAAACATATAAAGTGGTTTATGGATCAAACTGGTGGTGTATCTGTAACTGACATTTTCTAGCTAATCATGCTGAAAATGATGAGAATATAAACACGATTACACAAACTTACTATTATTTGTGTTGCAGCAGTTTACAGAAACTTTGGCTACACAATACAGTGTTGTTCCAATGTTCCCCCAAAAAAATATTCCAAGAATGACGGATAGCCACTTCATTATGTCGTTAAAGCTTACTCCACCACTGCTTTTATGGGAACTAGAGCTAGTGTTATATCCATGACTATCATTATTACCTGCAAATATCATTTCAAGGAAATTTAACAAAAAGAAAATTCTTATCTGATTTTGGCCTATGTTTACAGTCGGATTGGATAATATAAAAACTTTGACCTGTGTTATGTGATGACTTTGTGCTAATGTTGTAAAATATTATGAATAAGGAGCTAGTTACTATACCTTGATCAACATATGTAATATAAAATTTTCCTAGGTACATGTTTCCCCAAGCCGAGGTCTCGCACTCGGATCTCAACCGTCCACACATCTCTGGAAGACAATCTTGACAACAACTTACATTCAGATCTTGCACGCACTGTGCCACACCTTCTATGCTTCCATAGTCACCCGCACGAAAGTATTGTCCATTTCCAGCTATTAGATATGCCAACGCACCGTCAATACGATTCAATACATCTGAGTTGTAACCAATTGAGGGGCCACACGTCTTTACCACCTCCATCTTATCCTCGGCCCCAAAAATGATGAATTGTCATATTTCATAAAGCATCCATCTAATTGTATTCGGACCAAAAGAAAAAGAGCTTGTTTGCAAATTTTTTTTAGTTGATTAGAGCATCTAATCACAAACCTTTAGTGAGTTTATGAAATGCAGTTTAGTCAGAAGACATAGAATATATACTAACACAAGATATATAAATTATAGGGTTAATAATGCATCAAAAGTGCAACGTACTGCCACTAAATATTTCATGTATACAAGCTACCCATTTTATTGTCCGGGTATGCAACAAACCCGGAAGAAACCGTTTCCATAGTTCGTTGTCCCGGTAAACGAATACCATGTTGCATACATCGATACAAAATCTTCCTGTTTGTTGCATAACCAGACAATAAAATGGGTAGCTTTTATCCACGTGAGTTTTAAAACAAATTGAAAAATGCTTACAACTACGTTCTTACCTGTTGTCCCAGTAACCGGTTATCATGTTGCATAAATCTATACATAATTGTCCAGTTTGTTGCATACCTAGACAATAAAAAGGGTAGCTTGTATACATGGAACATTTGGTGACTGTACATTGCACTTTTAATGAATTAACCCTAAATTATATGTACTACTATACTCCGGCAAATGTAATAATTATTTTAGGAGTAATATACTATTTCAAATTATGATAATGAGCTTGAGAAAAAATAAATTAAAAAAAAGAAAAAAAATAATGATAATGAAATAATAATTAAAAAGTGTATTCCGTTGTAACATCCAAGTATATAATAAAAATGAAATAAAATACGATGAGCAAACATAAATACATAATAATATAAAAGTTGTCTATATTAGTTGATGTCTTGATGATGTTAAAAAGGGGAATTTGAGACTGAAATAAAAATATGGATATTTGTGTGAAGCATACTGGACTTGGATAGTCACCTGGTCCACAACTGACCCAGTAGCCCAATGACCCAACAGCAGCCCGAATGACCAAGTATTATGCAAGTTGTAGTTGTTCCATTATTCCTAGAAGAGTGGTGGTTTAGTCAACGCATAAGGAGGAAGTAGTACCTAGTCTTTCTCCCACTATCAACGTAATATTTTCTGTATTTGCTATCCTATTTAAAGCTGTTATTAATAGGCTTATTTTCATCAGTAAAAGCATTGTAGTTTCCCTATTATTGAAGTATTTTCTTCCATTAAAATTATGAGCACTCTTATTTTCACAGTATCTTCGATCACACACCATACATATTTGATTCATTTATTTTAAACCAACAATTTGTAACGTCTGTGTCATCCAAGTAATTGGACAATTGAGTAATTAAAATGCAGTGCTAAATATAATAGTTAGAGATAATGATCAAGGTAAAAGGACATGATCAGCTGATAAACTCTCCAAATACTTATTGGTTATATACCTTGAGCTTAAATAAAAATTCATTATTTAGTCTTTCCTTGAGTCTCCTTGTTTTAGTTTATTTTGAAACTAGTAATCCGGTACTTGATGCAGATAGGTAGTGAGATCACATTGATAAGGCTAGCAAATATAATGAAGGCAACGTCTTCTGTAAACAAAGGAATGCCTTTTACTTGATCGCTTCCACCAGGTAAACTAATTGCGGCTACAAAGTTTAATACTATTGGGTTTCATCTGCTGTTTCCTTCCTTTTTCTGTGAATCTTATGTTTAGTTTAGAGTTTTGATGGCTATTATGTATGATTCACTTCAAAACTTCATCATGTGATAATGATAATTTAGGGCGGTCTTCCTAAATTCACGTATAAATTACTGTTGGCCTTCAAAATGATGATTCTATTATTTTCATACCACATTTGTAATATAATATTTTCCTAGGTACATGTTTCCCAAGCCGAGGTCTCACATTCTGATCTCAACCATCCACACGAGCTCGAACATGATGAGTGGGTCAATCTGGGTTATGAAAGGTCAATATTAAAAGTTTAGATAAAATTGAATGTACCAATTGGGTTGAAAGTTGCTATACTATAATTTAAATGAATACATTCAAAACCTTTTTTTACTATTTTGATTGTAGTATGTAAAACCTAAAATGTGAACAATTATAATTAAAAGTACCAAGCGTAGCAATAAGCATAAAATGGAGATTGAAAAGAAAATTCATTACGTGTTTAGGTAGATTTTTTTTCTATATTTGGGGTGAATGTGTTTTACGAAGTCTAAATTATCTCCATCGAACCATATTGTTCATTAATACACCTGTTGCACCATTTATGATTGCAAAATCCACCCAACATTCTTGCTCATTAACAACCCTAGCTGGATAAACAAAGACTTGACTCGGTTCGTTAACAACCCTAGTTGCAAAATTCACCCACCATTCCTGCTATTCGATTCGACTCAGTTCGTTAACAGCCCCTAGTTGGATCAACAAAGAAAGTTTTTTATTTCTGTCAGCAATGAAAACTCAGCTATGCAGACTGCAGTCCCCACAGTGGTTAATATTAATAGTTGGATCTGCAAGCATGAATAATACAGATGAACCACAACAATGTATGTGAGTGACTAAGTGAGTACCCTGAGTCAATATCAGTTACAATGATTATGCATGCTTTACTTGGAACATTCTCAAAAATTACAAAAAGATAAAATAAAATAGGAAAATGCTAAATGTATCCCTTAGGGCTATGGTTAAGCCTTCTATACTTATATTAATTCCAATATTATAACTCATACTTTCCATGAATTAACATTTCTAACATATTTATATAAGGGAATGTCGACACGTCATAATTAATTCAAGTTAGTTTGCAAATTTAAATATAGGAAGCTTAACTTCATAAATAATTCAAGTTGGTTTGCAAATTTAAATATAGAAAGCTTAACTTCATAACTAATTCAAGATGGATAGCAATGTCCAATAAAATAAAATGTAGTTATAAAGAAAAAAAAAGGCAGGCAGGCAGGCAAAGATTTATTTGAATAATCACCTAACATACCAACTTCAGTTTACACTATCGAAAACAAAGAGGGAAAAATCCATAAGTCAGTAAAATGATCATAACAATTAATTGCTATTAGATCAATATTTATACTTTTAAGTACAGGTTGTAAAATGCAATCTTTATTAGTTAATGAAAACATGAACCATTTTTAATATTCAAAGTTATTCCAGTTTCTGAAGTAAAGAATTCTTATTACTTTTCAACATTCATAATCCTTTTAAAGCATTTTTTGTACCAAACACATGATTCCCTTGAGATAATTGTTCACCTTGACATTTTTATAAATACCTGGTGGGTTTCTTAAAGTATGTAACTGTGAACTATGGTTTAACAGATTAAAACTACAAAACCACTAATAACCAAATGAATCAATCTCAAAAAGGCACCTAGAACGTTCTCTCATTATATAATTCATTATATAACAAGATTCATAACGAAATCAGAAGATTTCATCGCACATCAAATACCTTCAAGTGAATCTGTTTTCTTTTCTCTATTATAATTAAAAATGTTAAGAGTTTGAAACAAAGAAGAAATAAAACCTGTGGATGGAGAAAAGAGAATGGCAACTCAAAACACAGAGTGCAGAGTAGGTTTACGATGGCAACAAGGTTGATTGACAATGACGATAATAGCATAGACCGGCTGAATTTCGGCACCCCCTCAGGGCCGGCTCTGCAGACTGCAGTCCCCACAGTGGTTAATATTAATAGTTGGATCTCCAAGCATGAATAATACAGATGAACCACAACAATGTATGCAAGTGACTAAGTGAGTACCCTGAGTCAATATCCGTTACAATGATTATGCATGCTTTTACTTGGAACATTCTCAAAGATTATGCTTTACTAATCCATTTTCATTACAGATTTTGCTAAGGTTTGTAAAATTACAAAAAATAAAATAAAATAGGAAAATGCTAAATAGGGCTACGGTTAAGCCTTCTATACTTAGGTTAATTCCAATATTATAACTCATATTTTCCATGAATTGACATTTCTAACATATTTATACAAGGGAATGTCGACACTTCATAATTAATTCAAGTTAGTTTGCAAATTAAATATAGAAAGCTTAACTTCATAATTAATTCAAGTTGGATAGCAATCTCCAATAAACTAAAATGACTGTTAGTATCACAAATGCGTGTAGATTCACCCAAACTGTAAATTTAGTGCCTAAGACCGTCTTAATCATATTAGTTATAACGAAAAAAAAAAAGGCAGGCAAGCAAAGATTTATTTGAATAACCACTACCAAAAATGGCAACATCAAGTATCCCAGAGAATCTCAGAAAGAGATGCAAAATGAAACTTAGAAAAGAAAACAAAAGTGACATTATAGATGATTATACCCAACATTGAACTGCCTGCACTTAATCAATGTTGGGTTTAATCGGTCAATTTACGGGGTTCACGTGCATGCATGGTTGGAAACTTATAATAAGTATTTATGGTTTTATATATTATGTTTTAGTTAATAGTTTGAATTGGTAGTCTAGTTTGACCGGATATCTTGGACTTGCACGTTGAGATAATGTGTGAGATTGTGGGAGAGTGGGTCATGGTTGTACCGGTTCTTTAGGTGGTGAGTATCATGTTGCTTTTCAGAAGGCTATATATAGCCATTCCTAGTATGAATAAAATATAGAATTTAGTACTTTACTTCTCCATTTCCTTGCATATTTAATTCTTCAACACAGAAGTTTATCTTCATATACAAAGCAAGAGTCTGTATTTTTCAACTTTATACACTTCAATCAACACCTCATGAATTGTATATATGAGAACTACAACTGTTCAAAAATCTCACAAAATTGAGTATCATTTAATACTTACTCAAAAATGGTATGTGCATGCAAGATCGTTATCTCGTTACATAGCAATGAATAAATTCGACAGAGATTGGGTTTTAATCTAAAGAGACAAAACTGTAGACATAACGCTTATTCACAAGGTGCATTTAGCTATCATCAAGAAAACCTTAAACATTAAGAACTCATATTTACAGGTCAAGTTGAGTAAATGAATTGATACTTGGGTTTTTTATACTTATAGAAACAGAACTTGGTGTGTCTTACTCGTGAAACGTAAGACCATACCTAATTAGAAAACATACCAATAACTTCAGTCAACAAAAGGAGTACATGAGCCAGTACCTCTGGAACCTGATTCGTTTTTTTTTTTTTTTTTTAAGAGGTTAAAAATTTATAAATCACAAAACTATAAGTCTTCGCAACAGACTTCTGAACAATACTTCTACATTCTAAAACAAACAGCATTCAATTTAAACTTCAACCAGGTGAAAACCAGAGCTCCATCAAAATGCACAATTGCTTTAGCCTTAAGAATAACATTCTGACATCTATATCACCTTAAGAGAAGTAGTCCCATCTTTCATGACCCACTAAACTTAAGGTTATTCAATCTCTAATGCTCCTTCTTAAGTACATTGCAATGACATATTAATCCATTTTAATCCCCAGAGAGATGCAGCTTTCTAACTGCCTTCGAATCTTTGACTCTTAAACTCATAAGCTTGAATTTAACATTTTCCTGAATTGCCTTGCTCAAATCTTCTGCAGTTCTTCATACATGCTTAAACAGTCTAAAGTTTCTTTCATGCCACACATAATACACCACTGAAGCAATAACTAACCTATTGATAATACTCCATATATCGCTTTTTAAAGGCGTAAGCAGAAAGAGTATTGATGATCACCAACAGATCACTGTGCAGCCCCTGAAACATCAACTTTTCCTTCATTGTAGTCCACAATTTTCTAGTTTAATCACATTGAAAAAAAAAATGAGAATGTGAATCAGCACAGTTGGCACAGAATGGACATTTAATCAGCACAGTTGGCACAGCAAAAACAAATCCACTATTCGCTTCCTCACTTGCATCCAATCTTGGGTTGATAATCTCCCTTGAATGGCAAGCCATAAAACATATGCTTGCCTTGGATTAAATTGAGGAAACCAAATAACATGATGTCATCTAACAGTAGGCCAATTCTCTCTTTAAGTCAAGCCATGCTTGTTTAACAGAAAATGACACTTAATTATTATTATTAGTAACCCAACCTACTGCATCTTCTTTATTTTCAATTAATGTTGGGACACCAATATTTTGCTTGAGCACTAATCTCTTGGCCATCTCCAATGGTTCTCCTGAATCATTTCTGCCACAATCAAAGCATCATTTAACCTTTCATCATACAAAGCTCTCTGAGGGAAAAAATTAGCCAATGGGCCAGACACATCTCATTTATCATACCACATTGATATTGTTTTACCATTTCCCAGATTATGAAATACATGAGGTCTCACAATATCTTCTTCCATCCCCCAACTATCAGCTGAACAAGCATTGAATTCCCATATGCTTCTTCTTTTAAGCTTAACCATATTTACCCATTTGACCCAAAGAGATTCGTTCTTAGCTATTATCTTTCCGTAACTGTTTGACCGATACTTCATTCTAATATTTTAGAGATTTATATCCGCAAACCACCTTGATCTTTAGGCTTACAAACTGTCTGTCTTCCAGGAGATTTTAACTTCGCCACTGGTCAAAGGCCCTTGACACCACAGAAACCCTTTAAGCAACTTTTGAATATCTTTGATAACAGTTTGAGGAAACATATAAACAGAAGCCCAATATACTTGTATAGAAGATAGGACAGAAGCTATCAGTTGAATTCTGCTTGCATATATTAGGGACTTATTCCTCCATCAGTTAATCTTGCAACTAACTTTGTCCACCAAACTTTTACATTCATTGACACCAAGTCTCTTAGAAAGCAGAGGAACCCCAGATACCACATAGGCAATTTACCTACTGAGAAGGCATAATTTGTAGAATTTCCTGTTTATCTCTTTCTGACATACTGCCAAAGAAAATAGTACTTTTGTTGAGATTAGGAAACAATCCAGATACTTGACTAAATTCATCCAACGCCTTTTTTTATCACTGCGATTGATACTTTATCCCCATTACTTAACACAAATAATTCATCAGCAAAGCACAAATGGGATAGTTTAATTTTCTTACATCCATGGTGATACTTGAATCCAGAGAATCATTAATGTTTTTAGCCATAATAAGAGTAAACACCTCCATGACCATGGTGAACAAGTATGGGGATACTTGATCACCTTGTCTGAGACCTCTTCTTCCTTTAAAATATCCATGCACCTCCCCATTCACACAATTGAGAAAGCAGATGAGGTAACACAAGTAAGAATCCACTGCATCATTTTTTGACGAAAATCAAACTTTACAACAATCTTGCTTTGAAATTCCCAACTAACAGTGTCATAAGCCTACTGTGTGTTAATCTTCAATGCACATTTTTAGGCACCATTTACTCTGATATCTTTTGAGTAATTGGAACCCCTTACATTTAGCAAATGCTAAATGAACAAAAGGCTTGACATGCACATTAAATTTTGATCCACTTTCCTCATAGGTTGCACATTAAATTTTCATCTACATTTGTTAACCAATGGGATCACTCTCGGAACAAAAGGCTTGACATGCGCAGCCTGCTCCACAACCACCCGATCAACCTCAGGAACAACAGGTTGGACATGCTCAACATGCTCAAAATCATATTTATAAATAAACAAGTCATAATAACCCCACAAGATTCTAAACAAGTCAAAATCATAAACATTAAAGTATAGTCAAACCTGGTCAACAGCCTCAACCTCTCAAAAACCGCCTGATCAACCGCAGGCTGAACCTGCTCAACTACCACCTGATCTCAAAACAAGTCATAATTTTAATAATTATATGAAGATATTTTTATTGACAAGTTAAAATTGTAATCATACATGATTACTATCGTATTCACATATGATTAAATATCAAAGTATTGATCCCGTGCAATTAAAGAGTAATTGTATATGTAAAGTAATTTTATCAAGTTGAATCGCGTGTTAATTATTGTCTACGGTATATTCATCATTTATGAAATTTAAATTCAGTTGTTATCACATGTGATTATGTTGGGGAAAACAATAATCAAACCTACGTTATAAATTTGAAGAGTCAAAATCTGAATTTACATATTTTAACTAAGTGTTATTCTTAGTCCGTGTAATCTGAGTCTTTGTGATGTAAAGACTGAAATGATCACAGACTCCCAACTCTACAGAGTGAAGACTACAGACGAAGACCTTGACAGACTGAAGAACATACAGAGTAAAGTATAAAGACTCAAGTCATACATATTGAAAATAAGTTGACAGAGTGAAATATACAGAGTCAAGACTGTTGCATATTCAAAAATTAACGCACGCGCGCCCAAATCAAAGATTAAAATTGTTAATTGATTTAGTTCTGAAAGTCCCTTGTTATTACTTATGAATTAAGTAACGTGAAGTCCAATAGTATAGCTTGAATTGTAGAGGGGGTGAATACAATTTACTCGTTAATTATAGTAATTTAAAATTGTTAACAGTTATTAGTAATTTTAAATTGCTTGTATAATAAACAAGAGTAAACAATTTGTAAGATATGAAAGCTAAGAACATAAAGTTAAACACGAATTAAACTTGAATGATCAAGTTGTTAATGATAAATTACATCATCATACTGAATTGTGGAATAGTTAAAAGCCTAAGCTAGAGCTAATTCAATATGATTACAAGTCTAAAAATCACTCCCTATAAGAATAGATTTTCTATCACCAACCTCCTTTCATTCAATCACAGTTACCGTTGTGATTGTAAATGCACAAGCGCATAGTCACTTATAATACCAGTGAGTTGATTAACCACTAGTAGTGACTAATTTCTTAGCAGTGACCTCTAACATTCGCAGAGGATAGCGTCTTGATCAATCCTCAGTGTTCAACGCATATAGCGATAGAAACACCTAGCCATAGATACTTCAAGCAATAGGGATTTCTCATAGTGTAGTTACCAGTGACTTAGCAGTGACATGGTTGGCCAACGAGCAGTGATACAACTTATCTTTGAAGGTTTTGACTTCATCATTTCAATAAAGGACTCCAGATAATTTACTCGTCTCAGATCAGTGACCCAACAATCCCCCTAAATGATGATGACAAAAACTCCTACGTCTTAGATGAAATTTAAGACCTTTACAAATGAGTTGGTCACAGGGATTGAACTAGCTCCCCCTAAGTGTATATAATTGTACACTTATTTATTCTGTTTTTATCAGTGATCCATATGATTCTTTTCGAATTCTTTTTCAACTATTGATCATAGTGTTTTATCAAAAAGTTTGTTTCATATATACATAACAGAATAATATTACAAGTGTCCTATTCTATTACATATTTTCTTCTTTCACTCCCATCTCGGTGATCTTCATCTTTTCTACCTTCTTTATGATCTCATACTTCTCATTCGATGGCAGGTACTTGATATGTCTTGCCAGAGCTTCATCTTTAACATCTTTTCTCATTTTTGAATGATCGGGTAAGCATGCCACTTTCATGAGGATCACCATTAGCTGATCATGGTCCATCTTCTCCAACTCATACTCTCTTTGGAATCTGTAGCGACCTTGTGCATCAATATACACAACCTCGATCTCAGGTTCAAGAACCTCCAAACCATTTTCTCTACGAACACCAACAGGCAGCTAGAGATTCAGATTTATGATATTTGGAACCCTATACAAGTTTTGTAAAAGGCCCTCTATTGTGTATCTGGGGCTCATAGGTCAATCTCGATCTCCTTCAGGGTTCACAGTCTCATCTGGCCTCAACAGACCCAATCTCACCATCTTCTCAAACAGTTTATCAATATCTTCTATCACAGCATCCTTGGCAGCGCTTGATGAGTGGCTGACAGCTAGTCTTAATTAATTCCATTCTTCTCCGTGGAGTTTGCAGATTTGATCAAGTGTGATAACTTGCTTTTGATCTCCTCTATGTATCTGGATCTGAATCTGAGATTTGACTTAGAATTCTTAAGAGTTACTTTGGTAATGGGTGCAGGGTTCAATCTGCCAACCATACGCTTTGCATATATCTTCTTGTCTCTCTCTCTCTCAGAAGCTTATCGCTATCACCACTGGCAGGTTTCTTAGAAGGCTGGGGAGGCTTACTACCTTTCTTTCCTTCAAGCTTTCGACGTTGATCTTCTGCATGTAGCTCTAAAGCTAACTTGAGTGAGGCTTCTTCATCAGCAATCTTTTTCTTTTCAAGTTCTAAGCCCTCCCTGGCTTCTTTATCTGCCAACAACAACTGGATTTCCCTGTCTGTCATCATATGTTTTTCCTTCTCTTTCCTCTCAAGCTCTGTAGCGAGCTTCTCAATATCCTCTAACTCCTTTAAAACTTTTTCTTTCTTTGCTTGACCACTCCTTGATATATCTGACACTTGGCAGTCAAAAGCAATCTCTTTCCCTTTCCTCCTACAAGAGATGATAGTTGAAATCATCTCTTGATCGATGTTCTCTTCTTTTTGATGTACCTTGCTCTGCATCCATTCCCACCTTGCTTGCTCATAGCTAATCATTGGGAAGTCAGTTACTAGTTCTATTTCTGCATGGATGCGTGCAGTCTGAGCCCATTCCCTAATCAACACGTATTCTACATCTTTGGATAATAAATAGTAACATGCAAGAAATTATACATCGTATTTAACATTTTTTGAAACAATTATTTAAGTCCCAATTGAAGTGTTGTAGTTCTAAAAATTGCCCAGAATCTAATTTAAAATTTTCGAATAATCTAAAATAAAACAGCTACGATCTACATAATTGATTAAGATGCATGTCTCTCAACCAAATGTATAGTCGACGTTTAAAATCTAGTCTAGATATATAAAGATAAAAATGTACTTATTTAAGATGTGTGAGTTGGATATTTATAAAGATAATATGAAGATAAAAACCAATGTTTTGTTTATGTTGGACAATATTAATAACTATATTAACATTTACTATATTGTTAACATTTTGTTATTTATTATAAAATTATCATATCAAGCATGTCTAATAATCTAATCTTATTCCTTTTTGAAAGAAGATGCAGTACCCTAAAGACAATAATTGATAATTTGAATGAACTTAGAAATGAGTTGACAGGGAGTCTTATGAAAATATTCTTATCGTTTATGAAAATATACATGCAGGCCATACGGAGAGCAACTCTCATGCCCTACAAAAATATTTTATTTAATTCCTCTTATAATATGTTTAAGTTTATTTATATAAATGAGGAAAGTTTAATGTAAATTACTAAATATTGTAAGAGTGAAGGAGCTAATAGAATGACTTTATTTTAAGACTTAATTTTATTTTTAAGAAAATAAATAATATCTTATAAACAGTGTCACACCCCACTAAAGCGGAAACACGAAATGTAACAGTACAATGATTTCAAAATCGAAAGATACAAAAGTTCACCGTTCAACCGTCTACAAATTAAGTATTACATCAAGGTTTACATACGTTTACAACGCAAAAGTACTAAAGTTAAACATGCGATTACATCCAAATAAACAAAAGTCCGTAACGCTACAGCAACATAAATTAAATGACAGGTTTAGCTTCAATTGCCAAATCATGGCCAAGTCCTGAAAAGCATGTAAAAATAAAATGGTCAACTATGAAACATAGTTGGTGAGTATACAAGTTTTGTGTTATGAAAGACCTTTTCAGGAGTTTTCGAAATTCAGTTTAGAAAGATCCACGTTGCGACGTGATTAGTTCGAAAAAGTAGCTTGTTTAAAAACGGGGCTCATTCAAGAGCGATAGTCATAAGAAAGTTGGATTCATTTAAGAATCGATGTTTATGTACAATAGAGGTTCATTTAAGAACGAGACTCATTTAAGAGCGATTCCCATTATAGTTCAATAACGTTTCAAAGTCATATTTCGTTTGTAAGCATCACGCTCATGTTTTCAAAGATTTTCATGTATCGTCTATAAAACTCAAATTGTAATGTTTATAAAGCTCGTTGAAATATCATGCGATCATGTTAAAAAGTTTATAACCACAACGAATTATCATGTTAAAGTTTATATTTACTATGAGTTATCATGTCAAAGTAAATTGTTTATAGTCATTATGAGATATCATGCTTGAGTCCACAACCAACCCTTGACCGATTGCAACGACCCAAAGAGATGCCATATCATCGGCATTTAGGATGATGGGATCCACTTACGTGGCCACGTGAGTGGGGAGGTGGCCTGCTCCCAAATAGTACTATCCATATGCATCATTGGCTCATATAGAGTTAATGGTCGTGTAGATACAAATCGGGGACTTTAAATACGATAGATAAAATAAGCATGTAATCATGTTCGTATAAACAGTAAACATTCAAGACATTATTTGTAATCAAATACAACATTTGTAATCAAGTAAAGCATTTGAAATCAAGTAGACATGTTTTTCACCCCAAAACATTTAAGTAAAGCGTTTAAAAAGAGGGATTGTAAATACTTACAATTGAGAGTGAGCGTACAGATGGATGTAATGTGCATGCCGACCGGGTATGACTCCTATCCAAGTCCCATGAACATTAGGTTTCTAATTGAATATCCATTTGAATTACGTTATCGGTAAATGTTCGCGTTGTGAACAAAATAATGGAAATATAAGAAGACAACATCCAAAAATTACCAAACTTGGTATATAATATACAATGTAGTTCACCAATTTTTTGTGAAAATTTGGGGATTTTTAGACTTATTGATTATTTATAATCATTTTATGTCTAAAAAGTGAAGTAAATTTGGGGAAAATAGCAAATATTCATGAAAAATTCTGGAATTTTTACCAAAGTCAATTTCTACCAATTTTTAGGCTTTTTTAAAATTTTCAAGTCATTTGAGCACTAGAACATTGGTTCCCAATATTATACGATTTAACGAGGCGTAAACCGAAAGACATATCAAAACACCTCCAAAAGGAGTGAAATTTGGAGTATAGTGTCATTTTCTGAGAAAAAATTACACAGAAAATTTCCCATAATTATTTGGGACTTATAAGTATTTTTCATGAATAATTCACCTTTTATAGGCTTTGTTTGCATTATTTTAGGAAAAATACTTATGTTTTTCCAAAAATCCCAATTTTTATTTTCAAGACTCTTCCCATGTTCAAGTTACTGAGAAAAATAATCCCCATATTTTTAGCACATTTTATCATACTTTTTTGTATTTTTGTAACATTACAAACACAAGTATTCACAATTTTAAGGCTAAATCAAAGCATGATGTTCATGCAACTTTTAAAACTATATGATCACCAAGATAAAATACCATCTTTTTATCCTACTGAGATACGTATGTTAAAAGTCTAAAAATAATTTTTTTAGATTTATTGAACAATTTAGATCCCATGAACATGCATCACAACATGATGCTCACATAAAGTTTCCTGTTTGTACACCAGATTTGTGTGACACATTTGGAGGTTGAATACTCAATGTATTTAAGTGAGAAAAGTGGGGTTTGAAAGCTAAGACGTTGAACTAAATTCCATAAGAAAAATCAAGATTTTTGGACCATTATTCACTGAGTTATGGTCGATCAAAGTGGGGTCAAAAACTGGACAGATTGCATGCATGACAAAAGTTAACTTTTTGGAGTGTTTAGACTACCAAATAACTTCCACGCCTCATCCAATGATCTAGGCCTTGTCTTTTATGCATGAAAATGTATTTTACAGAAATTTAAATATTTTTTCCATGGATCAAGATCTAGTTACGAATTTTGGTACATGCAAGCCCATAAATCGGGTTTCGGTTCTTCAAGAAGAACACAAACTTGCAACCAAACTTTTGATCATTAAATCCTTGTTCTAACACACTCATGGTGTTAAAATACAGCCATGATGTGTTAGGAATGATTTCCAACAATTTTAACCATTTAAAATTAACAAGAACATGTAGTTGCTTATTTAAACATCCAAAAGATGATTTTTCGGTTTGATTTCGGTTTGATCATGGGTTGCCCTTTTCTTTTAACACTTAAACAAGTGTAAGGGACAACCTACAAACATCAAACACTTTATGTGGATTATAGCCATGATAATGGCATATAATCCAAGTATTTACATGAATATAAGTAAAGAAATGATAGTATGAAGGTTGGAGTGGTTGGTTATACCTTAGAGATCTTGTTTTGGAGTATGAACCCCTTTAAATGTGTGATCTTTAATTGAACGTTGGCTGGAAATTAGTGTGTGAAATGGGAGTTTAGTGTGTGTTTTTAAGAGAGAAAAGAGAGGAAATGATTAAGTGAAAGAGTGTGAAAGTGGTGGAAGTGGTTTGCATGGAATCAAATGAAGTTAGTGGAGATTTGAGTAGTCAATTGAAGAGGAGGGGGAAGGGGGGGTATTTTCCTCATTTAGTTTTTTAAAATATTAAGTAAATAAAAGGCTTACAAGTTATGTAATTTAATTTGTACAAGTTTGTGTATGTTGTAAGTTTGAAGGGTTAACGTTTGAGTTCTAAAACTTTATTTCATAAGTTCATAATTTTCATCAAAATGTATTTGATTTGTTTACGATTGACATTCGCGAGTTAATTATATGATTTCCCGTCGTGTACACCGAGTTACTGAATTTTTGATTAAATTCCGGTTTTTCTGTGATACGATAAATATTTTGTGATGATGTATGAAATTAAATTTAATTTGTTTTCTTTGGCACTTTGTAACCTAATTTAATGTTCTTCACGGTCTTAAAGTCCGCTAAGCAATCTTCTAAAACGTTACGCGATTTCGGTACCTATGGAGTCGTAACCTAGACTTTTCACTAGGATTTTAGAGTGTTGTAAACGTAATCAGAGATACTAGGAATTTAAGTGCGTTAATGACCTGAGATTTTTGACGGTTGTCACAAGCAGTATATCTAAAAATATTAAAAATTGTATCACACTAACTAACGTTTATACTCGTTAATTAGAGATATTATATTTATGGTATATTTTTGGCGAAATTTTTTTTCTCATTTTTAATGGGTGTTTGGATTTAACATTGATTAATTATCAAATTTTAAATTAAAATAACTAACTATGATCACATGTAAATAATCGCATTACAAATTATAATTTTGAAAGTTACATGAAATAATTTTATTTGAGAAATTAAAATTGTATTCACACATGACTACAACTGTATTTGCATATGATTAAATATCAAACTATGAATCACGTTTGGTTAAAAAGTGATTATACATGTAAAGTAAATTTCAAGTTGAATCACGCGACTATACATTTGGTAATGCGATGTGGGATCTCTAATTAAAGACTTTTTGAGATCATAGGTTGTGGGGTCTCTAATTAAAGACAAAAATGGACTAATTCCAAATATGTAATTTTTATAAGTTTTTTAAGTATGGTTTGTGATGTAGTTAACTTTAAAAGTCAGATTGAATATGAGTTTTTGAATGAAATAGAGCAATGTTATTGATTCTCTTCCGTCATGTCTTTTAGTATTATTTGTTGACCACACTCCTTAAATGATATATTGAAATTATATGATTTGACACTTCGATCGTAACAAATTAATCTCTTTTTTGCAAGGGTGTGAGACCTAAAATGAATGGATGGAGATTTATTCAAGGGAAGTTTTACACATCTATAGCTAAAACAAGTAAAATGGATAAAAATATTATTTTAAACAGATTAAATTCATTTTACCCCAACCTCATAAAACTAATAAAACACTTACGTACATGCCAACGATCACTGTTACTTCCGATCAACTTATAGCAATATCTATCCCACTGCCACTTCCAATACGCCTTGCGTGTACATTCTTCCGGCGCATTGAAAATCTTCACCGTGCCAAAGCACTATGCAAAACAACTTGGAAAATGTTGCATATAATTTATCAATTTTTGGTTCTTCATTTGGAAATCAAGAGTTCTAAAAATGATCTGTGCGAACCATTTCCGAAAGTATTCTTTTGATTTTCCAACCAACAAAAAGTGAGAGTATTTTTTCTATAATTTGTGAAAGCAGCTAATGATTATCTTATCTTATGGTCACAATATTTATATAACTTTTAAAAATCCCAAAAATCTCATAAAATCATATCAAAGACGGAAAAAAGATAAGACATTTTAGCCAAAAAGTAATCTATGTCGTAAACCAGATCACGACTCCGTATATCCGACTCCGTATATCCGACATGCAAACCGCAACCCGACCACACAAGTCCCAAATTTCGACTTGCAACTCGCAATTTGAAACTTGCGCCCAGGTACATAATGATCATGTTTTGATGCTGAGACAAACTATGTCAACCAAGTTTGGTTAATTTTTTATGTTAACCACATAGCACATTTTAAATTAAATGTGACAACAATACTTTGTCCTTGTTAAGGATGGATTCCAATGATTTCAGATTTCTAAACGACTAATTAGCTTTAGGGACCACAAGAGTTGTCCTTCCATTTTCCAAGTCAACTTGAAACTGTATGTGTTTAATTGTGACAACAATACTTTATCCATTAAAGTCTTGTGTTAATGTATTCTAAAACTAAGTATCCAAATGTGTCCAAATGTTTTACCTACACATGTCTAAATTAATGTTCATAAACGTATTCACGATAAAGACGCATATATATATATATATATATCACAATGTGTCACAATCTTAATTAGAAAAAGTTTGTTTGTAGTAAAACACAATTTTAGCTACTTAAAGTGTGACTATAACTAGAATATAGTGACACTTTTCTATGTGTAAAGAACAAACATTTTACTAAATGCGTAAGTTAAATTGCAGGGATTGGTCAATATCTTTAATATGAGATGAGAAGGTAGAGGAGAAAAATTAAAGGTTGGAGCATGATACTAATTAATCAACACAAATAACTTAACAATTCAAATGATGACACTGTAGTAAAATTACATTTTATTCCACACAAGAAAATGGGGTCGAAAGTAAAAAGTGGGGATTTAGACCTTTGCTTGCTTTAATTCGGAGACACCAGGGTTAGTTTTACATTATAGTACACCCTTCCTGAGGTTGAACTACGTAACAAGTAGGTGGCGGATTAGGGCAATATTGTGGTGGTGGATAAGGGCAATATTGTGGTGGTGGATAAGGGCAACATTGCGCTTTCTTTTCTTTTTCCTTTTTCTCTGCTTCTTCCTTCTTCTTTTTATCTTCTTCTTCCTTCTTCTTTTTATCCGCTTCTTCCTTCTTCTTTTTATCTTCTTCTTCCTTCTTCTTTTTATCCGCTTCTTCCTTCTTCTTTTTCTCTGCTGCTGCTGCTGCTGCTGCTGCTGCTGCTGCTGCCTTCTTCTTTTTCTCTGCATCTTCTTAGCAACGAAAGATCCATAAAAATAAAATTAGAAACAAAATAAACATCAAATCAACCAATGAATTATTCCATAAAAGAAATCTAGAATTTATGCAAAAAACATTCATATGATTACTAATAGTTTCTAGCTAATCATGCTAAAATGATGAAAACAGACTTACTCTTTCTTGTATTATTATAAAATAAGACAAAACACAACGTAAGGGCCACAAGAGCTGTAGCTACACCAATTATAATCCACTTCTTTCTTACGCGAATGTTTCCTCCGCCACTGCTTTTATTGGAACTAGAGCTACAACAGTGTCCATGACTATCATTACCTGCATATTATATTTCAAGCAAATTCTTACAAAGAGAGAAAAAAAATTTAGTTGATTTTAGCCCATCTATATAGACGAACTCGATAATTTAAAAAACCTTGTGCTACTGTATAGTATATGACGATTAAAATGATAAAATTTAATTACTTACTATACCTTGATCAACATATGTAATATAACATTTTCCTAGGTACATGTTTCCCCAAGTTGAAGTCTCACATTCTGATCTCAACCGTCCACACGCCTCTGTAAGACAATCTTGACAACAACTTACATTCAAATCTTGCACGCATTGTGCCACACTTTCTATGCCTCCATAGTCACCCGCACGAAAGTATTGTCCATTTCCAGCAATTAGATATGCCAACGCAGCATCAATACGATTCAATACTTCTGAATTGTAACCAATTGAGGGGCCACACGTCTTTACCACCTCCATTTTGTCCTCGGCCCCAAAAAATGGTTCATTATCATATTTCACGAAGCATCCATCTAATTGTATCTCACCACCTGTTGATGATGGACAATTTGTCTTGAGTTGACTTATGGCGTTTGTGACACAATCTTTGCAGTTGGGGCAGCTAAGGTCACCTCGACATTGAAAGAGGCCATAAACAACATCATTTGGTGAGCATTCGGGAGGGGAGATCTTAAATTTATTAAAGTTGTACATAGAGGATGAGTCGATTATGGAAGTGAATAGTAAGTTGACATTTGACTCGTAGGGAGTCATTGAGGTGAAGCAATGTTCAGAACATCGGACATATATGTTGGAGTTAGCTGTGGAATCCGCTAAGACGGATAACATGAGATAAAATACGAGGACCAAAAGAAAAAGAGCTTGTTTTAGCATTTTTAGTTGATTAGAGCGTCTAATCACAAACCATTAGTGAGTTTATGAAATGCAGGATAATAATTCTATGTGGTACTATACAAATATATAAATTCTATGTAGATACTCCAGCAAATATAATGATTATTTTAGGAATAATACTCTATTTCAAATTATGATAACGAGCTTGCGAAAAAAAATATAAAAAAAAAATATGAAAGAAAAAAAGAAATAATAACAATAATAATAATAATCATAATAATTTTAGTGCCAAGTGGTAATTAAGAAAAGAAAACCGATGCTTCCAAAATGGCAAAATGAATATATTAAAGAAGTTAACAATTGTAAGGGCTTATTATTTTAAAATCACTGACATGTATTTTGAGTCGCTTATGCTCAAGAAACATACTAAGGAACGAATATAAATGAACAAGTTATTTTTAACGAACGAACACGAAAAATGATACCTACTCATAACGGTTCGTCTATAACTAACGCTAAAAGAACGAATGAACAAAGCTCGTATTCGCTCAATTCACTTACTGACGTAATCTTATATGATAAAAATAAGTATAAAGCTTAGAAGAAAATTTCAAATTATATATATATAGAAAAACGTATCAATTGTTTGACAACAAGGATTTTTACCTCGCGCTTCGCTGCGAGTATTTGAAGGTCGCTTCTGATCGTCGTTTGTTTGGTTTTAAAAACATTAATCTATAATAACAATTAAAATTAATAGTATTATAATTGAAAAACAAAGCCAGTTAGGTTCGATAGATTCATAAAAGACTACTTCAATTCAAATAAATTAAATGAAGAGTGAAATAAAAACAATAATTTAAAATCTCATCCAAATTTACCCCTTTTTTTAAGAAACAATAATTAGAACGTAAGAGTTACCATAATAATAATAATATAATATATAACTTTATATATAAAAATATGGACCATGCTAATTAAAATTTATTTGGTGATATATAAAATAAAATACAAATATTGAAAGCTATTGATTAATTAAGTGCATGGCTTGTTGCCTATTGATTAATTTTCAGAATTAAAAAATAAAAAGCAAAGTGAAAGAAAAATGAATTTCAAGACCTGCCGACGTGTCTCGAACATAAAATTCTTTAGTCAACAAAGTGGTGCTACCCGGTTGGCTATCAGGACCTACTTTTACAAGTTTACACAAGCAATAAAATACTATAACTTATTTATCAAAACGACGATCACTCCACGGATGATGTATATAAGGTAAATTAAGCATATTATTAGGTAGGTACAAAGTTTAGGATTGTCCATTATTACTCAATTAGTAATCACCAAGCACTAAAAGATTTCTATTTATAAAAAATTAAGCATATTTTTCTACCTTTTTATTTAATTTTGATTTGATTTTCAATTGAACATACATCATAATCAATTTATTTGCTTAGACTCTTTTAAAGACATATAGCATTATCTGTATCACAAATATTACTCGTATGAAAAACTCACCAGACATAATTCAATGAGAAATGTGATGTTTACATAAATTTTATAAATAAATATTCACAAAATAAGGTTGACTAATTAAAATTATTTGTCTTTTCTCCTTTGATCCTTCTCTCATCAACCGATTGATTCATATCATTGTGTAGATATTTTTTTGTGAAATTTTAGAAATTGCAAAATTTCTCTAGTTGAATTCACAAAATATTCAAAACGTTTTCAATAAACTACAACTTAGAGCACTTGCAGTCATAACACCCGTCGTAGGTGGCACGTACAGCTACGACAGATTGTTATCCACAACTAACCACAATTGTTGTCACGACAGCTCACAACGAACAATTGGGACCTACTATTTTCTTTATTTTTTATTTTTCTTAAAAACAAATTTAGTTTTAATTAAATATAAAACTCTATAATTAATTTAAAACTACTTAATTAATAAGTCCCCTTAGGGTCGGATCTACGAGGTAATCACGTTTATATGAAAGCGGAATCCTCACATAAACATAAACGATAACAAACGAGTAAACAAATGTGTAAATATCACTTTATTGAATGTAAACAAGGTTACATTCAAACTAAGACTTACAAACTCAGAGTATTCGAACTAAGCTGGAAACTCAGTTCCTTAACCACTGAAAAACTTATTTTCGGACTTGTGTATTTATAGCCACCTAAGTTCGTACGAACTTAGGCAGCTTCTAAGTTCGTACCTACTCTAAGTTCGTACGAACCTATAAAATACACATACAAAACTTAAGTTAACGATTACAACGATTAACAAAATGACTTCTAAAACTAACTATTACAAACTAGAAGCTGTTGTCACAAAACATGCACCAACAAATACATTTCATAAAAAATAAAAACATTACAATACTAAAAATAAAAACGTTAGAATACTAACTAAAAGTCTACACACTTCGAAAGTCGGCCAGAAGCGTCCAAATGTCTCTGTGATATCAGATCGGTTCGTAGTTTTTCGTGCACCACTTTATCATGTATTTCTTTCATTCTTGCATTATGCGCCACGACTCTTTACCTAAAGCCGCCTTAGACCAAGTTAGCCGGATCGGAGAGAAACTCTTCCTCAATCAGACTTATTGCGAATACGTTGTCTTCTTGAATTATGTTGTGAAATATCACACAAGTGTACATGTTACTCCCAATCTTATTCACACTCATAGCTCTAGAAGGATACTTTGTTATTCCCCACTACCTTGGAACACACCGAAGGTTCGCTCCACATCCTTTCGTGCACTTTCTTGGAATTCTTTGAATTTTTGTTATCATTTCTCGTCAGTAGGACACAAATACGCCTTCATGTACATAACCCAATCTGGATAAATACCATCGGTGGGATAATACCCTTTTGTGTAATGATCTCACTTCACATCAAATGGTGCGGGTGGAACGGTGTCGTTTTTTGTCACACCCCGCTAAAGCGGAAACACGAGATTTAACAGTACAATGATTTCATAATCGAAAATTACAAAAGATCACCGTTCAACGGTCTACAATTAGTACATTACATAAAGTCTTACAATCGTTTACAGCACAAAAGTAGATAATCTAAACATGCGATTACATCCAAAAGATATGTATCATCATATCGCTACAACAACATAGATCATATAACGGGTTTAACTTCAATAAACAAGTTGTGACTAGTTCCTGAAAAGCATGTAAAAGTAAACATGTCAACTATGAAACATAGTTGGTGATTACATAGGTTTTGTGTAATGAAAGACCCTTTTCAAGAGTTTACAAAATCTAGTTTAAGAGTTCCACGTTACTACGTGATTAGTTCGCAAAAGTAGTCTGTTTTGAGCCGAGGCTCGTATAAAGACGATAATCATCCGATAAGTTCTAGAATTCGGTTTTTGGATAGACAAGTGCTATTACGCGGGTAGTTAAGAGTGATACTCATTTGATAGTTAGATTCATTTGTGAATCGATGTTTTGTTTGCAAAAGGGGTTTATTTAAGAACGAGACTCGTTTAGGAGCGATTCCTTTAGGAGCTCAATTAAAAGTCATGATTCATTTATAACGACACGCTCATATTTTCCAAGAAATGTTCAAGTCACGTTTATAAAACTCAAGTTGTAGTGTTTTATAATTTCAAGTTATGTTTATAAAACTCAAATTGTAGTATTTAATAAGTTCAAGTTACGTTTATAAAATCAAAGGATCATGAAATCAATGTCAAGATGTCTATAATCTCAACGGATTATTCTGTCGAAGTTCATAAGAATACGAGGCGTTATTATGAAACCACGTTTATCACAGTCCATAACCACAATAATTCCTAGTATAAAATTCGTGTTATAAAGTTTATGGTTTCAAAGAGTTATCACATTATTTATCAAAATGTTCATAATCGCGATAATTTATCGTGTTATCATGCAAAAAGGAGTTTATAATCTCATCTAATTATCGTGTTAATATTTGTATTTACGATAAGTTATCATGAAATCATATTTATCATTGTCCAAACCACAATGATCCATAGTATAAAACTCATATTGCAAAGTTTATGGTTTGAAAGAGATATCGTTTCAGATGTCAAAATCATTGTAAAGCTCGGGTCGTAAAGTTTATAGTTTCAAAGAGATATCGTTTCATATGTCAAAATCATTGTACAGCTCGGGTCGTAAAGTTTATAGTTTCAAAAGAGTTATCATTTCAAATGTCAAAACGTCACACGTTTATAGTCGTTTATGAATTTCTATGCTATCACGTTATAATGTCTATAGTCACAATGATTTATTATGATTGAGTCCACAACCAAACCTACAACCGATAAACCTTTGCCCCAAAGAGAGATGCCCTATCATTGGCATTTAGGATGATGGGATGCACTCACATGGCCAGTGAGTGGGGAGGTGGTTTCGCTCCCAAATAGTACTATTCATATGCATCATTTAGCTCATATAGAGTTAATGGTCGTGTAGATATACCGGGGACTTTAGATACGATAGAAAAACAAGCATATAATCACGTTCGTATAAACAGTAAACATTCAAGATGTTATTTGTAATCAATACGACATTTTAACCATGTCAAGTATTCGAAAGTAAGCATAGCATGAGCGTAGCATTTGTAAATCAAGGATAACATTTGTAAAACGAACATAGCATAAGCATAGCATTCGTAAATCAAGTATAGCGTAAGCATAGTATTTGTAATTGAAATATAGTATTTAAATATATAAACATGCTTTTCACCCCAAAACATTTAAGTAAAACGTTAAAAAGAGGGGTTGTGTAAACTCACAGTTTGAGCGTGAGCGTACGGATAGATGTAATGCGCGTGCTGACCAGGTATGACTTCTATCCAAGTCCTAACAACACAAGGTTTCTAATTAGTTTCTCTACTAATATGGTTTGTTTGGATTGCTTAACTAGCTAATTAAATTACAAAGTGCAGTTAAAGTTGGAATTTCCATTTAATTTACGTTGTCGGTAATTGTTCGAGTTGTGAACAAAATAATAAATATATGAATACAACATCTAAATATTACCAAACTTGGTATGAAATATGAAATATAGTTCACAAATTTTCTTTAAAAATTTGGAGATTTTTAGACTGCTGGATTATTTATAATCATTTTATGTCTAAAAAGTGAGATAAACATGGGAAAAATAGTAATTATTGATGAAAAATTCTGGAAGTTTTACCAGATCAGTTTCTACCTATTTTTAGGTTTTTGTAAAATTTTCAAGTCGTTTTGAGCACTGGAACATTGGTTCACAATATTATGCATTTTAACGAGACGTAAATCGAAAAACATATCAAAACACTTCCAAGGAGTGTGAAATTTTTAGGATAGTGTCATTTTTTGAGGAAAATGACACATGAATTTTCCCATACTTATTTGGTGTCTAAAAGTACTTTTCATGAATATTTTAGCTTTTGTAGGCTTTATTTGCATTAATTTAGAAAAATAATTCTGTTTTTCCAAACATTCCCATTTTTATTTTCAAGACTCTTTTCATGTTCTAGTTACTGAAAAAAATAATCCCCAAAACTTTAAGACGTTTTATCTAGCACTTATGTATTTTTGAATTATCACAACACAAGTATTTATAATTTACAAGGTTACAACAATGCATGATGTTCATGCATTTTATAAAAATATGAGATCAACAAGATAAATTACTATATTTTTATTCTACTGAGATACACTTGTTAGGAATCTAAAAACAATTTTTTTAGATTTATTGAACACTTTAAGTCCCATGAACATGTATCACAACAAGATGCTCACAGAAAGGTTGTTGTTTGCATATAAGTTTTGTCTGATACATTTGGATGTCGAATACTCAATGGAGTTGAGTGAGACGAGTGGGGTTTGAAAGGTAAGAAATTAAGCTAAATTCCAAAAGAAAAATCAAGATTTTTGGACCATTATTCACTGAGTTATGGTCGATCAAAGTGGGGTCAAAATCTGGACAGATTACATGCATGACAAAAGTGATATTTTAGGAGTGTTTTCACTACCAAACGATTTCTAGACCTCATCCAATGATTGAGGCCTTTTCTTTTATCTATGAATATGTGTTTAACATAAACGTAAACATATTTTAACATGGATCAAGATCTAGCTACGAATTTTGGTGCATGCAAGCCCTAAAATCGGGTTTTTTGCTCTTTTACAAGAACACAACTTGCAACCAAGCTTTTGATCATATTTAATCCTTTAAATCTTTGTTCTAACACCTTCTTGGTGTTAAAATACATCCAAGATGTGTTAGAAATGATTTTTAGCAATTTAATCCATTCAAACTAGCAAGAACATGTAAATAGATACTATAACATCAAAAAGTCGACTTTTCGGTTTGATCATAGGTTACCCTTCTTTTAACACATGAATAAGTGTAAGGTGTAACCTACAAACCATCAAACCTTATATGATGATTTAAGCCATGAAAAAGGCATGAAATCTATGAAATAAACATAATAATAGTAGGAAATGGAAGCTAGGAAGGGTGGTTATACCTTAAAGTTCTTGTACTTGTGTAAGAACACTTTTGAAATTGTGATTTAGGGATGAATATTGGCTTTTTTTTTAAGTGTATGGAAATAAGGCTTGTAACTTATATAATTAATTTTGTATAAGTTTGCACATTATGTGAGATTTAATTGTGATGTTTTTAGAGTTAAAGTTTAGTTGTAAAACTTTATTTCATAAGTTTATAATTTTCATCATAATGTATTTGATTCATTTACGTTTGACATTCGCGAGGTAATCGTGCAGTTTTCGGTTGCGTTAACCGAGTTACGGAATTTCCGATTAAATTCCGGTTTTTGCGATACAATAAATATTTTGTGTTGATGAATGAAATTAAATTTGTTTTCTTTGGCACTTTGTACCCTAATTTAATGTTGTTTACGATATTAAAGTCCGCTAAGCAATCTCCTAATGCGTTACGTGATTTCGGTAGTTCACGGTTTCGGTACTTAAGGGGTCGTAACCTAGACTTTTCACTAGGATTTTAGAGCGATGTAAACGTAATTAGATAGACTAGGAATTTAAGTGCGTTATTGACTTGAGATTTTTGACGGTTGTCACAGTATCCCCTAGTTAAAATGAATTTCGTCCCGAAATTCAACTGGTCTTGCTGTGAGATTCAGTTCGTGAATAGATGAGGGTGTTTCCGTTTCATGAAATCCTCTCGCTCCCAAGTGTATTCAGGTCCGCGCTTAGAATTCCATCGGACGTTGACGATCGGGATTTTGCTATGTCTCAAACGTTTAATTTCCTTGTCAAGGATTCCAGTCGGTTCTTCCGTGAAGTCTAAGCGATCGTCGATTTGAATTCCCTCTAGGGGTAAGATATGTGATTCGTCAGCTAGACATTTCTTAAGGTTCGATACATGGAACGTATCGTGAATCGCACCTAATTCTAATGGTAACCTAAGTTTGTAAGCTACCAGACCAATTTGTTCGATGATTTCGTAAGGTCCGATGTAGCGTGGGCTTAACTTGCCTCTTTTGCCGAAACGAACCATCCCCTTCCAAGGTAATACTTTCAAGAACACTTTATCACCAACTTGGAATTCTAGGGGTTTTTTGCGGTTATCTGCATAGCTCTTCTGCCGATTAGGGGCAGTCTTAAGTCGATCTCGGATAATTGAGATTTTGTCAGCAGTTTCCTAGATAAGGTCAGGTCTTGTTAAGTGTTTGTCGCCTATTTCTTAGCAACTCAAATGTGATCGACATTTTCGTCCGTATAAAGCTTCATAAGGAGCGCGTTGTATGCTGGTGTGGTAGCTATTGTTATATGAGAATTCTACCAACGGTAAGTGAATATCCCAACTTCCTCTGAAGTCTAACACGCATGCTCGAAGCATGTCTTCCAACGTTTGGATTGTTGGCTCGCTCTGTCCATCCATCTGAAGATGGTAAGCCGTACTTAGGTTCAATTGCGTACCCAACACTTTCTGTAAGGATTGCCAGAATCGCGACGTGAAGCGGCTATCTCTATCAGAGATAATGGAAACAGGTACTCTGTGGCGCGACACAATTTCTTTAATGTAGATTCGAGCGAGTTTCTCCATGTTATAGTCCTCTCGAATGGGTAAGAAGTGAGCAGATTTTGTCAATCGGTCAATGATGACCCATATAGCATCATGTCCTTTAGAAGTTCGCGGTAGTTTGGTGACAAAGTCCATTGTTATTTGTTCCCACTGCCATTGGGGTATTTCTGGTTATTGCAACAACCCTGATGGCTTCTGATGCTTTGCCTTAATTCTGGAGCAGGACATGCATTTTGCGACGTAGACAACGATGTCATTCTTCATTTCGGGCCACCAGTAGTATTCTTTAACAACCTTGTACATTTTTTCAGCTCCGGGGTGAATCGAGTATCGTGACTTGTGGGCTTCTCCCAAAATCGAGTATCGTGACTTCTGATGCTCTGACTTAATACTGATCACCCCGTCAGACTTGGTTTCGAATTTTTGCTCAAGGCCGTGCAAGGTTTCTTCCTTCAGATTTTAGGTCCTTAAGGCATTTTCTTAAGCAAGTTGAATTTGAGTTTTCAGACTATTTTGCATGAGTGTTACGCATGCTCGTACTCGGGAGGGCTTAACTCTTTCTTTTCGACTTAGCTCATCTACCACTACATTGGCCTTTCCTGGGAGGTATTGAATTTCGAAGTCGTAATCATTCAATAACTCCACCAATCTCCTCTAATGCACACTGAGCATCTTTTGCTCGAAAATATGCTGGAGACTCTTGTGATCCGTGTATATCGTGCACTTAGTTCCGTAGAGGTAATGTCTTCAAATCTTAAGTGCGAAGACTACGGCTCCCAACTCCAAATCGTGTGTTGTATAGTTTTTCTCGTGGGTTTTAAGTTTTTGGGATGCGTATGCTATGACTTTGTCCCTTTGCATTAATATACATTCAAGACCTTGGTGCGATGCGTCGTAGTAGATTACGAAGTCGTCTGATCCTTCCGGTAATGTTTCTAATGTTTCTTGAGCTTAAAAGGTTAATTATACTAATAAACAACTTAGACTTCTAATTTTCTTCATAAAAACATGTTCATACTGATATGATCCCAATTCAAATTGAAATTTCTTTCACAAAAAGATTAAAATTTTTGTTTTAGTATTAATTTTCAAAAAGCCCAGTCAAACATAACTTTTCTAGGCGGGGTCCTATAGAACGGGAATGTTCATCCTCTCTTAAACTACGTTATGTATGAAAAACCAAAAATATTTTTTATTTTATTATTTTGTTCCTTGTCATTTATCCTGATTGAGTTTGTGTTCTTGCTTTAAAAGGTTGAAATTAAATTTTATAAAAGTTGAAAATTTTACAAAGTTTAAACTTGGCAACACTCATTAGTGTCGCTTCTGAAGCTGTGGCGACACTCCGTAAGTGCCGCCTGACACTTTTCAAGGTATAAATAAACCACAAGCGAAGTTGTCCCACACCTTATTTTCAAATTCACAAGCGACACTACCCTTGACAATTAGGAACTTAGACTCTTGATCCTTAAGCGACACTAGATAAGCGACACTAGCATTCTACTGATAAGCATATCATGCGACACTTATAGTGTCGCTTGTACATATGTAGTGTCACCCGCATAATCACAATGACGCCTCCACACTTAAGCACTTTGCACACTTAAGCACTTTATGAACTTTTGTATGTTGATATTTTGTGCTTGTGCAACAAATCCTTAGATTTCAGATGGCTGCCTTAAAGTTCGAGCCTCGTCACAACACGATTGCATTTCTGGCCATGAATGTTCCTGAGGCTGTACCTTTTATGCATATGATCCAGTTTCTGAGAAGGTCAAGAATTTTCCATGCGTTAATAGCACATACGCCGATTAGCTACAATCATATCACACAAGTACTAATGCTTATCATTGCGAGATGGAACCTACCCGTATCATTGCTATAGTGTCAGAAAGTCAGGTTGTTATCACTTTGGAGTCAATTCGTAATGTGCTTCAATTTAACGACAATGACGCATAACTGAATTTCCTATGACACTGATTTCTGGGTGTTTTCAAAGAATGGGTTATCAAGGACCTCCAAATGATTCTCAGCTTCGAAAAACAAACTTGGCCAAGTCTGGCAATTCTTGATGCATTTTCTTATCGTATGCTTATATGCGCGCAAAATTGGATTCGATTGAATCGATCATCAACTTCAATAGCTACGATTCCATCTAAGAGCATTGTAAGGGAATTCTTCCTTTAGATCTTGTCATTTCCTATATTTTTTATACCTACATGCTAGATGTTCACTTTTGTGTTAAAATCAACTAAATGCATGCTAAGACATTCATTCATAACACTATACCTTCAAAACAAGCTAAAACATATTTAAAATGATCAAGAACAAGATTGTGTTAAAATGGGTACCTAAAGGATATGATTTGGTGATATACACATTATGAAATGCTTTTGATGTGTAAAATGGAAGGATAGTAAAAATGGTGAACGACTTGGTTAAACACATGATGTTAAGGACATATATATTTTGAAATGATTTGAAAGTGTTAAAACAAGATTGTAGTTCAAATGGTGAAAGAGTTACTAAACGAGCGGGAAAGGGCTTTTAAAATGAGAAACGAAACGAGTGTTTTAAAACGAGAAACAAAAACCTCAAATGTCACATTTTAAACTAAATTTTGGCCGGACGCGTGAAGCCGAATTTTGGCCCTACCCGTACCGGTGAACCTTGACCCGAACGGGTGAATTAAAGTACCTGAAGTTTTGGTAGCCAGTCACCGAGACGCGTGGCCAGTCACCCGGTCTGCTTAAGCCTTACCCACACGTGTGGCTATGCCACCCGGACCGGTAAGCCTTATTTCAGATTTAAAATATATATATATATATATATAATTTGAATTTAAGCTTACCATTGAGTAATTTAAGTTTGAGAAAAAATTCGTTTACTCAAGGTATTTTCGGAACAATTTTGAAAGGAAAAGCTATAACGAAATCACTATGCTTTCGAGAAACATACACGTATACATACAAAACTATCACCAACAGGTCGTACACTTTTCGAAAATGAAATACTTTTCAACCTACTAGTTGAGTGAACAACTAGCATAGATGTGCGGGCAGCCATCTACTTAAACGAACATAGATATGGGGGTAGCTATCTACTTATACAAACCTAGGTGTGCAGGTAGCCACCTACTATTACGGACATAGATGTGCGGATAGCCATCTACTTTTACAAACCTAGATATGTGGATAGCTATCTAGTTAAACAAACGACTTCATGCGTTAAGGGCGCTAGGAGGCTAATTTGGGAAAAACACTCTTATAAAATGCTAGCACTCACATAGCTCACCAGGTGAGTTCACAACCCCTATTTTACTGCTTTCTAAATTTGGGATAAAATACATATGTACTGTTTACATACAAACTGTTTTCATGCGATGATTGAAAACCTAACAATGAATACTTGTGCGAACCTACGTTAAACTAGTTATAATGCATAGAAGTCCTCATGACTACAAACTGTAACTATTAGCTAGATGATGCTAGCCACCGAATATACGAATAGTACTATTGGGATGACATCCCTTCCACTTTTGTAAGTCATGCTAACTACAGACAGGATGTCGAGACGAGGTGTGTATATTTTAATTGTCTAAGGCAAACGATTCACAAAAATTCGTGGTTTGTTATACGCTTAGGTGTCGGCACTTTAACTCGTAAGGTCTAGCTAACCTTCGGGGGATCACTGTCAGCTACTTATTGTTTAAAATTGTATATCATCGTACTATTTGCCATGGACGGCACAAATGACTTGTGAAACATTTATTAAATGCTTGGTTTAAATGATAGAGTCTTAAACCTGTGGATTTCACTCAAAAATTTTGTTGATCCATTTAACTATGGTGTTCAGAGAATTAGCAGCGACGTAAGAACGTGCATGCATATTTTGGGACCCTTGCTCACCACAATGAATATGATGTCATTCCTTTTGAAACGTTGAACTCATTTTATATGGTTAGAATGTTAATCATATTGTTTTGTTAAACATTCATTGCTCTTTTGGATATCGATGAACTTGTAAACCTTGATTCTAAACTATTAATGACATTCTAAGTATATGTTTGCGATAATCATATGCTCTCGATTTAATTATTGGACGATCCCGTCAGGCCCTGTGCTTCCGCATTGCTTGAACGTGACATGATTTTATTGGGGTGTGACATTGAATATGAAGAGTTAAATGAGGAGAGATTGGACGTTGATGAAGTAGTAATTGAAAATGACGAACTTGCTAAAACGAATTATGTTTCAAAACTAGAGAAACTATGATTGATGAGTTGGTGCAGGAGGATGGTGAAGAAGAAAGTGAAGTAGCTGAAAGTTCAGAACGTTCAACTCTGCATACGAAATGGTTCAAGAAGTTTGAAAGTCTCCGGAAATCAAAACACATTACAACATTAAGGATAATTGTAAAGGTGCTATAATAAGTTGGAAATATGATGCACTTTACAAATTATTCATCATGAAACGAATTGACGGATTGCAGTGTAACACCTCTCTTTCTATATTAGAATATAATATTAATAAACACGGAAGCATTAATTTAAAATACCTAAATAGTTTACATTTCCCAAAAGTACACAAAATTAAAACTTTTTAAACTACAAAAGGTGGGGTATTATAAAATTACAAAACAAGGTTTATCTCAAAAACCATATCAGAGACCAAAGCGCAGTCAAACATTCCTTTGATCAACCAATCACCTCCTGCACCCACAATCTAACAAAACATATCCTGCAGGAAGTAAAATGAGGGATTAGCACAAAGCTAAGTGAATAGATTCATCGCACTCCATTCAACTTAGCATAACTAGCTAATTACATCAATAAAACGTAAACACACCCAATTCAATGAGGATCGGTGGCTCTGGGGATATCATAATACCCGGGGATTCCCCCAAGAACACTTACCAACAATCTGTATGGCCAATACAGAATAGACCGATAACTAATGGTTATTAAACCCATACACAGGTCTCAAACACAACAAATGAATCAAAACCTGTGTAATACACATAATAACCAGAAGTCCAACTACACGTTGACCTCAATCACATATAGCACATTGGTTCACATATCACGTAGATCAATAATCAATAATCAAGACTAAACAGTCTAATAAACATCTACGTTTACTTGTTGTAACCAAATAGTTACAACTAAATCAAATGATGAGTTCTGAATCCACTCACCGATACCTCTGACGTCTCCACACTCAGGATTCAGATATCACTGAGTCTTAAGTTGATCTGAAACAAAAATCATATATAAGTCAGAAGTTCGTTCCATAAATATCATTATAGCCTATTTATCCAATCAGGTAATCCCTGAAGTCTAGGCAAACAACAGTTCAATCAAAAATGAACTTAGAAAATTCCGTAATAACGTTTAGAACTGGAAAATGTCATTTTCGGGCCCTAGATGACCCCGGATGGCCAAAAATTGCCTAGGCTATTAGAATATAGCCTCGCTTACTAAGTCGTTTCCAAGTGACCATGCGAATTTCAACTAAATCCGAGCTAGTAAGATTTTCACAAAACCGCGTCTCCAAAAACACTTACGCATTCTCAAAATTTGCACAAAAAGACAAAAAATTTGATAAGTTCGCAGGTTAAGTTCGCATAATAAGTTCGCAGGTTAAGTTCGCATATTAAGTTCGCCTGCTAAGTTCGCATGATGAACCCAGGTGCGAACTTACGCGCTGATCAACCTAAAAATCGTCCAATTTCGATCCAAAACTCAATTTTATGGTTTCTAATCAATCTAATAAGTTTCCTAACATCAATTAGGCATCAAATAACACTTAATAACAACAAATCAAGCACCAATTTGATAATTCACTCAAAACCCAAAACTTACCTTCAAATAAAGATAGAGATGAAATGATGATGGATTGAAATCAGTTATGGATATTGATAGCTTGGTGTTCTAGATTCGAAATCACAGTAGCAAGATTGAATCAAAGTTTGGTTATGATTTCTTGAATTTATGCAAGCTTTTCTAAGAAAAATGGGAACAAGAAGAAGAAATGAGATATATATGAATCTAAGGTCGGCTTTACAAAGTCGGCTTGTGAAAGAGTGGTATAATTTTATACCCGTCCCAAATCTTTTGTCTGGAACCTGAAAACCTTTTGCGAGAAATAATATTTTATTTTACCGTCATCTATAATAATTTAAAACGATTAATATTTCACTAATCACAATAAGTCAAAGGACCTATTTATCTACGTTTCACAATGAATCACATAATATTAAATAATTTCTAAAACAATTAGATAATCAATTAAATAATAGAAATGACCAGACCGCAAGAGAGGATGTTACATGCAGTATTTCAATAAAACTTCAAAGATCTGAGCTCACTCCCTAAGTGCGAAATAGGTCGACTTGCCAAGTTAAACTTGATTAATTGAATGAATTACGATTAGGAAAGCAATATGGAGCGGATTTTGAGAAAGGAAGTCAGAGAAGGATTTTGTTTCTATAAACCGATGTTAGGAAAATGTATGATAATTAAGAAACAAATAAATCTGACAGCTAATAGCCCTTGGATCCCATTAAGTAAATATCCATTGGATTTTTTGAAAAACTTCAAATGGTAGTGGTACGATGGTGTTACGGGTGAAGCAGTGATAGAAAATAAAGAAGAGAGGACCCTGTATATGTATATGATCCTATTAGTTTGATAAATTTCTCAGAGTCTGACCTAAAGATCTTATACAAGAATAGAATTTTGTTTCATGAAGATTGCAAATCTGAAGCTATCAAGTTCCAAAAAGTTGTTGATATATGTGTTAAAAAGGGAATCCATACTGGAAGTCAACTTCCTCTAAAATGAAAATGAAAAATGAAGACTTTCAACGAGATTTGTTGTCAAGGGGGAGTTTATTGATGCATTTTGTGTTACAAGCAGCTCGAGTTGAAGAAGTTGAATAAGTTGATTGAAGTGTTTTTGAATTTTGACTAAGTGTTGGGCGACACTTGTTAGTGTCGCATATCGTGACACTTCGCTTATAGCGACACTTAGAAGTGCCGTTGGGTTTGTAAATGCCAAGTGTATAAATAGTGTTTGTGTCTTGTTCAGTAAGCTTTTTGAGTGAGAGAGGATTTTTGTAAGTGAAGCGTGTGAGCTAGTTTCTGTAATGTCTGTAATCATTCAGTTTAATCAAATCAATCAAAAGAAGTTTATTTACACATTCTCTCAGTTACATATTAACAAGCTAATCAGATTCCGCATGTTAGTTTGTTCTATTCGAATCTCGATCCGTACAGGCACCTACAACACCTAACGTATTATAACCAAGCATTTCATCTGTCAATCTCACTAGGTTTTGGTTATCCAGGAACAGTGAGTATGTTTATTCAAATATATGCAGTTTAACCGGAGTATCCCCGTAACCGCTTTTGACCTTTCTATAACCACCCAAGATGTGTAATTAATGGAAATTTAACCTAAAAGCTCTTGTGAATATGCCATCTTAGGTGATAGTTATTAAAAATATTATACATAACAAGAGAATATGTGCATTTATGCACGATAATGAGTTTGCTAAATTTGTCATCAAAATGTTTTGATGTTGAGTCTTAATTTGTGATAATTTTCAAATTAATGAGTTTTTCGTTGTCATAAAATAACCATTTCCAACTGCCACTGTTTAATTTCTATGTCAAACATATTTTAACTAATTAATATAAATCCCCTTTCTACTTGAGTCTTCTTTACATACATTTAATAATAAGGGAATCTTCGTCTTATGATGATTAAGACCTTTTAACAGAAGCACAATGATATTAAGACATTTTAACTAAAAAGTGATTTAAATCGGATACCCACATATGCAAGCTGCAACTCGGTCACGCATGTTATAAATTCTGACTCGCAACTCGCAATTTAAAACTTGTGCCCGGATATCTAGTGATCATGGTCTTGATGCCGAGACAAATGATGTCAACTAAGTTTGTTTAATTTTTATCATAATCACATAGCACATATTAAATTGAATTGGTTCATCCACACTAAAATGGATTAAACGTGTACCTACAATCTAGTAAACATTGACATGGCATCACAATCAATTTATTAAGCACACAGAGCATTATCTGTATCACAAACACTATTAGTATAAAAAACCCGCTAGACATGCATAATCGAATGAGTAATGTTAGATTGACATAAATTTTGCAAACCAATCTTTACATAAATGAGGTGGATTAATTAAAATTGTTCATGCTTCTCTCTTCATGCTTCTCTTTCGTCAACTAAATATATGCCAAACTTTTTAATAAACTAAAATTTAGAAATTCCAAAGCCCAAATAAATAAATAAAAATCAATAACATATACACTTACTTTTGTTCTCTTCCTATATATTTGTTTTCGATGGCACCTAACATATTGGCTACTACGTTAATTTTACATACACAACTTGTGCTTAAGAAGCGGTTTGTTTTTATATGCGTCTTTTAGCTTTTGGTTGGAACATATATTCTACTGGTTTGGATATTAATAGTAGCGTTCAAGAAATTATACATCGTATTTAACATCTTTAGAAACAATCATTCAAGTCCTAATTGAAGTGTTATAGTTCCAAAAATCGCCCGGAATCTAATTTAAAATTTTGGAATAATCTAAATTAAAACAGCTACGATCTACATAATTGATTAAGACGCATGTCTCTCAACCAAATGTATAGTCGACGTTTAAAATTTAGTCTAGATAAAAATGTACTTATTTAAGATGTGTGAGTTGGATATTTAAAAAGATAATATGAAGATAAAAAATGATGTTTTGTTCATAATAACCTTATTTTGTTTTATTTATGTTGGATAATATTAATAACTATGTTAACATTTACCATATTGTTAACATTTTGTTAATTATTATAAAGTTATCATATCACGCAAGTCTAATAATCTAATCTAATTCCTTTTTGTAAGACGATGTAATACCCCAAAGACAATAATTGATAATTTGAATGAACTTAGAAATGAGTTGACAGTGGAGTCTTATGAAATTATCGTTTACGAAAATATACATGCAACTCGCATGCCCCACAGAATAGTTCTATAATTCCTCTTACAATACGTTTAAGTTTATCTATAGAAACGAGGAAAGTTTAATATAAAATTGCTAAATATTTTAAGAACGAAGGAACTAGTAGACATTGCTTTATTTTAAAACTCAATTTTGTTTTTAGGAAAATAATAAATATTTTACAAACAGTATGTTTTAAAATATAAAATATTGTATCAAAGTAACTAACGTTGTTTATTCTTTAATTAGAGATATTACATATATAGTATATTTTTGACAATTTTTTTTCTCATTTTTAATCGGTGTTTGAATTTAACATTAATTAATAATCAAATTTTAAATTAAAAGAACTAACTATAATCACATGTAAGTAATCGCATTACCAATTATAATTTTAAAATTTATATGAAATAATTTTATATGAGAAATTAAAAAATTGTATTCACACATGACTACAATTGTATGCACATATGATTAAAAATCAAACTATTAGTCACGTGTGATTAAAGAGTAATTATACATGTAAAGTAAATATCAAGTTAAATCACGTGTGAATTATCATCTACCGGTAATTATTCATCAGATATGAAATTTAAATAATATTACCATGTGATTAAATATCAAATCCACTAATCATATGTGATTATGGGTGAAATTATATGTTTTCAAATCTTAATTATATTATAGTTCTTCATTTGAATATATATTTAAGTGTAATAATGTGTGAATTTAGATATAAACGTTAACAAATAATCGTCTACCAATTTTAAATTTTTATTATAAATCACATGTGATTATACAAAATCAGGTGTGATGATAAGCAAAGTGTTTTTTAAAACCTGGCAAAAAAATGAAAAAAAAAAAAAAAAAAAAACTTTTTCTAGAGTATAGGTTGTGGTTCTCTAATTAAACTTAAAAAGGCACTAGTTTGAGATATGTAACTTTTATGATTTTTTGAACTACAGTTTGTGATGTATTAACTTTAAACGTTAGATTGGCAATGAGTTTTTGAACGAAATAAAACAATGTTATTGATTCTTTTCCTTTAATTTTTTTAGCACTATTTATTGACCGCAATCCTTAAAAAATATATTGAAAAATAATAATATTTTCTTTGACTATATGATTTGGCACTTTGATCTCAACAAATTAATCCCTGTAATGAATTACAAATATGAGTTCCACATTCAGTATCAAATACCCATGTATTTAGAGGTAAATAGAATGTATAAAGTTTTATATGAAAGATACATGAAGTGCTGGTCACACCAGCCTTCTTCTTTCTTAACTATGCCAGATAAGAGGGACAATTCCTCTTCTAGTGACCAGTGACACCACATTGAAAGTATGTGCCTTCCTTAGCAATTTTGATCTTCAGTTGAGGGGGAGGGGTAAAATTTTTACGGTTTCCTTTGCCTTTAGCGACATTCGCCTTGGTATTGGAGTATTGATGCTTAGGCTTTTGGATTTTTCCCTTCTTGATCTTGAGCACTTGAGGAGTTTTCTTGGGAAGACATTTCTAGGCAGTCTTAAGCATCGCATTCAGCTCCAAGATGGACTTGTTGAATCCATTCATATTATAGCTCATCATGAATGGATATAACGACTTTGGCAAAGAGTTAATGATCAAATCAACTGCTAACTCTTCAATCTCTCCAAGTGATCAATATGACTCTTCATCTAAAGAACATGTGTGCTTATGCACTGTCCCTCTTCCATGTGACATACATGAAACGCTTAAACATTTTTGAAGCACTCACTCCTTGCTTATTGTTGGAACATTTCCTTCAACGAGGCAAGCATGTCATAAGCAGGAAAAGTTTTCCAGATCCTTCTGAAGTTTTGGAGCCATAGTGACAAGCATTAGGCACGACACATCGATTAAATCATCAATGTATTTCAACCACAAGTTGTGTGCTGCCTTAGGGACAGTGGGAGGCTCATCATAAAGGGCATTTTCAAGAACATATAATTTCTTTTCTTGTTTGAGAACAATTCTCAAGTTTCGAAACCATTCAATAAAATTCGTATGGTTCAATTTGTCCTCCTCAAGGACGGAACGAAGGGACAAAGAATGAGTGGTTGTGTTGGTTCCATTTGGGGCCATCTACATAATTTTAAACAAAATTCCGCTTTAGTATTTCATTCTTTTATAACTAATACCCTTATGTTTCGTAAACATTAATTATTAAAGTCTAAGATTCAACGTCCCAATAAACAAATGGTTAGGTGTCTTTTATCCCATCTATCTATTTCGACAAGGTAGATAACGTTTATCAATTACATCACATGTAATTCCTAGCAATATGGGATCCTTAACAACGATTGTTAATATTGACATGTTTGATCTCATCTATGCCTCATTTCTAATGCTTAGGTGACCTTTATCACAAAAGATTTCCGATCAAATCGTCCTTATGAAAAAAGTGTGGCATCGGCCCATAACTAGTTATAAGAATCACGAAAAGCACCTTGCCTAAAGAAGATAACCCACGTAGTTAGCTATCCTTTACTTCACAAGGATCATACAACCTTAAAACAAGTGTCTTGCAAAAGGATGACATAGATTTGCCTTTTATAAGGCTTTTATATGTTTTAATAATTCTAGTTTTTAAAACATGTAAAACACTTCATGCATCAAATGTATCACGATACATTTATTTATATTAATTTACATTTATATAATTGGTTCCTTTTAGTTCGACAAAATCTCATTTTTTTAAACTACTACGCGCTCAATTATAAACTATATATATCCTATATTTGTAGTTTATCGCTTGAATGTTTGAGAACATATTTTAAGTCTTTTAATAAAACTTCATTTTATTTATAAGACTATGAGTTTGGTCAAGTTTAAAATCCATTTTAAACCATTTCAAGTATTTCAAAAAACATTTGGCATTTTAAGAGTATTGAATAAACTCTTTTATTTATAAAACTCAAATTTCAACATCTTATGTTAAAATTTACACACACACATATATATATATATATATATTGAAATTCCAAACTCCATGTGATGTATCCATATGTTTAAAATGTTTTCTAGCATGCAAATCGTATTTCATACATACAACATTATCATATAAACATAAATGTCACAAGCATGCAAGTTAGCGTATAAACCAAGCCTTTTAACTAGTAATGATACTTGTGAGCTAACACGAGATCATTAAGACCTTCTTAAGGGACAAGCAATCTTCTTAATAATGTCTTAAAGCTCCCATTTGTCAAGACAACCCCTACTTGCAAAAAGAACTCCAAGGCTCCATGAGATGACTTGATGGGGACCAAGACTTTATGTATTAAGACAAAAGGCAACTAGGGCCAAGAGCAAGCTCTCAAAACCGTAGGGCTAGTCTTAGCCATTAAGACATTGGTTAAGCCCTTCTTGATGCTTCATTCTTCATTCTTGTTACATTTAAATAAAAATAAACTAGTCTAATACTAATCTATTACTTAAAAATTTAACAAAAATAAAAGAACATCTAATTCCAAATGAATTAATAATTACATTACCACGACACAAAAAAAACATCACAAGGTCCTTGGCTTGTTTATACACTTAGTCTATCATATAATTATATAAAACAACATTTGTTTTTCTAAGGCAACTTATATAACCAAAAATGCATGTAAACAACATTTGATGTCTTTGAACCCTTTTGGAAGTAGGGTGTCGATGAAGATGAAGATGACAACAGTTCTACTATAGCAAGTTCACCAAATAGCTTTTGAATCAACACTAGATGCTAGTCTATAACTCCTTGTATGAACAAACTCTTAAGATCTTAAGAAAAAATCATTTTTTTAAGAGATAGTCAATGTTTCACATTCTTCTTACACTAACTTTTGCAAGAGATGAAGAATGAATGTTAAGAGCACAAGTAGAAGTAGTTAATAATTCTTGTAGTCTTATGCATGCACACTTACATAAACACTTTAAGTCCCATACTTGAAGATCATGCAAGTATGGATAAAAGGCATGGCAACAAACTAGCAAGTTTCAACACATCAAAGGGGAGGACCCCTTTTGATTGCGGGCTCAAGGAAGCAAGGAGGGGGAGAGGTCCCCTTTTGATTTTCTCACACTTCCATGTTGTATACAAGTTTTAATGCACAAACTCTTTAGGTTCAATAAGTTGTACATGACATTCATATTCATATCATATGACTTCTAATGTGTTATAGGCCTTAGAACATTATTATTCTAACACAATAATAATTTCTAATTAATACAAGGATTATTGATAATTAGCAAGAATTAAATTTTTGCAATTAATCAATTAGTGTTTATATGCTATTGGTGTAACCCTATAAGATCATATATTATTAGTAATATCACTTTATTTATAACTCTTGAGATATAGATCCAACGCAATCTACATCTTCACCATATTTTCTAACAAACTTTTCATGCCATAATAATGCTCTAGCATACAAATGAAGAGAAGCAATTAGCACCTTTTGATCATTATTGATGCCATCAACCCCAAAGAATCTCTCACATTGATAAACCCATCCCTAGACATTATCACCTGAAAATTTTGGAAACTCCACTTTTGGCATCCTTCCATACTGTTGGACATTTGGTCGAACACCTTCTCCTCCATTACCTCTTCTGACTTCATTCGCCAAATGATTACATTGTAAACTGATATCATTCGCTTGATCTTTGACTTGCCATACTTCTCATTTATGCCCTAATTTCTGCCATGCACTCTTGCAGTAGTGTAGACATCGATTCCGAAATGAATTGCTTCAAATTGTTATCCATCGCCATATTTTGTGTTGTTGCTACCATTGATTGATGAAATTGACTAGTTCGTAAACCCCAATTCCTTAATTAAGCCGCCAAGAAAGCAGGCTCTAATACCAATTGATATATTCTTCTGAATTCGTTATGGATTCGGGAAGAATCTAGCCTAATTAACCGTAACTCTTGTGCTGAATTGAGAACCGAATTAATTGGATCAATGGAATGATTTTATTGAATGAAGTGAATGATTACAAGAACCGAGAGAAAACGAAGAACAAGCTACTTCACTTCTTACAACTATCTACTTATTAACAGCCCTAACTAACTAACAGAATTAGCTAACAACTTTAGACAAAACAAAACAACTTTCAGCAGTCATACGTGCTCCTCACATTCTCATTATACTTGAATCGCATGTGCTTCTCGCGTGCTATTATAAGTCACATATCAAATTCTTTAAAGTGTGAAATCAGCTTCCAGCAGTTTCAAATCAGATTGTGAAAGTTATGGTATGTTGGTAATTGGGAGACAGTAATTGTTGTGAAATAAGGAGTAATATAATATAAAACGTAAAGATATATATTTAAAAGACATGTATACATACCTCATCCGCATGGCACCTGAGGGACTTTAATGTTCCCCATATCTACTGTCTACTTTTACTATCTTATACCCTTATAAAGGAAGAGTTTAACTATTTTCTTCAATAAGTTAAATGTTTAAAAAATGAAAATGACAAAAATATTCATATCTTCAATGAAATAGATCAATCTATTTTTACCTAATTTTGAAAACGGCATAAATATTTAAGATATAACTCACTACAAGAAAAGTAGGTATTTGGGAAGGCCAAAAACCGTGCCAAATACTATTTGGCACGGTTTTGGCACGTTTTTGACTCCATCCTAAATATAAGGGTGCCAAAAACACTTGGATCGAAGAAAAGCCATCCCAAATTGTTTTTGGCACGGTTTATGGGACGGTTTTGATCGTGTTTGCCAATTGACAACCAATAGGCACTGTAGGTTATTCGCGTGCCAAATGAAATGACTATTTGGCACAGTGTAACTGTCGTGCCAAAAGGGTATTTGTCACGGTCTAACTCACGTGCCAAAAGGGTATTTGTCACGGTTTAACTCGCGTGCCAAAAGGGTATTTGTCACAGTCTAACTCGCATGCCAAAGGGTATTTGTCACGATCTAACGCCCGTGCCAAAAGAGTATTTGTTATAGTCTAACTCGCTTGCCAAAGGGTATTTGTCACGATCTAACTCCCGTGCCAAAAGAGTATTTGGCACGGTCTAAGGCTAGTGTCAAAAGATTATTTGTCATGGTATAACTTGCATGCCAAAAGAGTATTTGGCACCCGTACCACGAAACTATTTGGCACGTCTTTGTTTATAATAATAAATCGCATTATTAATAAAGAATTCAACTCAATTTGATAGCCAAAATATAAATTCAAATCAACTTTCACATGTTCTCCATAAGCTGGAAACAAACAATATACGAACAAAATGAAAAAAGTCAATCGACTAACACAAATTCGTGACAAACTAAAAATCTAAATTCAATGATAAAAAAGTACGCCAAGCAATTCAAAGTTCTATATTCAAAACATAGGAATAGAAACCGTCATGTCGTAAATAGCTGGAACAACTGATCGCATCTGATAAAACCCTGACACGAAAAAACAATAAATAATCAACTCGACGTATATAAAGTAACAACAATTTAGTACAAGTACCACATGATCACATATTTTATTACAAAAGTTAGATTATTTTAAACGGGTCAAACGGGTTAAAGATATTCATATGTTTCAACTTCTATAGAAATATGAAACTAGTTAAGCAATGGGTACTTACATTACAAAAATATGTAAGCCTCTTACGTGTAATCTCTTAGCTCAACCTTCATTTGGAGAAGTTTGAACCTACAAACCATAAAAAGTTTTCAGATATATATAGATATACCTAAATACTTTGAAGATTAGCATGAATGTTAAATAAGATCTACATGTTCGACACTTGATCCATATTTGCGCTTCTCATTAGATTGAGATAACGAAACAACCAGTCAAGAACTAATAAACGATTCATGTTATCAATCCTTTCTTTAAGCTCTTTTATTGTTTCTTCATAATGAGCAGTTTTTTCGGCTACTTGTTCTGCAACTCGCTCAGCTACTTTGGCCTCTATCTGCTCCTCTACTTGAATGAAATGCAATTTAGGCTATAAATAAACAACTTTACCATAAAATTACTAAATGGAATAAATACTCCGCTGCTTCGCTCAGGTATCTACTATTACATATAAAGTATATTAGTATCTTTGAGTCTTAAATAAAAATAAAAATAAAATTGCTTATTTACACCCTATTACCTCTATGTCAAAATTTGAATGAAAACTTAAATACGGAAGCTAACTTGAATGGAAATATAAAACCCTTCCAAAACTTAACCATCTAAATGATATAAGTTCTCAGTTTCTTGATTTATAATGATAATTGATGATTTTTGTTTGTTAATGTTTTTGTGACAGTCATAAATGTAGGAAACGTGCTTTCCTCATGTGTATCATAATCTCGGTAGAAGTTAATGTTTGAGACTTTTTTTTTTTTTTATTCTCTTTTGAAGTTCCTTCTAATTTATTAGAAGCTTTTTTCTGTATTTTTTTAGATTGATAATTGTGAGTTAAAATACAATAGGTGGTTGGGAGTATTATGTATTTGCTAATCATTGTTTAATTCTTATGATAAAATTAACAAAAATCGAGTTAATACATATCTTAAATAGAAATTTCATTTTTAAATGTGAAGTAGATAAATTTTTCTCAATGCATTTCACGAGCATTTTGCTAGTAAATGACTGCCGCATCTTAAAAGACTATCAGTCTTAGAAGGATGTAAGTGAGAAAAAATAAAGGAAGGGACCAACTGTATAACTGTTTCTCTAAAAGGACCAAGTCTACTCATTGAGATATAGTTCAGTGACTATTTTGTAATTCAGTGTTCCAAAATCTAAACAGGAGGCGAGTAATCACACGATTTCTGTTTATACAATATACAAAAAAAGCAGAGCTGGGGGAAGAATCGAAGCAAATTTTTGTTTGTATCTTCAATTAAAGGTTGTTTTTCTTTCTAATTTGAATGATATCTTTATTCTTTTTTGGATCTTAATCTCTTCTGTATATATTAATTAGGGTTTCATCCAAAATTAGGCTGTAAAAGAGCTTCGTATTAAATTTGATAATTGAATGTAACCAACCGTAATTAAGATATAAATATATATCTATATATATATTTATGTATACATATAATGGTGTTAAAAGAACTCCAATATTTCTTGAATTTTGTTATTCACGAGTTATACAATTTTAATCTTAAAATGTTAGTTATTCACCCATTATCATTTTATTAGAATAGAATTGATTGATTGATTGAATTGATTTGGGTATTTCAAATTGCTGACAAATACTAGTTAATATTTATATATATACTTCTTATAAGAAAGTTAACTCTAGTACATTTCAGTGTTACTCTTCCTTTAAAAAAAGAAAAAAATAGAAAAAACAATTCTAATACTGACTGAATTCATTTCAATCTTAATGGAAAAGGGAGTTGTTAAGATATGTTTCAAACTTCTGCAATGAGGTGCAATAAAGGTGACTGGACTAACACTAATGGCTGCTAGATATTGAAGGGATTTCTTCTAATTGTCATTATTTTTCATTTTTTGCTTAGGCATTTAGCCATTTAGGAAAAGACCGTGTGTAATATCTTGAGATGTTCCTTATAAATTTATTCACTTTAAGCATCGGCTATCCTCTCTATCTGATTTTGTGTTTTTCATGTTCGCTAATTACCTTTATTAGGTGATACACAAGAGATGAGACAACCTGGGCAGTATGTTGATTCTGGTGGAAATAATGCATATGGTGCTGCTGCCCAAATGCAACGTATGCCTGGTCAGAGAATGGAGCACAAATCAAATAATTATCAAAGGCGAGCAGATCATCTCAACGCTGAAAATGAGAAGTCGTATGGTGGTGTAAAAGGGGAGGGACAATGGAGATGGGAGAGGGAAAGGGAAAGGGAAAGGGATGGATCATCTCATGTGTTCAATCAAGGTACGCACTACCATTCTAACTTTCTCTTTACTGCACCTCCTTTTTTTATATCCCTTGTCATAAATGTTAGCTGTGTGTAGATGTCACAAACTTGTAACCAATATGGTATTGGGTCAAAATGGCCTAGTATGTATTGGTGAAAACGGGTTGGGTTGGCCAGAAACTCTTTTGACACAGATATTATTTTTCTTATTCAATTGGTGTGTTAGATATGGTTACAAAAATTTAAAAGAATTATATAGGAGGTTCTATGCACTAAAAATACATCTCAATAACTTTTTATCTATTTGACCCATTTCCCTTTTATCTTTTAATGTGTTTAACCCAAAAGTAACCCAAATTGATAGAAAGGTCCAAATTCCTATTTTTAGTTGTGTGCTCAGCATATGTTAGGCAGGGCGGGTCGTTTTGGGCAACAGCTTGAAAAAGGTTCTGGTTGAAACAGGTTCGGGTCATGGGTCAAATTTGTTTGGGTCAAAATGGTAGGGTGTTGTATATTACTCAAATTAACAAACTTATAATCTGAATATTTAAAACTAAAATATCTCTATAATTGATAGATCTCGTTTATATAGGTTATATGAAAAAAATGATAACCTGTTATTAATTAAGAAATTGTCTTACAATCACAATAGCTCTATCAGAAAGTGATTGGAAAGTGTTGTTGGTGGCGTTAATTCATATGTGACGGAGGCAAACAACTAATAAAGTCATGCTTTTGTCTAACTTTTGGTGTTGGCGGTGTTAAATCTGTACGTAATGACGGGTTTTTTTCAACCTGTGAACTGGAGGGTCTCTGTCAGCGAGTTTAGTTGTAGAATACAACTAATCTATGAAATACTGAAATAGTTTATTATGAAATAACATTCAAATAAATAATTTAGCATTTAAAAATTAAAAAAAAAATGTTTGAAAACATTTCTAAAAAAAAATTCGTAAATTGAAGCAAAGATTGAATTATTAAAAATAGGGACAGATAATTTGATAACTATAATTCTATCTGAAATTATTTTTAATTGTGCGATTTTACTTTCAAAACATGAACATTATGTTATTAACAGTTAGGTTATTATGTTCAGTATTTGACTTCTTATACTTGGTCATGTGTTCTTATATTTAGGGCAAGGGGCTGATGCATCTAGATCTTATTACCAGAGTCAAGGGCAAAGGTCTGACCAAAGATTGATCTCTGAAAAACAGGGTAATGATCTCAGATCTCAGCCTCGTGAGGCAGATATGGAGATAAGTTATGAGGATAATGTCGCAGCCCAGACTTATGAAGGTCTTGACCAAAGATTTTATGATGAAATTTTGAAACTGAGCAAAGAACAAAATGATGCAGAGGATGCAGAAAATGCACGCCACCGAGAGGTTTGTAGAAGTTTATTTAGCTTCTCTTGATTGTCATCTTTTTCGCAGTTTTTGTTGCTTCGTATGTATGCCCATATGTATATACGTATGCATATCTCTGAATGCGTGTCTGTGTGTGTGAATATTTATATACATTTATGTGTATGCGTCATTGTTGTCAAAGTTGGCCGACTAGTTGGCGACTAGTCGCTCTCCATGAGTTGGCCTACCCGACTAGGTCCAAGACCTTTATAATGAATACTTGTGATAGCCTCATAGCCTTACATTTATAAATGAGGCAAATAAACACAATATATGTTTATGAAGTCTATAATTATACATGGGTTGCATTTGTCACCTGAATAGGTTAATAGGAATAGCACCAGATACAGTATATGATTGAAGAACAAATTATGATCTCTGACGTAACTTGAAATTTAGGGTTGCTTTCATTTTGCGCATTTTTAATTATTCTTTCTACAGATAAATAATACAAGGTTATTTCCATTTTCACCACAGCTACTGTGCTGAAAAAATGCTCTTACAAATATGATCCTGATTTTGCACAAGTGTCCAAGAAACACGAATGGAAGGCTGAAATCTTTTTAAAATGATTCCCAACTTTTAATTTTTTCTTTTTTTCAGAAGAAATTTGGATGCTCAAGGTATGCCAACAGAAATTTAAGATGCAAAATATAATCCCATATACATATGGAAGGATTGGTGCATGTATGTTTCCTTTCATTTTGATAATAACCCAGCTGGGGTATTGTGATGAAACGGATATGATAGTAAAAAGATATGTTAATCGGCTTTCGAGAAGCCGATCAGCACTCCCATAGTTTACTTTCGAGAGGTAAACCAACTCTCCCAATGATATAAATCACCAATCAAATTAAGCATTATCAAATTACAACCCTAGAACCTTATGTATACCAAGGTATCCTAAACTTACTTAAATACGATATCCTATACATACTATAATACACACTAATAGTAGCAGCTATATATTTATCAAGAAACGTGGTCAAGTTATTAAAACTTATCTAGTAAGTAAATAACTATTAATACTATCCGGTCGTAACAGGTTTCTCCTTGTATCAAGTCTCATTTTTGGCAACTTAAACTGCTATTGTAGATATGCTCATATGCGTATGATGAAGTGAACAACATATGCTAAAATGAGTACTTATTACTGTAGGACTTTTGGGTTGTGTTTGAGCCTTTTTGGCATATTATTATTTGTTTTTCAGAGAGGCGGTTTTGCTGAATGCAAATATTTACTCTCTTTCTTCTCTTTTCATGATTAAATAATCCCATCTGCTTTTAATTTGTACATGGTACCAATCTGGAAGGTGGACTGCAGTTTCCAACTTTAAAATATTTATCCCTGGCTTGTCATTGTGGCTTTATTGATCACTATACTATGAAAATGGAATTTTTTTCGGTCCTTAAATTAGTATGTGGTATTCTCCACAATTAAGCAAGCATGTCCAGATGTCATCATTTATGCTGAACTTGATTTTCCTTCTATTTTTCTCAAATTGCCATGTTTAATTGTTTAAACAATGGGATTTAATGGTTAGTTGTAGAGGTGGTAATTTTGACCTTGCTGCTTCTTCAATCTAGGCGAATCCATCTTTATTCAGTAAATTGGTCAGTCTTGCACTATTTCAACAAAGACAGTAAATAGTTACTTATGAATTGGATATGGATCAAATGGAGTTGTGATTATCAAATAAATGGCCTCAAACAGGTTGAAAGTCACCAAAGTCTCTCCTTAATGCATGCAACCTTCTAAATCTTTATATTGAAGACTTACATTTTTATTTTAATAATAGTGTTTATGTTATCATAACATCAGATCCACCCATCTTTCCACCTAAAGTTAGTAACATATCCTTGGTTTGGTACATAAATTCAATTCATGTGATGTTTGGTATATATCATGCAGCTAGTCTAAGTTCACAATTTTATGGAGCTAAAGTTATATATTTGTATTTTGTGAAGAATTAACTATGAAAAACATTGGGATAAATGCTTATTTGATTAAAACGTGTTTCACTTGTTAAAGGACATTTAGCTGATTGGTTTTCTAACACAACATAGAATATTTTGCAGAGAGTAAACGCAATCAATGCACAATACGAGGAACAGCTGGCTGCACTTCGAGCTAGACACACTAATCGTAGAGATGAATTCCTTAGAAGGGAATCACAAGCCCGACAACAGCAGTACCAGCAGGCTGTAATGGAACAACAACAGTATGCCAACACTGCAATGGGGCTCAACGATCCTCATGTTTACGGTGCTGCGGAGTCACAGAGAGCCTATAATACTCCTCATGTTGATTCTTACAGAGACAGACCTCGGTCTGGTGGAGGTAATAGGGACCCCGCGATTGAACCGAGAGGGCAATACCCCGGTGGCCGAGCTTATGGTTCTGGCTCACGCTATTACTGATGATATTGATATACAAAGCAACATGTTTTGATCTTTGTAGTAGTGTACTTGTTAATGAAAGTTTTGAATGAGGTATCTGGTTAGAATTCATCCTGTTTGGAAAAGAGAAAGTGTTCTAAATCTGATGATGGAGTAGTTTACTTAATATTGTTATTTGTTTTGGTTAATCCATCAGTTATTTGTCTTCTATATTGAGTGGCTGTTTGGTTTAGCTTCTTCAGTGGCTAATAACTTATTGCATTATCATGCAGCTATTAAGCCCTTGAAAGTTGAAAGTGTTTGGATGAGTTTATTTGGAATGGGCTTATATTAGATACTAGCGAACACCCATGTAATGTGATGGTCCATACGGTAATGGTAGGTGGCGGTGATGAAAGATTGAGAGTATGTATACGTTTTGATGGTTTATTGTATGTTTTTTGTGTTTATACATTTATATATATGGTAAAAGAGTGAAATTTGATTTCTATATAATAATGAATATATATTAATAGAAAGTATAATTATTGAGATTACTAAAATGTAAGTAATTATGTAAAATAAATATAGTCATTTACCGTGATCGAATTAAATATTAAGTTAATAGCTTAAATCTATTGTAAGTAGTTATAGATACGGAGGTAATAAGCTGAAAAATCTTCATTTTCTTGGTCATTAGATAACGCAAAAGTTAAAAAGTTTAAGCTTAGCCAAATACCTCCTAAAATTATGCAATATATTGGTAATGAACAGTTTAGACGGATATATTACCAATGTAGTGGGTGAGCACTAAATCTTTGAAAATAGATACATTTAAATAGTAGATGATAGATGTACTAGCTATTTTGATGAATATACTCAAATATTATATTAATAATCAATTAACATAATATTTCATATCAATACAAAACTTAACTAAAAGCTCAAATGAGGGGTCTAATTTAAAATTATAGCGCAGGACAACAAAATTCACGGGTGGGGCTTGTCACTAAAGCATATGATAGAACTCATTCATGTATGACCTTTTCCATATGCATCAAAATAAACATCGTATGTATCTATCCCCTTAAATTTAAGGGTACAATAATTATGCAACGTATTATCGTCAAATGTTTCATATATACAAATTATTGTTTTAACTGTCTAGGTATGCAATACACGAAAAAATTCGTATCAATATAAATAATATGGTAACCGATTAGCAAGAAAACAGATTACAATGATTATATAGTTTTTTTTCTTTAATTAGATTGACTATGTGGCTTCTTCTATTTTTCTTACGTGGCTTGGCTTTATATGAGTTCAACATCATTTCTCCTTCTTCAACATTAATCTTTTTACCTCATCTTCAACCTTCATCACTTCCAACCACAAATCTCACCGGTAACCTTCAATATCATTTCTCCTTCTTCAACAGGTAACCTACTACACGATCACTCTGAGCAATTAATTTAATTAGTTTATTTAATCTTAATGAAAATATTCAGATAGTAATAATCTGTATTTTTATTATGATTTAGGTTTCATATAACAAACCTATCATATTTTGAATAATGCTTTTGTCATCATGGACTTTCATAAAAACAAAAAATCACAATTCGGATCCATATCCATATGTACTAATCACTAATTAATTGCTTTTATACAGTTTTTAGTACTAAAAGCATATCGTTTGGATCGGGCCTTCATTCAAACGATTCAGATCCATATGTACTAATCACTAATTAATTGTTTTGATAAATTTATTAGCAAGCTAATAATCAAACTCAGGAGCAGAATCGTCGGAGCTACGCGTATCCCGTTAAAAAATCAACCGTCGTTTTCAATTAAAGAACCACTGATACCACCTGTAAAGATCATCGAACCGTGGAACAACGTCAGGGAACACCGCAACTAGCTGGAAATCCGCTTTCAATTCGACCCCCTTTCCGTTGACTCCATCTCACTCTGACCCACTTTACGGCGACCTAGAACTCACCAGAACCTAAAAGTTGATGTGGTTTGTGATGCTGCTGCATATACTTTTGTGGAAACTGTGGTTGATTTTTGTCGTTGGGTTTAGAAATAAAATGGTTTGTGATGGTGCTGCATATAGTTGTTGTTACACCACTCCCTATGTACGTCCTCATTCTTTGTCTTGGATGCCATCCGAGCTCCGCCCTCCGTCCTCCCATAGGCACGGTTCTGTCTTAGGAATCGTTCTGGAGGTAGCCGTTCTAGTGAGAAAGGGTTGATGTTTCGTCTTGCGTGCGTGCATGTGTGTAAATGGCTAGTATGCAACAGCTAACCAACGGCTAGCCCGATCAAAATGAAGAAAAAAAATTCACTCCAAACACCTATATATACACGTACATTATACCATTATTTTTCGCACTCACTTTTCAACATTCCTACTTATTTACATACAAATTATATCAATAAATTCTCACAATTTCTACTTGTTTTTACACTCACTTCTCACCATTTCTATATAATTCAAACACTTTATTTTGTTTTATAAATCGTTAAATGGTTCACTTCAAAATTCGGACGAAGATTCTTATCTAGAAGAGCTCAAAGCAAGTATTGCTTGTTACGATCTGAATGCTATGCTCGATATTCTTGAATCGTTAGAAGAAAATGAAGTCAAAAGTTCTCGACCAAAAATATGTAGAAGGTATTTACGTAGAGATCGTCTCGGTGCCGGCGAACGTTTGTGGAACGACAACTTTTTCAAAAATCCAACATTCCCGGAAGATTACTTTCAAAGACGATTTTGTATTAGCAAGTCATTGTTTCTCTGTATATGTAAAGGTATAACCTCTTACTCTCAACAACCGCTACCTCCTTATTTTAGTTTTTTTCATCACGCGCGTGATGCTATCAGTATACTTGATTTTAACCTTTTTCAAGAGTGCACTTCCGCCATACGGTTGTGCGTTTGATGAATATTTACACATGGGCCATCAAACTTCATAGCTTATCTGGACAACTTTTGTAAATGTGTATTTCATTTATACTCGACTGAATACTTAAGAAAACCTCCACTACAAGATGTCTAACGTTGACAAGCTAAACACGCGGAGTTGCATGGTTGTCCCGGGATGTTCGGAAGCATCAATTGTATGCATTGGTCTTGGAAAAATTGTCCAGTAGCATGGAAATGTCAATTCACACGAGGTGATCACGGGCATCCAACAATTATGCTTGAAGTGGTGGCCTCGTACGATATGTGGATCTGGCACGCTTACTTTGGTCCCGCAGGTTCGAACAACGACATTAATGTTCTTAATGAATCGGATTTTTTTAGCGAAATACTCCAAGATTGAGCTCCTGATGCAAGGTTTATTGTGAACGGGGTTAAATACAACAAAGAATATTACCTAGCTGACGACATTTATCCGGAATGGGCGACTCTGGTCAAATCGTTTAAATGTCCGATTAAGGGAAAAAATATCAAATACAAGAGATTCCAAGAAGCCGCAAGAAAGGACGTGGAATGAGCATGCAATACTTAAAAATCCTGCAAGACCATATAGCATCAACAAGATAAGAAGAATCATGTACACTTGTGTGATTTTACATAACATGATAACGGAAGACAACGGACACAATATACGTCAACTTTAGGAAGACTACCTCCGAAACCTGAATAATTTTCCGCGACATTCTTGGTCGAAGAGGGTGGAAATTCATGATCGTATGGACAAAGAAATATGTGATAGGCAAATGCATCATTCACTTCGTAATAATCTTATCGAACACATTTGGAGCTTTCCGCCAAATTTTCGTGTTTGAAATAATCTTACGCCTTACGAACCCACGAGCGAACACATGGACGACGAGTAATTGTAATTTTTTCTTAATCATTGTAATTTTTTATTATTATTAATGTAAGGTAGTTTTTTTTAATTATTGTAATTTTTTTTATTATTAATGTAACGTAGTTTTTTTAAATTATTGTAATTTTTTATTACTATTAATGTATTAATATTTAAGAAATGACGTGGCGCTGACGTGGACCTCAGTCCTCAGTTCTGGAGCGTCATGATAGGCAGTGTTCAGTTTTGGGTCAGTCCTCAGTCCTGGGAACGTCACGATAGGGAGTGCTCTTAGGGTTTTGTTGGAACTGTGCTGCATATCTCGTTTTTTATTAATTAAAAATATATTACTTTTTTAAGGTAAAGAAAACTGACAAGTTTCATTTATACGTGATTGACACACTTACAGTTGATGCGGTAGAAAAGGTCCATGTGATATTATATGCGGCTATCTAGTCATCAAATTCAAATTGCAGCAGGTAAAATTCAAGTATGTCAAGATATGAAAACGATTTCTTACGATTTGACGCATACCTAGACAATAAAAAAGGTAGTTTATACACATAGAACATTTTGTAACAGTACATTACACTATTATTGCATTAACCCTACGTTTAAACTTGAATCATTTAGAGGACAAAATAAAAAATTAATGTTGATAAACATATAAAACAGTGCTAAGTGTGTAAATCCAGGACGACCTTTTGGGCTAAACTACCTTTCTATCTCCTAAAACTATTCAACTTTTAATAAATGTACCTTTTAACCACCATTACATAAGCAATGCATTTTGTTCTAAGGTTATGTAATGGGCGATGATTTTGCCACAGGGAGTTAAACTACCTCCACAGCCAATTAACCAATTGGCAATTTAACCGCATTTTATTTTATCTAAATTTTATACTTTTCTTCTTCGCAAAGATTATTGGCATGTCAAAGTCATTCTCTCTCCAACCTTCATCAGTTCCGATATCCTTACCTTGCTGGCGTTGTACTCTGGCGACCGTCGTAATCTGGTATGCCTAGATACACTGCCACCGTCTAACAAACAAGAGTAGTATTATGCAAAAAAACCCCCACAAAAATTAGGGCTTTTGATTCCTTTCAATTAAAGAAACCTACTCTCCATCAAATAAAGTTTGAATTAGCTATGCTGATGTATAGATTTGTAAGTCAAGTATAAATTATGTGTTTCATGTCATTATATAGGGTTAGAACATCAAAGTAAGGGTGATCATCAGTTAGGTTTTTTTGCCTCTTTTCCTATAATATACATTTATGGTACGTGCTTTTTTGTGCTGTAATGGACATCAATGAGATTCTCCGGAGCAGTGTTGTTAGTGTGCTAACACAACATACGAAAACCACTATTTTCCTTCATCATCCGTCAAACAAAACACAATAGTATTTACTATCATGAAACTATACCGACTGGCGAGGTGAAGCTGCTGGATTATGACGCCGACGAGGTGAAGCTGCTGAAAATGATAAAGGCTGCTAGAAGTGATAAGAACTTTGGTGAGAAAAACATGTATAAAATGTGAATAAAACAAAAAGAGGGTAAAATTGGAAATTAACATTGATTGCCTATGAAAAGCGTAAAACTCCCTGTGTCAAAATCACTCCCCTTATGTAATAGTTTAACATGAATGAAACTTGTAAGTGGAATAATTTTACTTAAAGTTGAAAAAGTAAATTGACTCAAAAAAATAAAAATAAAAATAAAATAAAATAGTCGTGTTTTAGTCAATTACTTAATAACCTGGAAGGTGATAAAAAGACGAAAATTTAAGTTATTTTGTAATTCTATTTGATTTTCGGTAGGAACAAAGTGGCGCACAGCTGTATCTACCACACCTTCACCCTTATTTTGCCTGTCAAGTTTCAACACTTGAAATCGGCGTCTGCAACAGTGGTACTATTCTTTTCTTTTTTCATTTTTAATTTCTTCATCCATTCCTCGTATATATTCTATATCCTATGATGCTTTATTATTGGTTTATAGCCGGGTGATGTGTGCTCTTAATTCATAATTTTGTCGATCGAAATTACATATTATTCTGGTTGTTTATTGTTGATTAAAGAACATAGACCTAATTTTCATTTTAGGGTAAATTTATAATAAAAATTGAGTAAAGACAATTAGAAAAAAAGCACAATGCTATTGCTTCTACACTTCAATCAACTAAAGATATACGCTTTGACTGTCTCGATGAAATAGCATCTTAGTAAGACCTCAATACTTATATTTAGGGTTAAATGTTTCAAAATGTTCAATTTAACTCGATATATTATTGTATGTATTCAACTTTGGTCGTTTTTTTGTATCTATCAAGCATTCAAACTTTCGATTATTGTTATGACACGGTTTATTGTTTGAAAGTGTATTATAATTTACTTCTTTTACTATTGTATGCGGCGTACTTTCATAATTTCTATCATATGTATTGAACCTGTCAATTCCGTCTATTGTATATACATTTTCGTTTTTTGCTCTTCTATTGTATGTTATAGTTAACATACAATAGAATGGAAAAAACAAAAATGTACATACAATAGACAAAACGAAAGTACACCACATACAATAGTAAAAGAGATAAAAGTATAATACACTTTGAAACAATATATTGTATGTATAAAACTTTCATTTATTCCTATCGTATATATTTGTTATAATGTATTCATCCAAATTCAGATTGTTTCTATTGTATGTATTAAACTTCCAATTGTTGCTATTGTATATATCTGACATCTTATAACTTGTAACCTTAACTGATCTAGTACTGGTTTTTGATGATATGTCATAAGACGTGGCAACATATCTAGCTGCCACATCAGCAAAAGTAATACTTATTACCTAATGAAGAAATCATCGAATACAAGCACTAGCAATAAATTGAAAGTTTGATACATACAATAAAGATGGTTCCTGTTGAAGTTGGATGCATATGATAATAATATTGAGTAATGCTCATTGCATTTTGAAACACTTGACTCTAATATTTAGAGATGTGTTAGAGATTTATAAGTTTTTCTATACTAGCAAATTACCCGCGCCATGCAGTGGAAAAAATATATCTTTACTTTTTCTTTTATTTTTATTCGGATAGGATTTGTGTCGGCTTCGTTAGAAGGATCGCGTAGTTTGTTATACGGGGTGAATCGTTTCCTAAGGAAACCCCGAAAGGCTTGCTGTTTTTTCCGTTTATGTTCCCGTTCCCTTATTTTTTTTGTAGGTTGATTAGGCTCTATTAGAAATAGATCGATGTTGACAACTGCTACCTTTAGATAAGAATTCATGATGAAGTCCTATGTTACAAACACTCATTTGCATTCGTTAACTTCATTCTTATAAATTCCATACTCATATGTAAGCTCATCACATGTTTCATATAAGGATATATTTATAGAGCACAAGTCAAATATATTGTCCTCCATATTGAATAAATTATGGAAAAGATGTACATGACATCATTTCACTTGCAAAATCAGTATTATAACTCTATAAAAGTAGAATCACGCGTGGAATGAAGTTGGTACAATTCAATCTCTTCATTGTGATTTGAAGTGTAAGACCCATCTCCATCAATTTTGTATTTAATGTATCTGTGCCCATGCACCTACCCGTAATGAAATAAATAATATATGCAAAAACTTAAAAAAAGAAAAAAGAAAAACACCTAGCATACAAATGACCCAAAAACCATGGAGGGTTATAGGTAATTGAATGATGGAGGATGTGTTGTTGAGAGGAGGCAGGGAGACAATGTTGGCGTCTAACATCGTATCAGATTACATGAGACTGAGGGGTATGGGAATGAACATGTAGGCGTGGGCGTGCGGCTACCATGAAAGAATTGATAACTTTATAGGTAAAGACGGTATTTGAATATTGTACCATTAATTTTGTTGGAGAGATACTGCTCGTATACTGAGATGTATTGCTATTATATTACTGGAGTTGATTGTGATATCTAATGTAATATATATATATATATATATTTTGGTTTAAAAAAGCGCGACTAGGGGCTAGGGTTGGCGCTTAAATTTAGTCCAAGCGATAGTACGACGCAAGGCGCCCTTAAGGCGGTGCCAAGGTTCTCACCTTGGCACCTTGAACGCCTTCGATTTTTGTTGATTTTTGGTCCTGCAGTAAACTAAAATCTATTTTATCTATTATATGCGTTTTATTTACGTGAGGCTCTCGTCTTATTACCTAGCAGCTCGGCCGTCGGGAACTTAGCACCTCGGACCGCCTAGCGCCTTTTTAAAAACCAAGATATATATATATATATATATATAGGGGAAGGATCCATAGGGAAGCTCCAAATTTTGGGGAAGGAGGGTGGTAAATCTTAGCCCTTGATTTTTTCATGAAAAAACGTTTTTAACATTCATTTGTGATGAATGTTAAATTTTGATTAACATTCATCACAAATGAATGTTAACAACATTCATTTATGATGAAATCAATGGTTGATATTTGCTTCCCTCCTTCCCTAATTTTTTTGCTTCCCTCTTGATCCCTCCCCTATTATATATATATTTACTTAATAGAGAAAAAAGTTTCTATACATAGGCACTAATCGCTACAAGTGCCTTAAATATGTGGTACTATATATTATGTTATTTAATAGATTTTTATTTAATTCACGTTACTCTATGACTCATATGGGTATTGAACTTTTGATATTTCCAACTGTCCCCATCTTCGGAACCACCTAGATTACCCGTTTGCAGGCCATTAGCTTCCTTTATTTATACATAATTTGATAGCTAATGACTTGTGGACAATTTGAGCCTTCAGACTTGGTTCTTAGTTACATTTCCATGTATCAGTTTCTTTTCCTTCTCAAAAGATCTATTGGCCGTTTATACAGTTTGCTCGTATATCTTGCACTTAACATGTATAAGTTTTCATGATTTATCAGATAGAACAGCAGGTGTGATCGACATGGGTAACAAACCCGTGAAACAAAGAGAGGAGTTACTAGTAAAGGTTGTGCCACCATTGGATCATGCCTATGTACGTTGGCTTGCAAAAGATTTGGAAAGGATTCATGGCTATGTTCCCAGAAAACCTCGTGCTGTAAAGCCACCAGATCATTATATTGAATACATGCGGATGAATGGATGGTTAGATCTCGACCTAAATGATCCTGACCTCGCACATTTATTCAAGTAACAACGATGGGTTAAATCTAGTCAGCATTGTGTGTGATATTTTGTATGTAAATGTATTATGACATGTAGTTTCTTTTTTTCCTTTTTAAAATTTATGAACTTGTTACTTTGTGAGAATATTGTTTATTGTATGCATAGACTGAATTTCTGTTAAGATTTTGTTTATCATCAATCGCTCGCTTTGACTCACCAAATCTGTTCAATAAGAGGTTGCTCTTTGTTGTTTCATCGGGGCCTAGGTTATAAATGGACACGAAAAGCAGGGAGAATCATGATGTTTTAGGTCAAGATCAACCTTGATAGCATTCATTACTAATTCTCAACATATTTTGATCAATAAATAACGAAAATTACATGGGGGGAATATATAATTCAACTGTTCTACTAAATTAGTCTATTTGGGTCACATTTTATCACCAATGGATAGAATGAATCTATACTATTTATCTTCTATACTATTTACTAAATGATAATTATGCTGACATTATAAAGCTGACTTGGCACGTTTCTGAGGTATGTTATGATGCTGATGTATCTTCACATAGTACCTTTGCTGATGTCATAATTACGAATTATAAATATGTTTCAATATTTTCAAATCTATTTATTAAATAGCTATTTCAAAAAAAAACCTCCCGCCCATTTTCTTGAAATTGTAAGATTATTTGCACGCTTTATTTTTCTTATCTGCTATCAATGGCACACCTCTTCTCCCACCCAAAAATCAAACATGTCCTAAATCTATTTTCATCTTCATCTTCATCATGTATCTTCACGTTCACTCTCTTTCTCAAATTATAGAACTCCTTCATCATCTTCATATCTCTTTAATTTGAATTGAACTTAAAAATAGGTATCATCAAAGCAAGCTTTGTAAGTTTTTTCTCCAACTGATTTCTCAAGGTAGGTATGTTTTTCTTATTTCGTCGTGTATAGAGTGCTTCTTTTTCACCTCCATACCAATCTTTCATATGCGTCTCCATCTTGGTATCGAGTGTAAATCTCTAAACAATTATGGAGCTTTATCTACGAATTTTCGTATTTTCGATTACTTTCAGTTGATGTTTAAGTTTTGGAGGACTGAAATCATCAAACTATTTTAATCATCTTATGCAGTAGTGATTATAATTCAAGATGCTGATTCTTTTTGGTGATTTTCTTTGATTGTGGTTTTGCAGCAAATGACGTTCAGAAGGTTGTTTTAGTTAATGCTTAAGGTTGTTTTAGTTAATGTGATTTGAAAATTGAACTCATTAATCAAAAGGCAGATATAATCCGATCGAACTTTATAAATTTTCTCCCATGGATCTTCTCAAGTAGGTGTGTCTTTCATAAATCTATCACTTGTTTTACAGGATCGAAATCATCAAATTCGAAATTCGTTCGTTATCCCATGAGATCTAAAATGCAAGCTTTTGTTCATATTCTTCTATGACTTCTTCTGCATATCGGCCTTAGTTAATTCATTTTAAGGATAAGGATTATGGTAACTTCGTTAATTAATGAACTAATTAGAGTACGATTTTTATTTTCAAATTTCTTTACTTTTTTCAGTAATGTGTCTTTGTTTTGGATGAAGGATAAGACGACCATAAAGAAAATGAGACGAATTAGGCTACTTTTTAGTTACTGCGCACTTACTGCTCGATTAAATGCCTCAAAGAAGTTCAATAACCAACAAAAAGGATGGTTCACGATATACACATTCACTTGGTTAGTCATGAAATTCGGTTTAAGTTATTTATGTGCTTATATATTTAGCAACGTGATTTAATATTTGATTTTGATTGTTGCTGTGATTTAATATCTGATTTAATTTGGTAGACACTAATTCTTTGGACGAAAAGGCATGACCTAAAATTAAGCTCGGCAAATAGATTAGTTTGATTGCTAAAGAATTTTCAAATGCAAGATGGATGAATTGACCAATATGAGATCTAAAATTGTCAAGAGATTGATTGCACTTGGAATGATGCTAAACTTGGCTTTTCAAGAATCAAGTATAGACTTGCAATTGAGAAGCAGATTCACTTTTTCTTTATAAATAATTATTCATTGAGTGTCCATAATGTATGTACAGCGGTTTCGATATGTATATATACTCGAGAAAATAAAAGATTAGAACTTTGTTTTCGTTTTGATATATGTTGATGATGATAATGTGTCAATTGGTGTGCAGTCTTTGACTGCTGTTTCACAACTTGAGCTTGGGAACAAGAAGATTATAAAGCTCATATAGGCAACATAGTAGATCAGTATAGATATCCGATACTACAACCAGGTACGATATCCGCTCTTTATGTCCTTATAATGTTTTTAGAGTTATATTTCTTATTCTTACTCAATCCTGCAAGTTTAGTATGTTAGTGTGTCTAAACAGGGGTTAATCCTTTAAGCTTAGCATGTGATGATTATTTGTTGAGTGTACATTTTCAAAGAGGGGTGGACCCTTTAAGTTTAGCATGTACCAAATAATGATCTTAAATGTTAACTTTTATAAGAGGACTGTACAAACTTTCTTATTAGTGCATCATATAAATGAGGATGAAACATATACAGTATAACACAAACTAATTCGTGTTTGATCTTTGAAGCCCCAAGTACTCTATTGAATGAAGACTTTTTATTTATTTATTTTAGTTAGTTTTATTGACATGATTTTTTAAGTTACATTTGGACATTGCAGGCCATGCCTAATGAATTCTAATCAAGTAACAACGGCTGTTGTGCAAGACAGCACAACAAGTCGTATGTTTTATGTTCTTTATGGGTAAATGAGTTGATTTTGATATAATTTTTTGTAACTTTTCAAATGTGTTCAACTTTTTGGAACAAGGTATACTTATCTTGATGTTTGGATACCTAAATCAATTGGAATACTCGGAACTGCTATTGTAAAATTATTTATTATTCATTTATTAATCTCTTATATATATTTGTGATTAATGTATGGGTGTGCACTCAACTTTGACTCAATGTCGTGTACCCTACTTACACATGCTCTATTTAATGTACTCAACCTGTTGAAACTCACATTTAATGCATTTTACCCGCAATATGTCTATGTGGAACCGGTCACATTTGTGTTGCTTAGTCGGTCGCCACCTCAAATCCCAACTCAGCTGCCAGCTCATCATCTTCTTCAGCCTTTTTCTGGCAACCTCTTTTCCGGCGACCTCTTTTTCCGGATACAAATTCACAATCACCAAAATTACAAACAAAAATGACAATCCCTATAAAGTTTGCTGCTTTTTGTGTTCCGATTTGGTATTTTAATTGTTTTTTGACTTTATAAATTTACCCGTTTGAGGGAAAATGGGAATTTGTACAAGAACATAAACAAAAGTCGATTTCTTGCTAGAGTGGATTTTGGTAAATATCTTGAATAAGCTCAAGTGGCCATGGCGTATTTGATGAATATCTTGTCTAACTTGCAACACTTTATTTCCTTACATAAATGTTGTGGTTCTCAAAAGTTTTATACAACAACTAAGAATAAACTAAATCTAATATCTGAAGCACTAAAATGGCACCCTAGAAACTTCTTACACCATTCAACTCTGCAAATGAATGATTATTATCCGGCCACCCCTTTTACAGCCACCCTTTTTCCCGGCCATCCTCTATTTGCAGCATACCACCATCTTTCAAAACCCACCTAAATTCGTTATAAAACCCAATAATACCCTATCTTCAAAAACCCACAAATAATATAGATATGTTGAAATCCATAGATGATTTGGCAATATATCTCTCAAATATTTTATGTGATTAAAGTTATCTCATTAAGATTCAAAATGCCATTTTTATTTACATTTTTAGAGGTGCTATGTGCTTGAAATGCAGATTATATGTTTAGAGACCTAAATCAGTTCTTTTTAATGAGCTTGGCTACTTGAGTTGTTGCCTATGATTTGAGAAAAGTAGATATATGCTACTACTTTCTTGATTCTTTATAATACATATCTACTAGGGGTAATGTGTTTATACTTCAAAATGTACACCTTATGGCTCTTACCCAGTGTAAGTTATAATCTAGCATGACCCATCCATTTTTGTCTATACAACTTCTTTTTGGTGAGTTCTTATGATTGGAAAATCTTTGTTTTCCTGTTGATATTGCAATATTTATCTAACCCAAACTACTGTAGATTTTTATTTTTGCAGAAACAACTTAAAAATCTTATTCACGTTGACTATGCAGCTTCTTTCTGTTGGGTTTTTATGAATATATAATCTTTGTTTAGGTACTGATCTTTTGGTTAAGGCTAAAGGTGGGTAACACATAATCATGATCTCTTGGGATGTTTTCTGATAAAAACTTAGATGAAAGTTTGTATCCAACATATGTTGTTTATGTTTCTTTATTTTTAAACTGATCTCTTGGACTCTGTTATATTCTTTTAGTGCTCGGCTATTATCTATCTATTTATTGGTTTCCATGTTCATCTTGAAAAGTAATGATTGAACGATCATGTTTTAAAAAGACATGACTATCATGATATTAAGGGTACATAAGCAAATTGATCTTTAGAAGAATGAGTTTGGTATCAATTGATCAGATGTAGAGCACTACATGTCAACAACTTTTAGAAAATCTTATAAACTACATGAAAATGTATATGGGTTTGCATACAATGTATAAAAATTTATCAAGCAAGAACTATCTGAAGTATAAAATTTAAATGTTTTCTAACTTTCATAATACACCAACTAATCTTATAATTTTTTCTTTTGTTAAACCCGTGTAGTCATGGGTCAATAAACTAGTAAGTACTTAAAATGATCAAGTTTGATGTTTACGACACTTAGACATGATCAATCCCAAACACCCAAAATATATCAATTTTGTAGAATTTAGATTTGAACAAGAAAAAAAAATCTTCTATAACGAGTCTTTCACCTTTCTGAATCATTTTTGTATTACTCCCTATGTCCCAAAATAAGTGATAATGCTTAAAAAGTCGTGTTTTTACATGCATTATCTTCCCTATTTTAACTAATAAATTAACACTAATGTACCGGTACAACATTTATCTATAGTCTTGTGCAATAAGGTAAAAATATAGACGATGCTTCAAGAATTATCAAAAACGGGTGAAAAAACGAGTAAAATAGAGCAAGTCAACAAAAGATGATTCGCTCGCATTTTAATTACCTATTTGATAATTTCTGGAATTATTCTTAATCGATCTTAAATTATAAATTGGGTAATTACAATCGCGTGGGTTCAAGAATCACTGACAACGGATAAGGAACGAAGCAATTAGAGCCAAAACAAGCAACAGACAATTACAATCCTGCAAACAAGACTTACGACCCCGCAAGTCTGGCTTGCACCTTCCGTATACAGCCCGTGCGAGCAGTATACAGTTCACATCCAACCGGTTCGCGCGACCCGTATCTACGTAAAACTGATGTCTTGATACGGTTTACGCAATACGGTTTATTTTTGGCTTGGTCAAATTCGGCTCGGGGTCAAAAATCCGGTTCGGGGACATACCTATATATATGTGACTCCATCAACAATCTAAACATCCCATTCTATCACATTCCATCCCTCACACTTCAGTTTACTTGCTTCAATTTTCTCTTTAGTTTCTTCATAGTTAGTTCCTCTCTCTACTTTCTCTCTCTAGATTAATTTAATTAATTTAGGTAGAGATAAGTCAGGGATTATGGATTTAATTATGTAGTAGTTAGGTTAACAATGTAACGCTTTAGATATTCATAAGAAAACAAATGTTATTCTGCTCGTAATATTTACGTGTAATATTTATCCATTTCTTTTATTAATTTGTCATAATGATCTTGTTTGATGTTTGTGATTTATTAATATCAGAAATGTTTATTACCATGTTTTGTGAGTAGTTACTTGTATGTTTTCCATGATTGAAATAATTATAGTTACGAATGATGTTTAAATAATCTTTATACGGACCATTATGAAGTAACGTAAATATCGTAAAACGTCTGAATTCGTAGTATAGCAATGGAAACACTACTGAGTGTAGTACAACTGTGGAAGCCACGAAAAAGCCGTTGGTATAGTACTTTTTGGATTTAGTGTCTGAAAGTTCTGAATGTGTCTATCACTCTTGGATTCTGCAGAACCATTTACATATAGCAATTCAGAACACGATTATAAATGAAGATTATTATAGTACCTTTATCGTCAAAATGATGCTAGACTTTATCGTTGCATGATCCCATCCTTTATGGTTTTTAGATCTTACATTTTATTGAACTCAAGAATTGGATTGAGAATCTACCGGTGCTTTGTCTTTAGGTTCCATAGTCTAGAAAAAATCAAAATACATACAAATGAATCAAACATAAATACACTTAAACATAAAGCCAAAGTTTATAATTTGTGAGCATACGCATGACATATGATAGAACCAGAGATGAAATATAAAAAATTCAGCATGACAAAAGAAACACTTTATTGAACTATAAAATTTATAACCTTTTACATACTACTCACGTATACATACTCAACATGACACTTTATAATGCTTTATTAAACTAATTGTAATAATCATGATCACAGGGCTCAATTATTTGAATTATAATAGTCTCAGAGATAATGAAATATGAAAAATTCACCTTTTTATTTCCTTTGCACTTAATCAGAATAGCAAAATGTAATATTTAGGGTTCATCTCAAAGTTAACTTAGAAACATAGGTATCAAAAGGAAGAAATCAAAGGGAAGTTAACATCGTTCTTTTCAGTGAAGAAAATAAAGGACAACTACTTTCTTTTATATGTTAGGATTTTGAAAGTCAACATTACTCAAACTTTAAAAAAATGAAACTTACAAATCCGCCGGATCAACCTAACCCGGGTCACCGGTCGAACCACTCAATTCGTCGAGTCATAGTAAATCAGAAACTAAAGTTAACCTGGTATATTTTGAACCGCCTTATACCTGGTTCGCCATTCAACCGGCTGCATCAATATAGATTCGCAAACAGATCCAATTAAAAAAGGGTTGCGGTGTGGTGGGCCCACTTCTGTGAAAGAAAGTACGATGTTTGTGGTTTTTATTTTTGTTTGGAGTTTATCGTTGTACATTTATAACTTTCACCACAAACGTATAAAGATGTCAATGTCGACAGATGCTAGCAACACATTAACTGCAACGAAGTGCAGTTCCATAACCTTTTTTAGTAATACATAGATGGTTATTATATCTAGATACTGTCGATAGCTTATGACTTTAGATTTATAACTATTATTATTATTATTATTATTATTATTATTATTATTATTGTACTAACATCATTGATCGTTATTGGGATAGGATGTTGCGTACAAGTATTGAGTGCTGCTTATTGGTTAAACTCGGCTTTTCAATTTAATAAGTCAAATGATCATGATAAGAAGGAGGCGTTTAAAAGTGTTCTTGATATGATTTAGAAGCATCATGAGCCTGATGATACTTTAGATATTACAATGGTTTTAGGCAAGTTCCGTGACGCTGAGGGTACTTTTGGTAGACCTAGTGTTGTAGTTGCTCGTCTTGTTACTCGTCTTGGTAAGATTAAACTTTATATGTTATTATTAAATATATTATCATGTTATTATTGGATATATCACTTTGCCAACCATTTTTTTCTAGATGAATAGTGAAAACTTTTTGATGGAGATTATCCTAAATTGCAAAAGTTTGCTATTAGGATATTAAGTCAAACCACATCTTCTTCAAGTTGTGAACGCAATTGGAGTGTGTTTGAAAGGATTCACACGAAGAAGAGGAATAGGTTGCAACATCAAAGGTTAAATGACCTTGTGTATGTTCATTATAACTTGCGTTTACAGAAGAGTTACATATATATTAGTCTAATTGCGAATTTAAAGTTATTTTTAGAGAAAGCAAGACTTATATTATTATAACCCAAAATGTTACTCAACACATGCATGATCTTACATACTACTGTTATACTACAAACCCACTATACAATATCTTAGGTGTTCCAAAACAATTCCTTATTTCGTTATTGATATTTTGTTTTCTTTTTGGTGCATATTTTTCTAGACTCAATGTTGATAGGGAGTCTTATGATCCTATCGACTATCAATGTATTGATGAGGATGATGAGGTATACAATTGGGTGGTTGAAGAAGTGAAAGAAGGAGAACTTGATTACGATGAGTTACAAAATATGCTACATGCCCAAGAGGAAGAACCTGCATCTCAACTGAAAGGTTACATCTCTACATTAATTAAGTCATGTATTATTACTTGTTAGTGCATTACTTTAAAGTAAACATTTGATTTGATATCGTAGAAAATGAAAGAGGATATGCTCTTGTGGATGAAGATGATGATGAATTTCGTGCTCTAAGCGATTGTGAACTTGATGCTTATAACACCCCATTGTCTCAATATAACACCCATTGCTCTAGAAGTTGACCAACGGGCATAATCACCTACGTTTCTGGAGAATTCATCGATGACCACATTAGTTCACCTTCTATTATGTCTTTTTAATATTTATTATGTTTCCAATCTTTTTTTTATGGTGATGAATCAATTACACATTAGTTCACCTTCTGTTATATCTATTTAATATTCATTTTGTTTCCAATCTTGTTTTTATGTTGTTTATGGTGATGAACCGATGGTTGAACTATTTTGTTTCCAATCGTTTGTGGTATTATTAAGCGGGTCACAAAACAAATTGATCCGGGTTGGCTCGGAACCGGTCACTAGGCCGTTGGATTGTAAAAGGTGAAAAATAATGAAGGATTCATATTCCTCCATCATATTCTTTTTTAATTATATATAAATATAAAGATAAAAATTAGATGCACGAGATCGTGATATATACATTATACATAAAAGTTATAGTAAATATAATTATAATAATATGACTATTTAGAACTTGGCTAATTAGGTGTAATAGTATACGTTTGGCAAAAGGGTGTGACTACCCTCCCCCCCAATTATTACCATCCCTATCACTCTGCATTTCAACATATCACTCATTTCATTATAACATCACTTTGTTTAAACCCCACCACCCATCATGCCTACGTGGGACTTGTTCAACCTACAAATTCTCCTTTTTCGTATCATACAAAATAATTATATAAAATGGTGTCTTCAGTATCCATCAACCTACACTTTTACACTTTATCTTCTGATCCTCGAATCGCATTATTCGCATACATTTGTCTCTCATAACTTTATTTTTTAATTTTTATATATTTAATAAAAATTAATATTTTAACAATAAAGCTTAAATTATTTGACGTGACTAAAGCAAAAGCTTAAATTATTTGACGCGACTAAAGCAAAAGCTTAAATTATCTGACGCGACTAAAGCAAAAGCTTAAATTATTTGACGCGACTAAAGCAAAAGCTTAAATTATCTGACGCAACTTAAGTTAAAAATCAAATTCCTATAAAAACGAACCTATATCGATTATTTTCATAACATTCAAAATCTATATTGATTAATAACCTTATAAACAATCTCATACATTACAATTCTTAGAAGAAGATATGTCGAGTGTATCAGATTTTTCCACCGATAAGGTATAATATTTCATATAATGGTACTCTAAATCATATTATGTTATCATATTTTGACTAAATACGTACTTAAATTATTGGATTCAAGAACCCGCCGTTCACATAAATACTCGTGGACGTCCAAGTGTGAAGGTACAGAAACAAAAGGCGACTTTTTTGTTTCACACGCCGCCTCAAGATCCTCCCAGACATAGTTATTCCAACACGTCAAATCTCAATGGGTTTGATTTACCGGACTTTAACCAAGAGCCTACCAGGCATAGTTCTTATGTTCATCGAACTTTTTTCTCGCATCCATTATTGGATCATATTCCAGCTATATTTCAGCCGTATGTAATGAACATACATGATGTAATCAGTGATGGGAATTGCGGATTTAGATCAGTAGCTTCATGTCTAGGTCTTCATGAAGAATGTTGGCCGCAAATTTGAATGGAGTTACTTGATGAGATAAGAATGCATGAAGCAACATACATAATATGATTGGAGATGTAGAATTGCTACAACTTTTTCAAGCAATAAACCTTCCACCAAATACACCTGCACTTGATGACTATTGGATGGATATGCCGACAACGGGTCTACTAATTGCTTCAAGGTACAACGTGGTTTTGCTATTTTTGAGCAATGATGGAAATTCGACGTGTTTTCCACTTTAGTCCGGTCCACACAAGTCACAACCACATTACCATATGTGCAATTGCTCGTGTACATCATAACCACTTTGTAAAAGTGGATTTACAAGGATATTATCCGGTACCTGAAACGCATCCGTCATGGACTATATTTAAATCTGACTCGGAATGGGAACGTCCATATAAGAATCAACAAGATTTGTATAATGAGCTTAGACGTTCTAGTTATAAATCTAATCATGTAAATCTCGATGATTAGAAAATTATATATAATTATTTATTATTGTTAGTTGTTTGTTTTATAATAATTAAGTAAATTTATGTAATTATTAAAAAATAATAAAACAAATATTAATTAAATTATTATTTATTTGTAATAAAAAAATTAAAAAAAAAGGTATGAAATGTAAGATAAAGAAACATTATACAAAAGAAACAAATGTCAAGTCGGTAGGTTTGTCTGACAAATTCGCAAGGGGGGTGCGGTGAGAATAAGCCTTGGCAAAAATAGTTATTGTTTAGTGATGATGAAGTTATATATCACTTTGTATTATGCATCCAAAATAAAAAAAAATTATTGAAAAAACATTCAAAACTTAAAGGACAAGGAAACGTTGAAACCTTGGAAAAAGACCAAAAATTGAACAACCACCTTAGTAAAGATCACTTAGACGCTACACGTATAAAAACAGAGCCAAACTTATGCAACTCGGACACACCAAAAGTAGAGTAACACCCCGATTAATTATTTTGTGTGCATTAATGTGTTAAAGTTATGTATTACCATGTGAATTAAATTAAAAATTAACCCATGTATGATAGATTGTCCGTAGATGAGTTCATGTAGTGCATAAATATGTTAAAAGAGTTGATTTAAGCCCATACTTCACGTGGGTCTTCAAGTGAAGTAATCAAGACCTCTTGTAAATTAGATATAGATAGATAGATTGCAAAAAGTAGAACCATGAGACAGTCTTTTACCCTTGACCTTCCACTACAATTAACATTGGCAATCTGATAAGCTAGTTGTCCACATTTGTTGAATAATTGCATTTTTCGTTTTTATACTATATAGTACGTGGCAAAATATGATTAGTTAAGTTATCGTTCATTCTGTACGTATTGTTAGTATATGTAATAACGTTTAACAATTTCTCATTGAATCCATTTAATGTGATTTTTGAACTTGATTAAACTGGAAATATATCAAGTTGGAGACTCCACAACTCTGGGCCACGTGTTTGCCCTAGTATCATGGCTGACAACGCAACTGTGATTCATAGCAATCGTGTTGTAGCTAGGGGCGTAGTCGAGTTGAATTTGAGCACGTCTAAATTTGAGTTCAGCTCATTTATATTTTAAAGAATTCAAAATCAGTTCGTTTAATAACTTTCAAGTTTGAACTCGAATCGAGTTCAACTCGTTTATTATGAAGTTATTTATTTTCTAATCATTTTATTTATATATAATACTTATTTTATTTGAATTAGGATCAAGAAAGCAAGTGAGTTAATTAGAGCTAAGGAGAGTAACAAATTTAAGCCATTAGATTAGTTACTAATTTAAGTCAATGATTAATAATTTGTGGCATTTTTGTAATTAATTAGAAATATTAGGTTAGAAGTTATGAAAAGAAAACATAACATTAAATTTACATATACACTCATTCCCCCTTTATCTAACTTTTTTTTTTCTCCCCTCCCACTTTTTAACTATCTCCTTCCCTCCCTTCATCTTCTCCACCTCCACTCCCCCTCCCCACCCCTACTACTGGCCGCCATCGCCAGCTGTTTTTTTTTTGTACTATTTACAAACTTTTTTTTTGTATCTTCCTTTCTATCCAATATTTTTCGTTTTTTCGTTTTCTTTTCGTTTTTTACGATTTTTTACATTTTTATTCGTTTTTTCGTTTTCTTTTTGATTTTTTATGTTTTTAAATTCGTTTAACATTTTTACGGGTTTTTTGACGTTTTTTATGTTTTTATTCGTTTTTTTCGTTTTCTTTCTTTTTTTACGTTTTTGTTCGTTTTTTTGTTTTCTTTTCATTTTTTACGTTATATAAACTATTTTTTAAAGATTTTTAATATGCAGTTTAAAAACAAGTAAAACAAAATTTATGCAGTATATATAATGCAACAACAAACATCAAAATAACATGCAATATATATAAAATGTAGCAACAAAACATCAAAATCACACGCAGTATGTATAAAATGTAGCGGTAAACATCAAAGTACCATGCAGTATATATAAAATGCAATAGACAACGTCAAAATGGCATGCAGTTCATATACAATGCATCAACAAACATTAATATAACATGTACTACATAAAATGCAGCAACAAACATCAAAATACCGTAAAAATTGTAAAACGCGTAAAAAACGTAAAAAATAAAACAAAAGAAAGCGAAAAAAACGTAAAAAGACATAACAAAAATGTAAAAAAACCATAAAAAACGTTAAAAATGAAAAAAAAAACAAGAAAGAAAGAAAAGAAAACGAATAAAAACGTAAGAAAATCGTAAAAAACGTAAAAAAAAAAAAGAAAACGAAAAAACGTATAAAAACCATGAAAAAACGTAAAAAGCATTAAAAACGTAAAAACCGTGAAGAAAACAAAGAAACATAAAAAATAGAAAAAACGTAAAAAAATAAATAAATAAATAACATAAAATTCACCCAAATCCGGTGACGGGCGACCGGCGACTGGTGTGAGCAGGTCAAAGGTGGTAGTTGACCGGTTTGGTGGAAGTGGAGGTGAAAGTGAGTGAGAAATAAATAAGAGGGGAAATATATAGTATATAAAAAATAAGGGGTAAAAATGTAAATTTTTAGTTGGTGACATGTGGCTACTCGTGGTTGGTGGAGAACCCTGCCCCCCTCCCCTCCTAAAAGTTGTTGCCCTCAGGAACCAAACCCATTTTATTTAGATGCAATTCTTAACTATGTATGATAGAATCTACCATGTAAATTTATGTTATATTTGAAATGATTGTGTGTACAATAATTATATTCGTTCATTTAATCCAGTATTTAACACACTAATGGATCATACTAATGCATCACCAACAAAAAAATATTTATTATAGTTGATAATAAGATACGAGGATATTAATTAGTTATGAGAATTAGTTAATAAAGATGAGATAATTATTTAGTGACTAATTTTAATTTGTAATTAACGTTTGATGGTTAAATTATACAGGAAGTTATAATTTAAATAAACTAAATAAGTTTGAGGTTTAATATGTAAATTCTATGAATACTAGTATTAGGTTTAGTATTTAACTATAAATATAAACCTTGATATAGAAGAACAAAGGAATCAACACAAATACCCTAAAAGTAAACCCAAAATTCGTTTATCTCTCCTCTCCCCTTTTCCGTCTAGATTTCAGAAAGGATTTTTTTGAAATTTGGATTGAACTCGCCGAGTACCTCACTGAAGATCAAACAAGTGGATTGATCCTACCGAGCAAGTCATTAAAAGTATTTTGTTCGTCTTGTTAATTTAGATTGATTTAGTTCAACGTACATAGATCAGTGACGAGGGTTTTAGTTTATTTATTTTCTGCATAATATGTTTATTATTTAATTAAAAAGTAAGCATACAAACCCTTCGATATCACTATATAAGAAATGTATTCATGTATATAAATGATAAGCTCGTTTAGGCTCACAAGTCTGTTCAAGCTTAAAATAAAAGCTCAAGTTCACTTATTAAATGAGCTTCGAAATATGTTCAAACTCGGCTCGAATCGAGCTTTTAATAAATTTAGCTCGAATAGCTCGCAAGTAGCTTGACTCGTTTACACCCTTAATTGCAACAAACTTGCGGTGAATCCTACAGCCATTTTAAAAATTGAAAAACAGATGTTAGTGGTTTTGAAATTGTTTTAAATTGAATTATTTGGATTATTCTCCCTAACGCAACTTAAACCCTATCCTAAATCTTAACTCCAGTACACTTGATTCCACTTTACTTGCAATTCTATCGATACTAATTACATTACAAACTAATTACTATATTTAAATAGCAATTGCTTAGCTTTTCAAAAAAAAATTACTCTATTTGAATAGATGCATATAAACTAAAAACTACCTACTTAGTCTTAATGTAACTATGTAAATGTCTTTATTGTGAAGTTTTATTTCATAATTTAACTAATCAAAAGAGATTTTAGTATATAAATAATATTTTCTTAATGAAGAGTATATTTAATGGTCATTTTAAAAAATTTGTGCATTTTCAAAGTAAATATTTTAATTTAAACGGATGAAGTATACCATTATCATAGTTTATATTTTGAATTTCAATTGGTCAATGTTTTTAAATAAAGGCGTTAATAGTGGTTGCTCTGAGACATGTGTTATTTGGAGAGTAGTTAGAACCTGCATAAATAGTGGGTCCTAAAATTTCATATTACGACTCTCAGAACTAATAAAATTCACATTTTCTCTCTTGAGTTGTCCTTAATTGAGAGCAACTACCTGAACTGTTTTTATCGAGTGGTATTAAAGTTGGCTCTGGCTCGGCTACCTGAACTGTCAATAGTTCGAATCACTAACGAACAATTGATGGAGAATCATGTAGAAGTAAGGTTTTAAGCCTACTTGAGCCTCACACATTGAAAGAAATTACAAAGTAAGTACAAGTTGATGTTAAAGGAATCGATGATGGAATGAAGATTCCAATTTAGGTTCGGTTTGATCATTGAAGCACAACTGACAAAATAATTGTAAAAAGGGGTTAATCTATACCTCTCCCTTCACAGAGAGTAACTACTATAACAAATTAAAGTCGTAATGACAGTAATCATTATGACACACTAGTAATCGTCTTAGAAGCGAAAATGAAATGCTCGTAGCACACACAACACTCATACCTACTTAGTGTCATAAAAGAGATGATGAACTTTGCAAAACCATAAAACGCTTATGGCTATACCTTCAATCCAAATGGTAAACTGCGATAAACGACATCAAGACACTCCCCAACCATAGCTTTCCATCCCTCTCCTCAACTTCACTCACGGCTCTTACAACTTTACCTTGTGTATCTTCCAATATCTTTAGGATCTTACCATCTGGGCTGTACTTGACAATCACGGCATGAAGCCGACCACCAATGCTTAGCAGGTAATGGAACTTTATGGGGATTGGAAGTTTTAGTATAAATGTTCTAAATTTTGTGTATAAGGCGCATATGTAAGTGTACATGGACCGACGAGTATGAATTGCCACCCAAAATTCACCGTTTTCATTTGTTCTCACATTGTCTGGGAAACCAGGTAGAATAGCCATCACTTCGGTTGTCCCTGCTTTCTCCCCCTTCAGCCAATACTTCATTAACCTATACCATCATAATAGAAGTGTAGTTTAGTTAGAAACATATAGAGGTGAATGGGTCCATTCTTGCTATGTATTATCTCTAATGGGTCATAGAGAAAAAGGTGAAATGGGTTCGAAAAGGTCAGACTGGTCCAGTATCACCCAAAGTGTATTTTTATTGCGTGAGATGTGCCAAACCATATTTTATTGAAAATACTATACTAGGTTATTATTCATATTTGACAAGCAAATCATTTATAGTAATAAATTACTCCGTACAAAATTTGGAGAGAAGTGTTTTGGATCAGGATAGAATGCCGACCAACACCAAAAAATACACATGTTAACCCATCACCCAACCCGTGTGACCTACCAACGTTGCCACCTCTAACTACAACCGTTTATACTTGAGCTAAAATGGAATATTCAATATTCTGCACCAACACAATTAATACTTTGGAACATGACAATGACAAGTAGGTAACTTAGCTTTAAACTTTGCCATAAATAAATTTTACATTTGTTACAAAAACATCCTAATTAGTATAAAGGGGATATTGTTATAACTTATAAGGTGTTTACTAACCTCCCTTTGCACCCCTCAGCAAATACGAAGAATGATTTATCCTTGCTTAGGGAGACACCATTAGGGAACTGGAGGTTGCGAAGAAGAACAGTTACTTTTTTTGTGATAGGATCATATTTTAAAACTCTACCACTGTCATCTGCCGAGAAGACTAAATGAATGAAGTTTCTGAAAATTTACAAATAAATGAAAAAAATAATGTTAGAGCGTAGAAATTATCTAGTAAAAGCCACAATATTTTGGAGAGAATCAACAAATAGAATATGAAAAAGAGAAATTAAATTTAATATTGAATTCTAAGAAGGTGCAAACAAAATTGAGCTAAAAATCGTTATCAATAAAAATCATAACTAATCTAGGATTTCAGTACAAACATTATAGCTTACTAATGTAAAACTACAGGAGCTCAAGCATATTGTATCCATAAAATAAACCAAAGTACAATATTTAAACCACGAACAACACAGATTATGTAAATTTACCAATAATGCTGGATATGAGCTCAACGAACAAGGAAAAATCATCTAACCCATTCCCCTTCATAGTCAACAATAAATGATACAACAAAGCTGTCCTCACTAGACATATCTAAATCTTTATTTATCTGCTAGAAGCTCTGATGTACTACTTCACCCAGTCATATCATTAAAATGCAATAGTACTTCTTTGGGACCATAGAATGCCCCTTACTAAAAAATCATGTGGATGTAGAAATGTTTTCTACAGTATCCCACACACTATTTATTACTTGCTGAATGAGGGCTGCCACACAATATTAATCACTTGCATATGCAGACATAAATAATGCTCAGAACAGTAACCTTATTTTTAGTTCATCAAGTCTAAAACACAAATTTCATGAAATTCCTATATCTATGCTGGAACATAATCTGTGTTTTAAACCTTGTTAATAAAAGAAAATTGATGAGCACAAATCTGTTGGACCAGAGAAGCTCTATAGTTTATCAACATTATGTGTGAGTGCATATTATATGAACTACAACATCTTAGTAAACTGTTTGTTAAAACCACATCCCTACACCCTAATGATTTAACTGTTATAGATATTACCTGTTATACAAAACATCATTGTACCATCAACTACAAAGTGGTTCATAAATATAGCACCAAGATGAAATATTCATAAATGAGAAAGCAAAAATTATTGATTCAAGAGAAAAGTGCTTCAACGACATACCTTCGCTGATACTTTGTGCTGCTATCTGTGAAGTAAATGTTTCCCTCATCATCAACGTCTAAATCATTTGTGAACCTTAAAGGAACTCCTTCAGCTTCGGTTGCTAGAGGTGTGGCTAACCCACCCTCAGGTCCAACCTTTAACAATCCAAGATACGCATCTGCAATATACATATCACCTGTTCTCTTGTCAAACCGCAATCCCAAGGGTCGCCCACATATATGCTCTGTCTTTAAGTAGCCAAAAATTGTTGGTTTTGGGTCACATATCTCTGACCTGAAACATATGCCTCACATCATCAAAATAATTCACTTCTTTGTTTGTTCCTGAATGTTTTCAACCTACTACCAGTTGAAAACAATAAGATTACACGTTAAAACACAACTTATTTGATTTGTTAACATGTCAACTGTCAAACCATTCACATATGAACAAATGTGTCTTTACATGTAACTTTTGAGGTTTTCAACATCTTTTTAGTTTTCATTTTGACCTGCCCAATATATATGTAAACTAAATTAAACATGTAAACTAACTGGTAATCTTGTGTTTGTCTCAATTTCAATAGATAATAATTTGATGATATCATCATTATTTCATTTTAACCCTCTAAACTTTAATTAACATCCCTTCGAATACATGCAAATAAATTTAAAAAAATTCAACACGTGTTATCTAGTAAAAATTTCATGTTTTATGCTGTTTAAAATAAATAAAAATTTATAATATATCAATTATAACAAGCATATCATTACATAGTCTTCTTCTATAAACAATTATATCATTACAACGTTTTCTTCTATACGTTCTAAAAGAACCTAACATTGAAATTCTAGAATATGTTATCATACGTTTATTCACAGTTTAAAATTAAAGGAAACACATATTATTGTTTTAATATATGAACTTCAAAAACCGTTTGAAAATCAAAATATAGTTCATGTTATATTGCAATGCAAGTGACAAATTATAATATCTTCGACAATGAATACAACACACAAAATTAGCTGCAGCAATTTAGTCATTAATAGTGTACAATTCAGTTATCAATTTTAGTACCAAAACGAACTATAGTCAACCACAATTTGATAATACACAGAAACAGAAGCTTAAAACATGAAATATTCTTACCGGTTCGAAGAAGTATAAGCAAAATCAGTCCATTTATTTCCATTCCAAAACATAATTCTTCCATCAGCAACACCTGTGTACGGGCCACGCCCTAACGGATCAAACGCTACACTCTCCGGTCCTTGAATTTCATTCATAAATTTAATTTCCGAATTTTGTAACAAATTTTCACTATCTCTATCTTTCGGAACTTCAGACCACTCCGGCATTTCAACTATCACCGACTCAAAGTCCGGGAAGTCAGCAATTGCACTGTGCCGGAACGGGTCTAGTCCGCAGTAAACCGCCACCACCAGAAATATTCCGGCGAGAACTCCGGCGACGTTCATTTTGAAATAATACTTGCAGAAGAGTGTAGTGAAGGTAGTTGATATAACTTGATATGAGTGAGGGAAATAGAAATAGATATAACCATAACTATAAATATAAATAAATATATAAATTGATTTTTATAAATTATATAAATATTTAATTAATAATGATAATGATATATATATTATAGTGTTGTTATTTGTGACATAATAAATTGTGGACCGTGTGATCTACCAAACACCTACTTACTATCCCCAGCTACCGTCTTTATAATTACTAACTTGTATTTATTCATTTATCGTTTATTATTTATTATTTATTATTATTTATTATTTATTATTATTTATTTATATATTTATATTCATATTGTATTAGACACACGAGATTGAGACATATACATTATTTATTGATTATAAAAATGACTATTTTAGATATAAAGTAGATTAAGGTGTAATATGCATTGAAAAGAACCATTAAATTTAGGTTGAAATTTAAGCTCGAAACTGAAGTGTTTATATGTAATTATGTATAAATAGAAAGCGTAAAATCATATTAGAAACACAGAAAATAAATATATAATAGTATTTAGATGATACATCGTATTTATAAATATAGTGCATCATGACTATAAATTTAGTTCATATTAAAGAAAAAAATGAAATATAAGTAAAATTCACGAAAAGAGTAAAAAGAAGTTCAAAAAGAATAACAAGAATGCTTAGATATATATTTAAAAGTATAAAATGACTATTTTATGTTATAATTGTTATTATTAGAAGCTCATATTTATGTCAAAGTTATGTTAAACTAAAGGATATGATGTCTGTTGTTACTATCATATTACTTCCTACACTTCATTCTTAAGAACCAAGCTCTCGTGATTTTCAACTCTCTGCATTACTTTCCAATAATTGTGAAATGGAAAGCTTGGGAATTTATTATTTCATTAAAATGGGCACTAATTAGTCGCATGCTATATTATTTGTAACTAGAAGCTTTTGGTGGTGGTCCAATGATTATAGTCAAGTTCTCGTGAAAAAATCGTCCCTACATATGAGTTGGGGTGGGAAAACTTATAACCTTGAAGAAAAAAAATTTAAATAGAGTTATGTTTGAACAATTCATGAGTTTTCGAGATTTTACTCCAAAATCAATTGAGTATAAGTATTAATATTCTCGCAGTTCGAATGTGACCATCTAATCATCGGGATCATTGACCGGTGCTCCTATCCTTTGACAAGACCTATTTTAGCTCAACTCATCTAAAACTCAGCATATAAGCTCAAATGAGGTTCCACTCTAAAACAAATTGGTGACTGAGAAAGTACTTCATTAACTTATATACATGCTTTTGTTTCTTTATGTTTTTGATGTAGGATGTGAGTTTACATCTAACAATGAGAGTGACGACCCCCTATCAGCAATGAAATAAAATATCTTATCACAGTGAAGTCAAATGAAATTTCAATGTGAAGTTAGCGGACTCTCAATTGAATATAATTTCATGAGGTTATTGGATTGGTTTAGTTTATGCGGTCAATGACAAGTTCGAGAAGTATATTCATGTAAATACTTTTAGGAGTCAAAGGTTTTCAAAAACTCAAAGTCACGATCAACCTGTAACAATAGGTGTTGTATATATGACTAATTTGTGTTCTAAATATCAATATTAATTGAAAAAGGTATTTTGTAACTTGTTTAGGATGTATTTTGTAATTGTTTCTATTTTGTAGTGGTTAAAGTTAATCATTTGGATTTTGGTATAACTGGAAGGACTTGTAGTGTGACAAAGCTTGTACAAGAGGGACTGAGGTTGTCAAGTTCAGAAGTTCAAGGTTCAGATAAGAAGTGTTAATAGGCTTAGTATAAATACTTGTAATTAGTTTTTATTCATTATTATTGTAACAAGTATTGTTTCTGTTTGGTTGCTCTGCATTCGGGCGACTTATTTCTTCGGTAATCTGGTGACTTGATTCTTGATTTTAGGTTTACATATTGTAATTCTGAAATCTGTTTATGTGAATGATTATTACCTATTGGTGACACATCATTGAGTGTTTTCTTGTAGGTGGGTTATATTTTTTGTCTTCTATTTGGTCTTTGGCCGGTTTAGTTTATTGAGTGCAGTTTATAAGTTTCATATGATGTTCTTGATTGTTTCTGGTTTATTTAAGAAGGTCTTCAATAAAAGCTACTTTACCTTCTAAGTTTAATGATTTTGTAGTAGAGGGTAAAGTTAAGTTTGGAATTGAGAAGGTAAAGTATATGATTTAAATAAAGGGACAAAACCTAAGTCATTCTTTGAGGCTTCTCAAGATATAAGTTGGACTAATGCTATGAAGAAAACCTATAGGTTGTAAGTGGTTTTACAGAATAAAGTATAAATCAATAGGAGAGATTGATAGATATAAAGTTAGGTTAGTATCCAAGCGATATAATCAAAGAGGGTTTGGATTTTGATGAAACCTTCTCACCAGTTATGAAGATGGTTATTGTTAGATGTCTAATTAGTATAGTTGTACAAAACAACTAGAAACTATCAACTTGATATTAATTATGCTTTCTTATATGGTGATTTAACTAAAGATGAATACATGACTCTTCCTAAAGGGTTCTTTCATAAAAATGATAAAAGAGTTTGTAAACTAGTTAAGTCCTTGTATGATTTAAAGCAAACCCTTAGAAAATGGAATGAAAAATTCTCTGCTGCTTTTGTTGAGTTTGGTTTTGTTCAAAGTGTTAATGATTAATCTATATTTTCCAAGAAATTTGATGATAAGTTTATTGCATTAATGGTATATGTTGATGACATTGTGTTAACTCATAATTCTAAAGTTGAAATCTACAATTGTAAACAGTTTTTGGATTCAAAGTTTAAAGTAAAAGATCTTGGAGTCTAAAACTATTTTCTTGGTATTGAGTTAATGGAAAGTAATGAAGGTTTAATTCGGAGAAAGTATTGTTTGGAATTGCTTTCTGACTTTGTACTTCTTGGGTGTAAGCATGTTGCATCACCTATGGAATCTGATTGTGTTTTATCAGAATTTGTTGTGCATGATTCTGGTGATACTCCTTCAACAAATATAAGTTAGTATTAGAAACTTATAGGTAAGTTGATATAATTTACCTTGACCAGACCAAATATTGCATACTCTATGTAATGTCTTATTTAACACATGAATGCACCTATGCAGTCTCATTTAGAAGTGGATATGAGAGTTCTCATGTATTTAAAAGGCTCACCAGATAAGGGTATCTTGCTTAAAAATTATGAGACATATGTGGATTCTGATTAGGGTAAATGTACTACTTCAAAAAGGTTCGTTACATGATATTGTTTGTATCTTGGTGATCTTTTGGTTTCTTGGAGAAGCAAGATACAATCCATTAGTTTTAGATCATCTGCAGAAGCAGAATACAAAGCATTAGTTTATGTGACTTGTGAAATGATTTGGGTTTTGAATGACTTTAACATTAAAATAGAAGTTCCTGTAAATGTCCTTTGTGATAATAAATCAGCAATACAAAATTGTAGCAAACCATGTGTTTCATGAAATGACAAAAACATTTGAAATTGATTTTCATTTTGTCAGGGAAAAGATTAATTCCTGAGTAATTAAATATGTTCAAATCAAGTCAAAAGTTAATACTTCTGATATCTTTATAAAAGGCTTACCTGCTTCACAACATGACTTTTTGTGTAAGTAGTTAAAGTTATTTCACTTGTTTCAATGTAAGGATTGAGGGGGAATGTTCTGAATATCAATCTTAACTAAACAAGTATTTTGTAACTTGTTTTGAACTTATTTTGTAATTGTTTTTATTTTGTAGTGGTTAAAGTTAATCATTTGGATCTTGGTATAACCGGAAGGATTTGCAGTGTGACAAAGCTTGTACAGGAAGGACGGAAGTGGTGGTCAAATTCAGAAGTCCAAGGTTCAGATGTGAAAAAGTGTTAATAGGCATAACATAGTATAAATACTTGTAATTAAGTTTTGTTAATTATTATTGTAAGAAGTATAATTTATTTTTGGTTGCTCTGCATTCTTGTGACTTATTTCTTCAGTATTTTGGTGACTTGATTTTCAATTTTGGGTTTACATATTGTAATCCTGATATTTGTTTATGTGAATGATTATCACCTATTGATGATATATCATTGAGTATTTTTTTGTAGGTGACATATATTTATAGTCTTGTATTTAGCCTTTGACTGGTTTGATTTATTGAGTGCAGTTTATAAGTTTCATATGGTATTCTTGATTGTTTTTTGTTATAGTTTTGTTCAATTTGGTATTTCACCATTAGAATTGAGGTTGATCAAGTGCTTATCGGTGAATTTTGTGGTACAATTAGGATGCAAGAGTTGCCTTTTCACATTCTTAGTATCTAGGTTGATTCTCATTGTCACATTGTCACATTGATCGGATGTTGTAAAAGTACAAAATGTATCTTTTGCACTTTTTAAATGTTGTTGATTGTTTGAGCTTGTGTATAAATTTATATTTTTCCTCCAAACTTTTTGTACACGAACGACACCGATCACATAATTAGTAATGTGCTAGTAATTTGTATTTTATAAAAGTAAATCTATAATTAAACTTTAAAAAATAGAATATCGATAATATAAAGAACACATGAGGGATAACATTTTAATTCAAAATGTCAAAACAAATATCATCCTAATAATGACTTATAGAATAAAGGTCAAAATATCAAACTTATGTTGATAATGACATTTTTTTATTATTATTTTATAACTCTCAACTATTCAAAATGCATAGTTCTTACTATGTATAATCATCACAAATATTATATACTTAGAGTTATGAGTTCAAATAAAGTTGAATGTATAACGTTTTGATTAATGAGTTCTTCTCGTGCCGCTAGCCGCTTTGATAACGATCACGACATTTTAATTCAATTTTTAACATATTTATGATTTATATAATAAAGATGAAAATATATTTTTTAATCGATCAAATTGTAATCTTCGTATCCTAAAAGGTATATTGACATTTCATGTTAATAACTTAAATTTACTCAAAAAAGAAAATATGATTAGTAAATTATGTACAAAATTATACAGTTAAGGCTAAAAATTAAAAAAAAAAATTAAGACCATAGTAAATTTTGTTATGTGTTTAAAAATGTGATAGAGATTTCACTAAAGCAATCTTTGTCACCTCCATTTTAAAAGATTTGAAAAATAATAATAATAATAATAATCAAGAATAATAAAGTTCGATTGGTGTGTGACTCTACTGACTGCTGAGTAAACAAGGAGCATGCAACAAAGATTCGAGTCAAACACAACTTGCTGTCTTATTAGGAAAAGACGTCAACAAAGACATAGGGTATTGCATTATTCTTATTTATACTATTTAATAAGGTTTAAAGTAGGGGAATGCATTCATACTGTCTATTGTATATATTCAATTTACGTTTGCTATTTTTAATACATTTAACTTTCAAAAATTATGTTTTAATGTATTATGTAGTACTTTTGATGATGTGTCAACCTCTACGGATGCTACGTGACACCTTAAACAGATGACATGTCATCAAAATACATTAAAACGCAACTTTTGAAAGTTTGATGTATTAAAAATAGCAAACGTAAGTTGGGTTCACACAATAGACATCGCGTAATAGTTGGATGCATTCCCCTGCCTTAAACCCTATTTAATAATGCATTTAAAATAAAATTAACATGTTTTATAAAAAAGTAATAATAAAAACCTTTTTGACCTTTCTAACCATCTTTATTAATTTTTTAATAACAAAAGTTAATGCAATTAAATATCAATTATAAAACTTAACATATCATAATTAGGTTACGAAATAATTAACTTCATCATCATTTGATTGTGTTATAACTTATGTAACTAACGTAAGATATTAAAAATGTCAGTTACGATATGGGCTAAAAAATTCTCATTTTGACACATCAACATGTTACAACATTTAATGGTACAAAAAAAAATTAAAAAAAAATACTGACACTTTATTAAACGGGAGGATATATACTTGAAATAATTAAAACTTAAGACTTTTCTTTTAGTCTTTAGTAAGTTTGAGACAAAGTCTTAATCACTTTAAAAGAAAAAAGATTAACTTACTATTTTTCCTTCAAAGAACTTTATTTAACCTTATCCCGACCAAACACGACCCAACCATAAAAGTTAAACGTGTTGACGGGTCTAGTTTAGTAGGTTGACGGGTAGAAATATCAACCCTAATTCATTTATTTTTGTGCTGGTTTCGTCATAATAAAAAATAATAAAATAATTATGTTTTTCAATTTTTATGACGCTACATCGCACGGGCAGTATGTTAGTGATTGTAAAATAGTTGACTATTCCATATTCACTTAGAAAGTGATTTATTTGGTCCACAAGTCTAAAACAGAAGCCGTGTCGAAAAATTTAATTGATCTACATATTATAATTATTTGTGGAGATTAAGAGAGAAAATTAAAGAATACAAATGTCAAATGATATAATTTTGAGAACGACATATTTATAAGGAAGTTACAAAATTTGAAATACAAAATGATGTGGCACTAATAAAATAGAGATGAAAAATGACAAGTGAAAAAAAATAAAGTAATAAAATTATAAAATTTCAGTTTGTAACTTTTATTTGTGTAATTCGTTTATAATTATAATATTACTCTTTCTCGAACACATATTTAGGTCTATATTGGTTTATATATTTATTTTTTAATATTTATAGAGTAAGATAGTATACTATATCTTTATTATTATGTAGAGTAAAATATATTTTAAGAATCGGTCCCTTATATGGTTTATTGTATATTATACCGGCAATCATTTTTTTCATTTTAGTTTTTAATAAGTTTCTTATGCAAGGTCGGTCATTTACTTTGTAACTTGTTACATATGTAATCCTTTAATTGACCATTTTATTCTTATGTGTTAGCCCCTGTTTCAATTTAATTGAAAACACTAACGAGTGTTGATGTAAAAGACTATCAAAATGACTGACAAAGAAGATGTTAAAATCCCACTAGTGTTATATATACTAGTAGGAACATTTTGTATAAGTTTTCCTTGTAGGATAAAATGAAACAATTTACAACCATGTGCATATGCAAGAAGCATATCAAAGACACGTGGAAATTACAACTAAGAGCTTAATGTAAAAATGGCCACACTAAACTGCCACCCTATTAAATATTGATGCCAAAACAAATTAAACGACATAGTAGAAATGATCAAAAATTCCATGAGCTACTTGCAACAAATATACATAAGCTTGAGGTAGCACTAGCATTGATAAAAACATACAATTAGTGTTATGTTTTAAAGAAAGTATTTGATAAAATAGACTTTATAGAAAAAAGTATCGCAAGGATGTAGGTGTTTTGCCAAGAAAAAAGAAAAAGAAAAAAAAAGTCGTAAGCATTTAACATTTGAGATTTTAAATTTTGAGTAAGTTCATGTGATATAGCGCTGATGTGTGTCATATATAAACTCTTTTTATAAAATTAAAATGTTATAACGGAGATGTAAACTAATTTTAAACTCGTACGCAAATATTTACATGTTGCATAACTATTTCGAATCGATACAAACTAAACATTAGTAGAAAGAAAAAGTTTCTAATTTCCGAATATTACAATATTTTTGAACAAACCTCATCAAAGAAACTCGTAAGCAATTGTGTATTGCGAGTACTATTGGTAAATTGTTGTAGCAAGTATAGTACAATCACGTTGACCCATCAGGCCATCAGTGTCTATATTTCACATTTATGGTTCTTTTATTAATCATTTATTACGTATTTATGTAGGATTTAATACCATTTATTTACCATACTATATATTAAAACTAATATAATATTAATAAGTGGCGCTATCTAATAATCGAGAAAAATAATAAGAAGGGTAATGATAAGAACATTATATCTTAATCTTAGTCCTAATCATGGATCTTCATGATAGTAGTTCAATGGATGACTTGGCAAACTCTAAACCAGTAGATGCATTAGATTGCTGTAATAGTCTCGTGGAAGTTTCATTCTCATTAGTCAATATTTTTTGACTTTTAGTCCTTTTTAAGTTTTAAGTCTTATTAAGTGACGGTGGGTCGGTAAGAGATGGTTGGTGTTGGGTCTCCTAACCAGCCCAATTAATATTTTAAGATTCCGGCTCATGGTCTATGGGTGGACGTGTGGTAAACTTACCAGCCCAATTAATAATTGAAGATTCTTTTATCAGTTTAGAATATTGTTAACACTTGTAAAAATAAACTGCATGTTGGTTAATAGAAAGCCTTTGCATGTTGGAAAGATATGCCCTGCTATTGGGTTTTTACTAGGTTAGTGATCCGTATTTATATATATATTTTATATATTAAATTTTAAATTATATTATTAAAACCCTTATTGATCTGTTTATATCCGTATAGCTCAATAAATAAGAAAGAAAGGAGTATTATTAATTTGAGAAAAGTTTTGTAAAATGCATTATGAACAAATACAAAATAAAAAAAGCACCAAAAAAATAATTTAAAGCAATGACGAGAAAACCCTCTACTAGGCGCACATGCACGAATATATGAACAAGAATACATATACATATCTCTATTTTTAACTAATTTATACATATAACACAACGAAAAAATTCAGACATAACTAATTATATAGAATGGAGACCTCCGTCGGCACGTCAATCCACCTTTATATTAATTTAAATTTAACTCATCTAAAAAAAAGTTGTCATTATTAAGCTCAATATTTTCATTTTCATTGGCGTCATCAACTTAGCATCAACAGACTTTTCCTCCTTTCTGACATCATCAATAAGTTGAGAAAGAGTAGCCTACTTTCCATCAAATATACTAGTCATCCCCAGTTCCATCATCTCTACCTTATGCATCATAGTAGAGACTAGACCCTTGAATCCGTCTAGCTCTTCCTTATTATTATTAAGCTCAGTCTCTATTTTCACAAAGTTATCATCAACCTTGTTAGAAATACCAATAATGGCTAAAAACACATCATTGATTTTTTTTAAGAGCCTTAGACTGAGAGGGTAAAAGGTGTGTTAAAGAGGGTAAGGTGGTTAGTCCCTCACATCTTTTATGTTGTGAATGAAAGATATCACTAGGAACAGTAATTGTTGCAATTGTAACCTTACACACCTCCTTGGGAAAAAAAGGTAGATCACTGAAAACAATGGGTTGGGTTGGTAAGTCCTCACATAATTCATGTTGACTAGGAAAAGATCACTGGACTAATGTTGTGTAGCACTTGAAGCCTCACATCTCTCCTTGTGCATAGGAGGGAGATCACTAGCAACAAGTGGGACGGTTGGTGCACCCTCACATCTCACATGGTTGAAAGGTGAGAGATCTTTAGATATAGAAATGTTGGAATTATGTACCTCAGTCTATGATGTGACTGAAGCATTGCTAATTAATGCAATAGGGTGTAAGGATTGATTCTAAGGAATGTGAATCAAGTTTCGGCTTGAGGTATAAATTGGTGTAGTTATTTATAGTGGAGCATAGAAGGGGGTGCGTGTGTCTAAGACTGGGACATCTTCTTCAATGCATACCACGTGTGTCTGCGTGGTAGCAGTATTGTGGTAGCAGTATTGAGGGTATCTAAGCTTTCTATTCTAGGTGAAAGTTGGGTTATTTGGGTAGTCAATCGTACCTCAAACTCTAGCAAAGTTTAAGTAGATTGATTTATAGCACAAGACATCAAGTTCTAAGGATAATTGTTCCATTTATGCTTCATTTATTTAGGGGTTTGAATCCGAAGATTTCTCTAGATTGAGTGGTGACTCAATTGGGTTGGTATGTGAAGAGTTTAACTTTTGTGTTGGCGAAGATTGGATAGAGTAGGCTGGATCACCCTTGCTCATGTTCTCAGAGTGGTATGCCATATTGTGCCTTTAATTGAAGATTGACAATCAGATTCACTTAAATCTATGGATTGAGCCCTTGAGTCTATGGAGTTAGACGTTGACTCCGTGCTCACAGACTTTGTACGTATTTAGAGATAAAAGCAGAGTAAAAGATAGTGCCTTTGGGTCGATTATACCCAACTAGTGAGACAGAAGCTCTTCCTACTTCCCTAGTTGGAATCTCAAAAAATTGTTACCCCCTTGGTAAATTTAAGACATCCCAAATTAGTTCTTTATCAATGGTAATGGCCCTCCTACCATTGTCAATAGTACCAGTAACAAGTGTACTAGTATCATTAGAACTACAAGTGTACCACCACTCATTTAGCATTGAAGAATATAAATAAGGTAGAGTATCAAAATACGGACCATACAAAGGATGGGCGTTCATGAGGCAGTTAACTACTAAATCATTACTCTGTTAGTAAAGTTTAGCTAACACCAAATTTGCAGGAGCATTGTAAACCCGTTTATCAACCATTGTAAATGGAAGAATGAATTTTTTTTGAGAAGATAATGATTTAAATTGATTAATGTCACACCCCCCCCCTTTCGTGCAGTGGCGCGACGTGCGCGGATCACGAAAAAAGATTACAATGAACGACTTCTAAGAGAGTCATTAAACAAAAACCGTTAAATTACATAGTCATCAAAAGTAAAACATCCAAGTTTGAAGTCTTAACAATACGGTTACAAACTTTATCGAATAACAAGCTTAATTCAAAATGACAAAGTTCATGCTAAGTCCTTCCAAGTGGATGTAACTCCTACGTCAAAAGTGCGACATAACGGCACAACTAAGTAGCACCTTAGTTACCTGAGAATACATGTTAAAATACGTCAACATAATGTTGGTGAGTTCATAGGTGTAAGAGTTTGTAAAAGAGACCCATGGTTACGAAATTTCAAGTTATATTGCTTTACCACAATATCAAAAATGTATTACTATTGTCATAAGCTCATGAATCGATACGTTAACAATTGTTGCCTCGCAAGTGTCCTATTTAAAACACTCTTAGTTCTCAAATGATTATGCGTCCGTTTGTCCAGTTGGCGCGACCAACCCGGACGGGGGTATCAACCCAATAGATCTATTCACAATATTCGCGCTTAGGTCCATAACTAACAATTCATGATAGAGGCCCATATAAAATGAATAGTGTTAACTTATGCAATACGTAACATTTTATATGTACTTGTAACCACAAACAAAAAGCATGTATTCTCACCCCCAAAACATTTTTCAAAACAAGTAAAAATAGGGGCTATAAAACTCACGATTGGGTTCGAGCGTTTTAGTTCGGATGTGTTCCGCGTGCTAGACAAGTACAACTCCTATCATCGCCCTACGAACACGAGGGTTATAATTAGTTCCTCGGCTAATTCAATTAGTTAGAGTTGCTTAATTAAACAAGTTAAAATAATGATCTTTGAAAATTAGGTCTCCCACAAGACTTGTCAAATTATATTAACCGTATGGAAAAATGAACATGTTTACTTGTTTGTTAACGATTTCCAGCTCATAAGTACTTGTAATACAACCGTTTTCACTTGAAACATTCTTATGACCCATCTTAGGGTGTTTCTAAATACTCATTATGATGTCAAAAAATTTTCTAAAGTCATAAACCCATGTATGCATTTGCAAAATAAAGTTTAAAGGCAACCAAGAATCTATCCAGATTTTTAGGTCACTTAGAGGGACTTTTTGACCTAGATTATAAATAAATCTGACCAAGCCCTTTTTATACCTAAAAATATTATGTCTTAGGAGTATTTTGGCTCTGGTCTTGTAATTTTTGAAGGTGTTTAGCCCATGCAAATGGTCTCTCAAACTTAGTCTCAACAATTTTAAAAGTTGATGGACCTTTCTGTGATCATCAACCAAATGGGCAACAAATTCTTTGTGTTAAAGTGTGATATCATACTACTTTATAAAGATAAGACATAAAGCTAAGTTCTAGAAAAAGAATTGAAATCTTTCATGGAGTTTTGAGCAAGATATGACCATTTAAAGTTTGGTATAGGAATCTGTCCATGCATGATTCACCCCTTTGTCATTTGACAAGTGTTTGAAGGTCCAAATCTCAACCTTTTTGCATTAAACCATTGGGTTTGAAAGGTACCATAAAGATCTAATCTCAGAAGTAAAAAATCATAATTTTTCATAACAAAAACAAAGAGATATGGTCGTCCAAAGTTGGGTAAGGAAATTTGTCCAGGTTTGATAGATTCACCCCTTTGTCATTCAACCACTGTTTAAAAGTTCAAATCTCAATACTTTTGCATGAGACCACTTGGGTTTGAAAGGTAACTTATAGACCTAAATCCTAGAAGAAAAAATCATCATTTTTGATGGAGTATTCATGGAGATACAACCTTCCAAAGTCGGCCTAAATTTTATGACAGAAAGCTGTCAAGATCTCATACTCTCCAAAAATGCAATCATTTAGCCCATGACCCCAATTCTTTGTACAAATCTTCTACTAACCCATTTAAACAAGTTTTTAAAGTATTTTATGAACTACAATTATCAAAAACAAAAAAAAACTAAGAACTTCTTGCATGCATATAAAGAGAAGAACATAATCTTCCAAATACAAGTTTTTGGACTTGATTTCGTTTTGATCATGGATTATCCTTTCTTTTTAATACATAAGGTGTATGAAAAGAAGATCTACAAACATCAAGATTAACATAAGGATTCTAGCCATGGTTAGGGCATAAAATCCATATTTTGAAAGAAAGACATGGATTTAAAGACTAGAAATGAAAGAAAAGTGTTCAAGATGTTGTTTTTTACCTTGGTGTTCTTGATGGAACTCCAAGACACCTTAAATTTTCTGGATTTATGATGAAACTTAGCTGATTTCTTGAAGGTTTTAGAGAGAGAGAGGTAGAGAGAAGATGGAGAGAAATGAGAAGTGTGCGTTGGAGAAAATGAGAAGTGAAATGGGGTAAAAATGATTAAGTGTGTGGGATGAAAAGGGGGGGCGGGGGCTGGCCAGATTTTGGAGGGTTCAAAAAAAGGGGTTCAAAACATTTTAATTTTATAAAATTATATTTTTAAATCTTCTATCATTAATGTATTAAATTTGTGCTCAATTTGTACTTTGTAAAGACTTATTTTGAGATTTTTTTGTGATTAATATTTGAGTTATAAAATTTTATTTTATAAGTTTATAATTTACATCAATTTACATCAATTTACATTTGATTCGTTTACGATTGATGTTCACGAGTTATTTATTCGATTCGGGTTGCGTTTACCGAGTTACAAAATTCGGATAAATTCCGATTTTTGCGATTAGATTAAATCTTGTGACGATATATGAAATTTAATTTCCTTTATTTTCATTCACACTTACAATTCATCCTCTGATTAATTGAAGGAAGTGATTTAAACTGTTAATCAATCAATCAAAGTTTTAATTACACAACTAAATGATTAAATTGTATTCATCCGCCTCTTTACAATTACAGTTATACATTATGACTTAAAATCACTTAGCTAATAAATGATTATTGGGATCAACATATGTATAGAAGTAGTATACATTCAAGTGGAACTTTTTTTTTTCCATTAATTTTAATTTTTATCAAAACTGATATTAACCTATGTTTTAACTTTGTTGTATTTTTCCTTTCCGGAAGTATTTCAACTTTCTAACACTTTTCAACTTTTCTTTATTGTAATTATATATAAAACTATTAATTATATTTTTATGTACGATGGACCATAGTTTAAAATATAATAGAATGATTTTTAAGCTATGACGTAGTAACTTTTGAACTATGGTGCAGTGACATTTTGACTATGGTTAGGTGACTTTTAAACAATGGTGCATTGACTTTTTAACTATGGTACAATGGCTTTTAAGCTATGAAGCACTAATGTTTTTTAAACTATGATGGACCATGATGGTTTTAACTATAGTGAAGTGTTTCTTATCGAATGATATTTGAGTTTTTTTATTAAACGTTAATAGAATATTTTTTTAAAACTATGACCCACAATTTTTATAGAATGATGATTCACTGGATTTTAAAACTATAATATAGTGTTTCGATTGAAATGATACACTTGTTTTGTGTACTACTATGCACCGAGTTTTTATTATGACGCCATGACATTTATATTATAAATAATATTATCGCAAGAAATTGGGTGCATCATAGCTGCCCAAATGGTGCAGAGTAGTTGTACTATAATGGTGCATTAACATTATAGTTGTTAGTACATTAGAATTTAAGTTTTTAGCATATAGATGATATTGAAGAAAATAAAAATATTTTTAAACTATGGTGCAATGCCTTTTAAACTAAAATGAAACTCTTCTCTCATAATAGACTATTATGTACGTGTTTTCTTAAATTATGATGCGCTGACTTTTTTAATATACACATCATTATCATATGACTTTAAGTGTATCATAGTTATAAAAAGTGATGAAGAAAATTTTTATTCTTATGGTGCATCAAAATTATAAGTTTGGTGAATCAGAATATAGATTTTCTATTGAATGGTGGTGCATTTATTTTCTTTAACCATAATATGTATTTTTTTTATTAAACGCTAATAGAATTATTTTTTACATTCTGATGCACTGAAATAAACTATTGTTAGTAATTTTAGATATATTTTCATTGTAATATAATAGCCAAGTGTGAGAACTCTATATAATTTTCTAAGTACGAGTTAAGGAACTCAATGTACTAATAGCTTATGCATTGGTTGTATGTTAGTTATAGGCTTACATCATATGTCATTTTAAAATGAAAGAGTAAAAAGAAGAAGAAAGAAAAGGATTGTATGGTGGTTGTTAATGTCCATTAACTTTATTCACTTTCCTGATGCATAGATCCTTTTACCGATGTACACATCGATCAAAAATGACTTCGTTTATTAAAACAAGAAATATGAAAACTTACACACACATTTTCTATATAGATATTCTATCTTCATATAAACCATGTCCGATTAAATTTTAAAAATATGAAATGAGTAATGATATGCATATGTTAAACAATAATTCATATTTTGTTGCTGGTGATTTTGAAGTTGTTGATTATTATGGTGATTGGGATTTGAGTCCCTATCAATCTAAGAATCGCAAAAAGAATTCGACGTGACACTGACCACTATCGTTGATACCGGCCACCGCCATCAACGCCAGCTACTAGCAATGACATCATGTTATATCATTTTCTTTTTATTTTAGCTAAACTTATGTTTTAGATCCGAGGTTTGAAAATGGTACGAGGTTTAAAATAGATTTGTTATATTTTGATTTTGTATTTATGTTTTTATCATTTGCTAAGGCACAAATTGATTTGAACACTTGGTTTTTAAATTAATTTGCATGATATTAACATGTCAGTTATTCCAACCATCGGATTCTAATGGCAGGCGACTGTAGTAAGTAGCAGCCACTGACTGAGGTGACAACTAGCAGCCAATAGTTGTTGCAGTCACAGGGTAAGATGAAGGAGGAAGGAGGAGCACCAACCATCGGATTCTGATGGCAGGCAACGGTGGTAAGTAGCAGCCACTGACAGAGGTGACAACTAGCAGCCAATAGTTGTTGCAGTCACAGGGTAAGATGAAGGAGGAAGGAGGAGCACCAACCATCGGATTCTGATGGCAGGCGACGGTAGTAAGTAGCAGCCACTGACAGAGGTGACAACTGAAAGCCAATAGTTATTGCAGTTACAGAGTAAGATGAAGGAGGAAGGAGGAGCATTAGAAAGAAGAAATAAAATCTAATTCAACAAAATTGCTCTTTTCAATTATTTTAAATTTTAATCTTAATTAATTTTTTCAAAAGTTAGTTTCAATATCTTTCTTAATGTAATGGGCTACAAACACTTCCTAATGGGCTACAAACAATTCCCGCACTTCCCTATTATTGAACCCTTTTCTCACGATCCCTAACCTTTTACTATTAATATTATTATTATTTATTATTATTATTGTTATTATTATTATAATGTAAATGTATTTTATGTTATTTTTATGATGATGAACACTATTGAGTAGGAAATTACCGTTTTACAATGGGTTGAAAGGCATGAGACAACGCGTAGTTTTGGAATAAAAATTGAAAATCTGGAACACGAACAAAAGTTGAAAAGGAAAGTTAAGAACTTGGTCTTCTTCGCCTATTTTTTTTTTCTCTCTCTCTCTCTCTCTCTCTCTCTCTATATCTATATTCTATATATCTATCTATCTACAGGAATATTTGTTCCTGTTTATTTATAAAAATTAAAAATAAAAATAAAGATATTCCGATCAGTCACTTCAGCTCGATCGATCATCTCACCACAATCTCCATCGATCGATCACTTCAACTCTGGTAACTCAGTTTTTTTCGAGATTAAGTTTTATTACTTTTCGCCGTTTTAATTTAGTGTTTTTAACTATTGTGCTTATGCTATATATTTCAATTTATCGTGTAAATCTTTGATTTAATTTACAATAAGTTGATTACATAAGTTGTATAATTGCAAAACTTGCAATTCTTTTTGGAATAGAGGTGTTTATCATGTTTTTATGCTTATTATTCTGACTTTTGATTAGTTGAGTATTTGTGTATGGTTAATATCAAGTCATCAAGGATATGTCTTTAAAAATACTATTAAAGTTTATTTGTTGTTAAATAGTTTATGAAAAATACTTTACAAGTGTATTACTATTACTAATAATATCTAATACATCATTGAATAGAAAACGCAGATTAAACTAGCTTTGTAACTGAAGGTTATCATTTCGAGAATGGAGGACAGCATTAAGTCTGAGGACCATTTGATATCAGCTGCAGCATTTGTTGAAGGTGGAGTTCAGGATGCTTGCGATGATGCTTGCAGCATATGCCTTGAGGCATTTTCTGAAAGTGATCCTCCAACGGTACATATTTGGGACTGCATTATTCCAATAAATAACTTTTTATTTTTTTGTTTAGCAAGTAGTTATATATTTATTTCTTGCTGCAGGTTACAGGTTGCAAGCATGAATTTCACCTGCAATGCATTCTTGAATGGTATTCTAAATTGCATTATACTTTAACTTTCAAGTTAGGAGGCTTTAGTCAAATGCTTAAAGCTTAATCGAAAATGAAATTACTGCTTCCCCCATCTTGAGATAACATACAGCTACAGTAGATGCATGCTGTGTCATTCATTAAAATCATCTTATAACCTTTCGTATCCTATTTCCAGGCTTCCATAGCTCCGATTATTCATCTTGATTCGGTGTCAAATACACACTTAGTTAGATAATTATCTTTAACCCTCAAAGAATAATACTCTTACTAGTCCACATAATTCCATATAGGTGCCTAATTAGTGTCTATTAGGAATTCAGGACTACATAGTAGAGCTGATCATCACCCTGCAGTAGATTTGATCTTTATTAGAGAGAAGAAATAGCAAGTTCCAGGTGCTTCATGCTCTATCATTGACCTACCACCTGATTGGTGGTAATGAAGAATCTTTGAAGTTTTTTGTAGTGGGCTTTGCAGCCTTCATACAAATTGAGCACTAGCTTTCTCAACATTGTGAGTATCATATCATTGGAATTTGGATGAACATGTTCTGTGGAAATTTTATTATATGAAAGTATGTGCTCATTTCTCAGGAGTCTGAAACCAAAGATACAAGTGATACAAGATATGTGTTTAGATATATGACAGAAAGACATAATAGTTGAAATGAAAAATAGTTGAGTTCTTGTATTACGAATAGGTTGTCATCCTATTAGTTGTATGTTCCGCATTACCTGACACCGTCCTTTTCTCATCAATCTAACTAATACTGAAGCATTATGGATATAGAACACATACACTGTGACCACCAATACCATAAATGTTGGAAACATGATGTAGTTGGGGTAGAGAAGGATCATGACTCACAGGGCTCAGCCCATATGTTAGGACTTGAAGAAGGGAATTCCATTTTAGTAGATTTCATTGTAGTATTCTTCCTATCTAATCTATGGAAAAACTTATTGAGATCTTTTATCTAAATCAATTTCAGTTGTCCTTTTGTATCTTCATCTTCCAGAGTCACAATAGCTGCTTAATCAGAAATCGCATTTGTGAACTTATTTGATCTTATTTATGTTTAGTTTATAGATCTAGGAGAGGTCAATTTTAAGATCAGGCTGTTTCATGATGGTGAAAGTCCAAGAAAGAAGTTAAAAGTGTACATTTGTTTCTATATTTTTAGTTTTATTTTAGGGTTTATTGTTTCAAAGTGTATTATACTTTGTCTCTTTTACTATTGTGTGGAAGTACTTTCATTTAGTCTATTGTATGTGTTGAACCTGTCAATTCCGTCTATTGTATGTACACTTCCCTTTTTTGGCCTTCTATTGTATGTTTGAAACATACAATAGAAGGCCATCAAAGGAAATTGTACATACAATAGACGAAATTGATAGGTTCAATATATACAATAAAAGTTTTGAAAGTACGCCCCATACAATAGTAAAAGAGGTAAAGTATAATACACTTTGAAACAATAAACCCTTTATTTTAACCTTCTAAATGAACAAGATTTTAAGAAGAAACCTTTTGGCCAGTAGGCTGTCTTTAAAAATAATATTAAATAAGGAGTCGTTTTACAATTGAATATATCATTATGAGACTAAGAAGACCGGCCGCTAGCCTATCATGACGCCCTTACAAGTGTTCCAGGTTTAGTTGGCATCAAATAGATCTGAGTCATTGGATGAATTGATAGATTATTACCAGATTAAGTGGGTGTAAACAAGATCCAATGGAATAGCAAATTCGTATTTTAGTTCATAGATAAGTAAAACCCCTATTTATATTGATTAAAATACCATAAAAAGGAAACAAGAGAACTAGATAAACAAGGAAAATAAAGGTTACAAAAGAAAATTTACCACTCTTTATCTCTAATCTTTAACAGTGGAAAAATGAAAAGAAAGGAAGTGGATATTAATTACAAGAGACATATTTTTTCCTGCTTATATGAGAGGCTTTACTTTATTTTATGGGAGTAATAGAGCATTTTCTAGTATAATCTGTAGTTTTTGTGTCCTCAAAGTGAACTGCATGGAGGCTTGCAGTTCAGGTTGTATTTAACTTGTCAGATTCTATTACTAAAAGTTTTCTATATAGCACGTACTATTATGTAAATTATTGTTTATTTCCTCGTTTACTAAAATAAGTTCGTAGTTGTATGTGATGAATTTCAAATGATGAATACAGCTCGATGGAAGCTTTCGTCTTATAAATAAATTGCATGAACTCCTAATAATAGTTTCAAACCTAGTTGAATTAACAGAATGAATTATGAACTGCCAATTCCTTCTGTTGTCAAAGTCTTAAAAGTGCACCAAAATGCAAAGGGGTCTTGGGGCCTGAGGCATGAGGCACTGCACGAGGTGCGCTCCTCATGAACGTGAGGTGCATCATATTAAATATGGTTTATAGTAAAAAAAAATAGGGTTTGTGGTTGTTTTTTCTTTTACATTAACAACTGTATAGGATGTTTTGTGCTTTTTTCCTAAAACACTAAAAAAGCAAACATCGGGTTTGGTCAACATAAAAAAACCTGGTCAATAAGCGCATATATTCATAAATTCAAGTATAATGGATTGGAAGTGAAGTAATACTCTTGAAATCCTGCATCAAGAGTAATTAAAGGTTTAGGAGTGAGAAGCAGAAGTTTGTAGAAAGGCAATTTTTAAGTTTACGCACTAATCATATGGTTAGTTTTGAGGCTTGATTGGTGCTTCAGATGTCTTATCAAACTCTTTACGTGACTTCTTGAATTAATATGCATTATTTGCTTGTTAGATATCAACTTTGTAGAGTAAGTCTGTCCTAATTGCTAATAGTTTTTGGGCTTCAGATCTGTCAAGTATTGAGAATTAAAATATGCACATCTAGTATAGAGGTGGTTGGCATGGGTCAATAAAAAGGTTTGGTCAAACAAGTTTTTTTAAGCCGCTCAAAATAAGCTGGTTCGTCTTGACTCGCTAAAATTGTTGTCTCTCTCTTCTAAAGTTCAAAAAATGATTTATTAATTATGACTATATAAAACTAGTATCCAAATTTTAAATAGAACAAATTTGTAGGTTATAAACACTTTATTTTGGCATGGGATACTTTTAACACATTCGACCCCATAGAGTTAAATTTAATCCCTTGTTTTTACATAAACATGTTGAAATCAATACTCCTAACATCTAGCATCACTCAGTAGTGGCTGAAATATCTGTGCAACTCAATCTTGTAGGTGTCAAAGGAGCTCTCAATGCCCAATGTGTTGGCAGTCTATCAGCCTGAAGGACCCAAGCAGGTTACACTTTTCAGATTAGATATAAAGTGAATGATCTAATTCTTTCCCTTCACTTTTGAAAGTAGAGAGAGGAAGACACGTGCAGGATCCACTAAGCCACAATCTCTGTCAAGTCTGCAACATTTGTTCGTGTCTTTCTCTTTACACTTACATGGTGGAGAGGAAGAAAAAAAGTAGTGATCATTCATCTCCCCTTTTCTCTAGTGGGGTAGTACTGAAGTACTTTCTAGAGGTTTGCAAAACTCAGTCCAAACGAGCGAGTTCTTGGTCCATGAGATGAAAAACATTTTGGGTTTCTTTCTTTTCCAAAACAGGAGCTTCTTTTCATTTTTTTTTAGTGAAATGATTACATGATGAAAGAAATTAGACTTGAATTGCCCTCCAAAAGATTGAGTTTGGTTCATGGTACTGAACCGGCAATATACGATCCGGTCCTCTATCTAATATTCTTAGATTTTGGTTTTCCGGATTCAAACCATCGGACACCCCTATCTAATTTTTTTTATATTTTTTACTGATAATTTTAATGATCCTTACATCATGATATCTTAATTGACAGTCAGGAATTACTTGATGCAATAGAGCAGGAAAGAAGTATTGCAAATAACCCACCTGTGAATACTACTATATTTCATCATCCGACCTTTGGTGATTTCGAGTTGCAGCATGTACACATCTATCTCTTCATTTCAAGTTCTTGTCTTTCTTTTTTCTCTTGAAAACGTACAAGTAGACTTTCGAGGAGGTGATTTTGATCGATTATATGTGAATCGGTTAGTTTGTTCTTTTAATCTATAACGGGTCGAATGGGTAATGTAAAACAATAAAAGTAGCTAGAAAGTAAATGTGTTGACTAAATTGAATGTTGTAATCAGCTTTTGATACCGAAAACATATTTTAGATGTATAGAACTTTTTAAATCACATCTTTATAGCTTGATCTTCAATATCGTAAGTATTTAATTTCATTTCATTTTAGAAAACCACTTCAGCACATACTGAAAAACTAGTTGTCTTGATGTGAACCCGTTCTGAATGTAATCTTGTTTTCTGGTGCAGTTGCCTGCTAGTGTAACTGATGCTGAGCTTGAGGAGCGTATAATTCAACACTTGGCTGCTGCTGCAGCCATGGGTAGGGCACCTCATATTGCTAGAAGGGAAGGTCATAGAAGTCGAACGTCAGCCCATGGCCGCCCCCGTTATATGGGTTTCTCTGCACAACCTAGTGTACCTTCCCCTACTCGACCTACTTCAAGTGATGATGTTGAAGCTACTACTCCTATTGGGGGAACTCCTTTGGTGACTGTGCATGAAGAACCTGTAAGAGGGAGTGCACCCTCATCCTCTATCCATGCAAGTGAACGCCCTGATTCACCATTGGTCTCTAGCATTGTTCCTGCACGTCCACCTGAAACTCTCTCAACTGACAGGTACCATACCATTCAACTTGTATCAGAAATTTAGAGAAATTATTATAGGTGGCAAATTCGACCTTTAACTTATCAATGGGTAGATGGTGTTAATTTTGTCTCTGAAGGATCAAATTGGTAAAGTTAAAAATCCCTAAAATTGAAATGGGTCAAGTGGGTTGAAAAATGTGAAAGTTGCCCTTAGTGTATTCTTCAATCATACTGCCTCCTAAATTCTTTTATAAAAAAAAAAAAAAAAGGAATTATTATTGTAAATATATGGGTTTGGGCAAACTGCAAGAAAATGCAATGTGTTATTGAGTGTTTGCTAATATTTGAATTTACTGTCTTTTAAATCTTTTAATGCAACTTGCTTACCATTTCATACTAAAGTACTCCATATGTAATTTGTTGTATTAATCGTTAAAAAGGGTTCTGTCTGGTTCCCCTGTAAACCAGGTTCAATCCCAAGAGCGAAAACAAAGTACAACCTGATGTTTATACTTTGAAAAATATAAATGCAAAACAATGATCAATTCATGTTCAAAAGCTACATAAAAATTTTCTTTAAATAACCCCGAACCGAGAACAGGTTTTATAAAAACCCATAGAACCAAGAACTGGGCCTAATGTATCCTGTGCCAGTTCAGTTCCTTAGTTTGGTCGGGTTTTGGACACCCCTAGTATGTCGTTTATCCTTATTCTGCAACATTTTTCCCCTTCTCTCCATTGATGTAACTAGATATATAATGATCACTTTTACTAGGTCGGGTATGCAATCATCCCCAAACAACCAAGATAGAGCAGGGCCTTCAGAACCATTTTCTGATTTTAAAACCCGAGTTAATGCAATATCAATGAGGTAATTGATAACAAACTTCAACATCATTTTTGTTCATTGGACAGATTTTATTGTAGCTCATGATTACCTGAATTTTGTCAATCTAGATACAAAGAATCGATTACAAAAACTACAAAGACTTGGAAGGAAAGATTATTCTCCCGCAACAGCAGTCCAACAGAACAACATGGTTCTAAAGATACAGGAGAGGGCAGTGCAGGCATTGCGACACTATCACGTATGATGGACCATCTTCAACAAGACTTGTCACCTGTATCCAGTAGTACTAATAGTTCACCTTTTAATCAACACCGCCACAACACTGCAGCAACAACTCCCAATAATTCTGCAACTCAAAATGAGATAACAGGTTCACCACCAGCCGATTCTGCTATACAGTGAGTTACCTTATTCCGTTGAACTGATGTTATAGTTTTTTTTTGTTAATAACTTCATGTACACTATAAAACTTTTAGTATTTGACTTACAACTTGAGATCTATATAAGATATTTGTACGGGCTGCCAAATCTTATCTTTCTGTACATTCTACGGTTTTGAATCATCGTGATCCGTTAAGTTTTGCTTCCTGCCTATTATTATTAAACTAAGGATGGGGAGCTTTAGCAGTTGAGTCGTACCTAGTTGAATTAAATCGGCATGGTCCATTCACATTTTTGGGCATTCTGCCTTGAAGATTATGCCCCTACGCAAACAAATCAAGACGCTCACATTACTATTACTACTTGTCAAGCTTCTTTAAACATGGATTATAAACCTGAATCGAATAACCCTGGAATTATATTGAATTGAATCAATTCAGTATCATCCATTTAGTTTTAGTATATGAGTTAAATGGTCTAAAAGTAGTTATAGATTACTTGAAATAAGCTCTCCAAGAAGTCCTCGTAATCTTGTTTTTTTGCTGACCTTCTATTTGGTCCTTTGATAATAACAACCATAAAGCAAGAAAATTTTTGCCCGAAACAAGTATAAGTAGGTATATCTAATATCACAAAAGAGTGTCGGTCCCTCATTTGTTCCTTGCTGCACGTAAGCTCTGTCCAGTTTGCTGCACTGAATATTTCCCCATCGTATTATGTGGACGATCCATAAGATAATATTTGGATGAAATTATCAGTTTCTTTTAGGTATATAACTGATGCTTTTTTAAGGAGACGATAATAGAATATAAAGAAATATTTTTAGAGCTTAGAACTTAATGAAATGGACAGATTTCATAAGAAGATAGAACAGCTATCAAAGTTTCCAAACAAAGGAATCAAACTATCTGTAATAATCGAATACAAGTTCAAATCATATAAAGAAAAAGTTGATACGTCAAAAACAGTCTACGTGGTTTACCATAGAGACTGAAACAAATGACTATAATTATAACATGTTATTCATTGTTGAATTAAATATATTTCGACTTTTAAAGTGTCGATGAATCTTTCAAAAAGAAGATACATCTTTAAAGGAGGTTGGTGATATGGATGTTTTAGTATGAGGTGTTTGTCCAATGAGATTCACACATGTTCATTTAACTCTTTAATTAGCTTCTTTGATGGGTAGTGATTTTTATTGAAATCCATGTCATCACACCACGTCATTGCATATGCTTACGTGACAATCCACATAGGCATCTTTCTGCCTTGAATTCATACTACTTTCTTTAGATCATGTATCACACTGATAGCTTTCGTATTTTATGTTACATTGACAATTTTCTCTTTAAATAGATTTTGATTTAGTACATGAAAGTAATATTTCAACTAATGGCAAAAGTTATTCTTCTTTTCGACTGAAATCTTGTTATGTTAGGTTACCAAATACAGTCGATTGCTACAAATACCGAAATATTTTCGACAATAATAAAATAAAAGAATGTCATATACAAAAACAAAATATTACAAACAAGATTCGACACATAAAGGAGTAGACAGTGTGTAAAAACTCTTGTATATATCTGACAATACGCAAAATTCAGAACCGTAAAGCCTATAAGCTGGGAACCATAATTTTAGCCGAACCGGAAGTGACTTACCCAATTTTAGTTATAGCAACAATCAGTTCTTAATCTAATTCGAACCTAAATTTGTCTTTTTCATTCCATACTTAAAAGATACATAAACCATTTTAGTAAAGAGTTAAGCTAGATTTACTAACCCGAAACAAGTAGAGTTCCAAGTCTAAAACCAGTTCTACATATAATAAACGTACAGGTGGTGAGCCATCATCACCACACTTACAAGACCCATTCGTGTCCACTAAAGCAGCATTTACTTTATTAAATTTAAATTTGCGGCTAAAGGGGATTCTCCCCGGCAAAATTTGTAAACTAAAAGATAAATTTAAATTTGTTGATACACAAGGAAGATTATTTCCAGAAAGAACACATAAAACTAAAAAAATTTATACCCTAGGCCCTAACCAATATAATCGATTGTATAAACCGCAAAGAAGAGAAATAATTCAAGTAATATATTAGCTATCTAAAACTTATTTGATCAATAAATTGCAAAGATTAGATGCAAAACGACGATTCAGGGTATTACAATTTCCACCTCGAGCACAAACATGTTCTATAATCTATTCCACATGCCCCAATCACCAAATCTGTGTATTTTTCACTATACTTCCTTTCCCCAACTAGGTCAAAAGATGACATGCTTTCCTTGTTTGTCGACTGATTCTCAAACAGTAACGGTTGCGCTTACCTGCCAATGTACCCCAGCCAATGGAGAAATACTGCAAAAACAAGCATACATAACGCCATAATCAACCCCTGCCTCCCCAGGAGCCAATTTTTTGTTTTCACAGCACCTTCACCCGCACGTTGTATTCTATCTGCCCACTTCATCTGCACCAAAAATAAACCAAATATGAAAAACCGTGAATAAGTCACCAAACTGGTGCTAACCCAGGGTCTTATCATGGTTGTAAGATCAGAGGTTGTTGGGTGAGAATACCATTTTATATACAAGAGGGGAAATAGGGCCTTGTGCCTAAAGTAGTTTCAGAAGTGACAAAATAGTGTAGGGTGGTGTGTTACGTAACAGGTCAACCTGGGTTCATGATAAAACAGGTACGACTAATACATGTCAAAATAGGTCGGGTAGGGTTGATCAACAAACCTTTTTTGCCCCTGTTCTTAAACTGTATAGCTAATGTATTTAATATGATATGAAGACTATATTATTAGCGTACTCCTCCAATCTTCTCAGTTTTTTCTACCCACGACGTTTAATTGACCCATTGAATCGTCAGATGTACTATGAAAGTTTTAGTGCATTTCCCCTTTCGAGAAAAACATGTGTAGATACCAAGACATTTAATTGACCCATTGACATCTCAATTAGTTTCTACAGGTACAGTTTTAGTTAAGATGAAGTTTACCAGTCTATCCAGGTTCTCTGGTGTCAAAGACGACATCGCTTGTTGAGCCTTTTCTGCGTCCTCCTTCGAGAGTTTAACTCCAAATTGTTCACTCATATTTGCCATCATGTCAGGGCTCATATTTTTCATCATCGACGTCATCATCTGGCAGTCATTAATAAATCAAAGATGAATTTGTAAATAATGTCGCTAGAGTACTTTGTATATGCAAGTTTGATATAAAATTAGGATATGACATTGAAAATATTGAGAGAACCCTGAAATATATGTAATACGGTAGACACAACTTAGCCTGAACATAAATATAAAAATCATCTTCAGAGAAAATTCGGTAAGGTATCCCTTTCAATAACTACATGATTCACCTATATTAACACTTACATATATAAAACCAGCTAAATGATTAATAGTAGAAACATAATAAGCTTTGTACCTCGCGCATGGCTGGATTTTTCAGCTGGTTTTGAATATCAGAGCTAGAGCTAGGGAAGCTAGGTTGAGGTGCACTTCTTGAACTCAAAAGCCCTTCGGAAGGATCATTCCCACCATTATTTTCATTATCAATTGAGCTTCTCTGACTTGCTTGACCTACTGGATTATTACTAGTCCTATTTGATTGTAAACCGTTGCCATTCAAAGATGATGCCATTTCAAACATCTTTTGGAGCTCTTCTGCTGGCATTTTACTCATCATATCTGTAGCTGTTTTAAGCATGTCAGGCGTCAAATTTGGTACACCTGACACATTATTATTCCTATTCAACAATGGGTTCTCCCCCTGGAAGGAACTTGCCATCTGAACCATTTTCTGAAATTCTTCAGGTGGCATCTTGCTAATCATGTCTGAGGCAGTCTTCATCATATCAGGAGACAAACTTTCAAATTGTCCACTACCCAGAGATGCCATGGTTTTTGGATCAGCTTGAGACATGAGGTTCTGGAAGGATCTGCTTAATAAACAAAAAAACCATCTTTATAATTGTGCCTATATATTATTGGCTTTAATAACCTAGGTTCAAAGTGAATCATGTATAATGCAAAAATTACAGACCACCAACATGGTAAGTTGGTAACATATGTAATAAGATATGAAGATAATCATCATGTGGCCTGACAACTACGGAGTGTTTTTCAGAATTGGTGCCACATGAATGTTTCTTGTATTAAAATATTAATAAAGTAGTCCACAAGCAAAGAACTACCAACAGCACAACATATATTATCTGAAACTAAGAAACATATGAAGATAAAACCCTAGAAGATAGTAGCGTTACACAAAATATTGAAAGTAAACCTGACTGATTCCTTGTCATCGTTACTATTCCTCGCTTGTTTAGTAACATCCTTATTATGCTCAGACGATGCTGATGAAGAAGCTTGATCCTTTTCAGATAATGGAGTAGGCACTTCGTCCGTAATTTCTTCGATTCTTATGCCTGTTGAAATACATAAAAGTCTTAGCCAAAAAAAGAAAAAGACATAAGGACATCAGCTGGTCAATACGAAATTGGACATAAAATACAGAACATACCTCCTGGTGGATCCTCATCACCTTGTTCGATTAATTTCTCCTTGGCATCCCTGTAAAAGTAGGTTAACAAATAAGGGATCAGACAATACATAGTTGAACATGAGTTATCATTAAACATTTGGATCATTGGCATGTCTATCTGACTAGAATATTTGTGAAATTAAACAAAATGAAACAGTTGGCATGACACCATGCTTGTAACAGAGTATAATGTCATAAAAAGAAAGGAAAAGGACAATAAACAATTTAAAAGTTTTATACCTTAATACATCTACAATAGTTTCATCATCAGGAGAAAATTCACGTGCTTTGGATAAGTCAGACACTGCTTTCTAGAAAGTTTGGAAATTCGATCAGATGAATGTATATCTTCGGAAAACATTGGCAGTATAATCTTTTAGCCTCAATTAAGGGTCAATAGGAAATATAACTCACTTGTAGTTGCCCCAAATTTTTATAAGCTTGGCCTCTCCTATAAAGAGCTTTGACATTTCTTGCATCAGTTGCCAATACCTGAAAAAATGCCAGATAAACGAGCTTTGTTTACTCCCATGCTAAGAAATTTCAGTTCAGTGTCATAATGTCAATAAGAGAAAACAAAACGAGCATGGACAAATAAAGTAAAAAAACTTAATTGCTATAGAATTCAAGGCTGATGATCATCTCATAATATAAAGAAAAACGATGTACCTCAGTGCCTTCATTTATGCATTCATCATACTGCCCTGTTTTCAAGTAACATAACATCAAATTAAGAGAGCATGCCTGAAGGAGAGTTGCGCCTTTAGATGCTGGAACATTTTTCAGATTGTTTTTTGCCTGAATAATGTAAGGAAAGAAATAAAAGAAGTCACTTTTGTAAGCTTAGAGAAGAAACTACAATTTATAACCCCAAAGAACAAACCCATAAGAGTTAAGATTTTCTGAATGTAGCACTTGCCCGCTTATACTTCTCCAAGGCATCACTAAACCTTCCCTGACTGTGAAATTCATTCCCCTAGCAAAATGAAAACAAAACTTATGTTCATAACAGCAATTAGGAGAAAGCAATCACTATATAGACAATTTCAACAATTTGTTCAGGATACATACAAAACAAGCAAATTACCACACACAAAAAAAATTAACAACACAAATACATCGCAAGAATTATAAAAAAAAAAAAAAAAGAACATTCCAGATAACCGACATGCTTACATCCTAGTAGTCTAAAGTCAATTAATGTTCAAATCTGAAAACACTACCTTAGAAACTGAATATTATTCATTCATCACAAGAACTACAACTAGAGTACAAAAACACTTTGAAAGAGCCCGCCTACATAAGGTGAAACTATGTTTTCATGATGACTTATATGGTGTATTTATGTATGTACATCTATCCATGCATTATGTATATACCACTTCAAACAGAATTAAACGGCTGTAATTCACGACTTCCTATTTACCTGTTTTTTAAGCATTTGAGCTGCATTCAATTCATAGTTTACTTGTGCATCCACTCGCGACCGCATAGCAGCTAGCTCCTCAGGTGTTGCATTTGCCATCTTTTCACCAATCTCCGCCATCTCATCAGGTCTAGTAGACTTCAATTGTTCTGCAGCATGCCTCAAATCCTCAGGTTTCATATGTTTCATACTATCAGTTGCCATTCTCACTAAATCCGGATTTGACATCATCTGCAATTACATTATTACATATTAGTATAATTATAGAACTATTAGCAGCATTAATCAGTTTCAAAACAATCACATCAATACTATTACATCAAAACCTAATTCAAAATACGTTCAATTTAATCAATCAATCAAACTAATAAATTACTTGCAGTTAATTAACCTGTTGTTGAATCCTGGCCAATTCGGCTGGCGACATACGACTCATTTGCTCTTGAGCAAGTCTCATCATCTCCGGATCCATCATTCCAGGAAACATCGTAATCAATTTAGTAACACGAGTGAAATCGACACAATTGAGTGCGAAATTGATTTCTATCAGTTGATTAGGAACAGGAATTTGAAGAATCGGAAGGTATAATTCAGACGATCAGCGGAATTCGACTCGATTTGATTGAGTTTAGGGTTTGGTTGGATCGGTGTTTATGTGAAGTTGGTAATTTTGTTATATGGAGCTTGACGCGCCTACTAGATGGGATTGAGGCGAGTTGAGAATAAATCCAACAGATGCCGATTGTTGACTTTTATTGTGTTTTTATTGGGAATGGACATGTGGACGTTATTATTAAGGCCTCTCCCAGCGCAATGCTTAGTCAATTAAGTGACACGATTGGCACGCTGTATTACTTGGTGTGTCACTTGAGTTGAGTTTGTATCGATTTTCTGACGTAACTTTTATTTTATCGGTTTTTGGGTTTCATTTTCTTTGATGTATATAAATGAATTTGGGTTATCATTAATGATGTATGTACACTACTAATGTAATAATTAATTTAGACACGATTTTAAAAAATGTAATTTTTTGAATAAGACATTTAATTCCTTTCTACGAAAATGAAGTGTTTTAAATAAATTATTAATTCATAATTGTAATTCTTTTATAAAAATTAGTGTTTAATGAGTATAAAAATCATAAATTTTAACTAATATCTTTTTTTCTATTTTTAAATAAAGTAAATTAGGTGAATTATTAATTCCTTTACTATTTTTTATATAGCCAATTCTTCCAGATTAACTTATTTATTAAGTTAGCCAATTAATATTTCTATTAAAATTCAAGGTTTCACCTACGTAAGTAATTATGTACAATATAAAATATCCGAATTTCTAAAAAGTATAATATGTAAACTATTAAAGTTTTAGTTATAAAAAATAACAAAAAAAAAACAATCAAAAATAGAGTTTGGTAACTAAATATAAAAAACCATGAAACCTATAAAAAAAAAAAGTTGTATTCAAGTATGATTTATTTTTATAGAACTTTCCATTATGAATCGTAAACTCATTTTGCTATTTTATAATTATACTTATTAAATATCCTTTTAAGGAGTTATATGAGATGAATTATATGATACAATTTATTTCTAATATTTATTTGTTTTTCTTTTCAAACATCACCTCTTACGTTTTCTAAATTATAAATGAAAATAAAGATAATTTTTTTTTTTTACTTAGCACATTAAAAAATTTCTAGTTTCAAATGACTTGTTTGTACTCTGTAGTGTGATTAAAATAGCGTACTGTTACTCATGTATCCTATTAGTTAATATAATTATGTAATAGTTTTGTAAATACTTTTATCAATAAAAAATATATTATTTGTATATTTTTATATTTATATGATTAATTGTAGAATAAATAAAAGGGAAAAAAATTAATTATTATGATTAGTTGATTATGATGTAATTATTAGTTGTTAGAAAAATAAAAAGGTAGTAATAATTGTTTAACATTAAATGAGGTAAAACATAATCATTAAAAGCTAATAAATGAGATAAAACACACTTATTAAAGACAATGATTAGTCTACATAATATTTGATGGTGTATATATCCTAATTTGGTGGTGTATAAACCCACAAAGCCATAAATTTATATTAGTAAATGTAAAATTCAAAAGTTAAAGTGGCACGGTTACAATTAATAGTATTGTATCAATTTGAAGTGACACTGAGGTACAAATATTTACACAAAAATAAACACATTCAGAGTTGGGAGTGATTCTAAAAAGGGATCAAAGGGACGGTTGAAATTTACTATATTATATATAATTTAGGATCATAAAAAATTGCATCTGTATTTTACAAATTCAATTTCATTATAATTTTCTAACCTTCTAAGTCGGACCCTATTTTTTGTACTTTTATAACCCCAAATTGATAAAATAAGGGTTTAATATAATTACATCTGTGTATACAGATGCAACGGTGAGATAGTTTTTTCGTGTAAATTTTTTTGTTATAAATTTAAAATGGAAAACTAAAAAAGATTGATTTATACCACTTGCAGTCATAACACTTATCATGAACTGTGGTGGGTGTCACGTCAGCCACAACGAGTTGTTATCCACCACCACCCATAATGGCTTTTCAAGATAGCTCATGATGGACAATTGGGACCCATTATTTTCTTTATTTTTCATTTTTTTTCTTAGAAACACATTTTACTTTTAATTAAATATAAAACACTATAATTAATTTAAAAACTACTTATTTAATAAAAAACATTACAATACCAAAAAATATACATATTTCATAAACATAAAAATGTTACAATACTAACTAAAAGTCTACACACTTCGAAAGTTGGTTCGAAGCGTCCAAATGTGCTCGTTGAGATCGTTTCGTAGTTTGTCATACACCACTTTATCGCATATTTCTTTTATTCTTAAACTACGCGCCGCAACTCTTTCTCCAAAGCCGCCTCGGACCAAGTTAGCCAGATCAGCGAGAAACTCTTCCTCAAGCGGACTTATTCCAAATACGTTGTTTTCTTGAATCATGTTTTGCAATATCACACAAGTGTACATGGTTCTCTTAATATTGTTCATGCCCATTTCTCTGGAAGGAGACTTTAATATTCCCCACCTACATCATTTCGTGCACTTTTTTTGGAACTTTTTGAATTTTTTTTCGTTTCTCGTCAGTAGGACATGAATACGCCTTCATGAGCATAACCCAATCTGGATAAATACCCTCGGCAAGATAATATCCTTTCTTGTAATGATTCTCATTAATCAAATGGTGCGGGTAGATCGGTGTCATTTTTGATGTTGTCGAACGACGGAGAATTTTAAAACCATTGATGTTGTTGTTCGAACCAGCTGCACCAAAATATGCATGTCATATCCACATATCGTTTGAAGCCACTGCTTCAAGCATAATTGTCGGGTGCCCGTGATCACCTTTTATGTACTGCCCTTTTCCATGCATTTAGGCAGTTCTTCCATGGTCATGCATGCAGTCAATATTGCCGAGCATTCCAATGAGGCCATGTTTCTCTTCATGTGTTTTATATAGCTGAGCAATATCACTAGCAATTAGTCTTCTCAAATACTCCTCCGTATACAGTTCGAATACACACTTACCAAAGTTGTTAAGACAATCAGCTGACGTCATTTCAGCCATTTGTAAGTATTCATCGAACATATCTGGGGACATATACCAACTGTCGTATGACATACGTGCACACTTGTAACGAAGTAAATCCTAGCCGACCATGTGCATCTTCACGTTGTGTAAAATACACAAATTGGTCTAGGATAGGTTCAATAGAATAAGTGGTAATATCATGGACTATTCGGATAAACAACTCCGAACCCATTCGAAAATGTCACACCCTGCTAAAGCGGAAACACGAGGTTTTACAACACAAGGAAATAAAAATTTCACCATTCACCACATACCACTACTTAGGATTACATAGCGGTTTACATCCGTTTACATCAATACATACAAGTTCGTACATCCGAATACATACAAAAGATTAAACAAAAGTAGGATTCATGACAAAGGCATTAACAAAAATAAATGTGGGCTTTAATCTACTATCACTGACCGTTCCATGAAAAGTAAAATGAGGGTTCAACTATAGAAATAATTGGTGAGTTCACAGGTTTCGAGTACATAGGTTGTTTAAAAAGTTACTGAAGTACAATTTGAAAGTTACATTTCCATGTAAATAGTTGTTTTATAAACAATTATTAGAGTCAATGTTTATACTTGAGTCCGCAACTAAACCTCTAATGACACCCCAAACAGATCATGCCTATCGCTAAACATGATTTAGATACGTAGTCCTATGCCTCCATGAGAAACAAGCGGAATGGGGTGGGAGTGTCTAATCCAAAATAGTACTATCCAGAATGACCATCGGCTCAAAATGAGTTAATAGGTTGTGTAAAAGATACCAGGGATTTTTAACAATACGATAGAGTCTCAAGCATATAACACATGCGTATAAATAAATAATTGTACACATCAAGATAAATAATTGGTAATAAGTTAACATGTCTTTCACCCCAAAATATAAAAACAGTAAAAATGGGGCTGTGAATACTCACAATTAAGTGCGAGCGTATGATTTAGATGTATTTCTGCGTGCTAGACGAGTATGACTCCTACTTGCGTCCTACAAAACACGAAGATTCTAATGAGATTTTATCTAATTTCTATAATCTAGTAATACTTAGTCAACTAATTAAATTACAAAGTGCCTATAAATAGTTTGATTTTCTTTGTTAATCAATAACGTTAATGATTAATTTGCAATCATAATTGTGTAAACACATGAAAATTAGTTTAAAAAATTACCAACTTTATTTTCATAATATAATATTGGATATAAACTTTCTATAAAAATTTGAGAATTTTTAGAATTGTATTTTATTTATTCTCAATTTATGTCTAAAATGTGATGAAAATTCAAATAAACTAGCAAATGTTCATGAAAAATTATGAAATTTTTGCCATCTCAGTTTCTAACTATTTTAAGACTTTTATAAAAATTTCAAGTCATTTGGAGCAACAAAACCCGATTTTTCAATATTTTAAGATTAAAAGCAGACAAATTAAAATAAATACTAAAAAGCATTTTAAATGATATAACTTTTGTTGTCGGGTTGTATTTGCTGATATAAAAACCTTAGAAAAAGTTTCAATAATATTTGGCCTTGGGAACTAATTTTCATAATTAAACACTCCATTTTAGTAATAGTTTGGTATTAAATTATAGAAAATACATAAGTACTTGAAAATTTCCAACTTTATCCTCCATATCATAGGTTTACTAGAAAAAAAAAATCAAATTTTCATTTTTAATACATGATCGATACATTTTAAGATAAATACATAATGATAAAAATTAACTACTTAGATTTTCATGGAGAATATAGTTGTTTGTTTGGAAATTCTCTAAGTATTTTTACATAATCTTTTAGAGTATAATATTTTTATCCTATAGAGTTCCATATGTTAGGAGTTAGAAATAATTTTCTCTAGATTTTTAGAGTTGAAAAATGTACAAAAACAAGTATGACACCACTATTGCTCTCGGGAAGTGAGCTGTTAGTGCAACAGTTTTGTAGGTACTATTTGGAGGTCGAATACTCCATATTTTTTAATCAAATCACTTGGGTTTGAAAGCTAACTCAAAGAGCTAAATTCACAGAGTTATGGTCCTTCAAAGTTGAGTGTAAGAATCTGGCAGATTGCATGCATGATGTGAGTTCAAGTCTTGAATCTATGACTACCACTTTAACCCATAGACCTAAATCATTGATTTAATTCATGATTCTCATGCATTATGCCATCGTTTTCCAGGGACCATATAAATTTTAAAGTACATATCATCTAGCATGATTTAATATAGATTAAAGTGTTATAGTTAATTTTTATGTAAGATTCAAGTTTTGATGTCCGTTTTGAGCCTTGACTTAGGTTTGATCATGAATTATCACTCATTTTTAACACATAAACATGTGAGAGTGATAATCTACAAACAACAAATTTAAACAAAAGATTCTAACGATTATAGGGCATAGAATCCAAAATTTGAAGCAAAAACAAGAAGAAATGATGTAAAGTAGTATAGGAGGTTGCTTTATTACCTCAAGATTACTTAAAATCTTCAAGAACACTTATGATTTTGGTATTTTTTTAGTAGTACTAGGATGATTTGTTAGAAAGAAGTGTGTGTTTAAGTGTGTGTTTTTTGAGAGTTGAGAGAGAAAAATGGAGGTAGTGTGTGAAGTGTGTGAAGTGAGTGAAGATTGAATGAGTCAGTGGAGTAATTGAATGAAGTGAGTGTGGATGTGGGGATAAAGGAGAGAACATTTTTGGGGTTCAAAAGGGGAAAAGGGATTAAATTTTTTTATAAATATGTAACATTAAACTTGTATTAAAATGTGTATAAGTATTTACATACTATATAGATTATTTAAATGTGTGTGTGTATTTTATTTGAGATATAAACTTAAAGTCTATAAATAATACTTCTAATTGAAATTCGTCTATGTTAAAATTTAATTGTTCATGATATTAATTTGTTAGATACGTAATTAATTTAACTAAGGCATTACGGAAATTTAATTAATTTCGATTTGGAACTTGATAAATATTGTTGTGACAAGTATGGGGTTTGGATTATAACATGGTTGAATAATCCACATGAACTTAGGATTTACTAAGTATTCACTAAAATGTTATAACGATTTTGGTATTCCTAAGGAGTCATAACTTAGTTCTACTATTGGAACTAAAGAAAATCGTATTCACAACTATAACTCTAAAAACTTAAGTGTGGTAATAACATGAGATTTGACGGTCACAGAAAACGTCTCTTAAACATGTTAGGCGGATATTTCGGATTATTGGAAAAGTAATCCTCCTCCAAATATCGTTTGACAGCTTCACGATCCCTTAAGATATATGCACGTGTTGCATGCAAACGTGAACTTCCGGCCCCGATACATTATTTTTCTTCCTCGACACATTGTTGCAAAAATTGCTACTAGTTCATCGTCTTTTGAAGAATCATCAAAAATACGATTAATTGCTTCCATTTTGATGATGATATTTGTACGAGTGTTATGTATAAATTATATGGATTTGATGTGAATTGTATGAATTGTTGGTGTGTTAAAATCATATAGTTGTTATGTATTTGTACAGAAGTGAATTGAAATTAATTAAAAAATAAAATATTATATTTTTTAACCATTGAGCTCAATGGATATATATATATATATATTTTGAAAAGTAACAGTTAAGGTTATAAGAAAAAAATCGAAATTAAACAAAAAGTTAATTAAATATTCAAATGGACCCACATTTTCTTGTCTTGGATTTGTGATTTTTTGGTCGAGGACAGACTACCACGACACCATTGTAACTGTAGTAATTGCACGAAACTCCCACAATGAACCACTACAAGTGTTCTGTTAGTTTTCGCCCACATGCTTTATATGCCTTGTGTTTTTAATAAAACGTTAGAAACATCGAAGCATGTGAAATGATTGGCATACGCATATAAAAGTTTTACATAGAATCTTAAAATTTTACATTTAATTTATTACTTATATAACCATACAATAAACTAAACATTGTTAACACACTTCCATTTCCGTAGATGATTCATTTCATTTTCTTTGTTTGTCACCGGTATATTAGTTTGATCAAAAATGTATTTACCGAAAATCGTGGCTCGTTAACTATTAGGTATTGAAACACTCGAAACTTAACCAATCGACTAACATTTTGACAAACAATCTTAGCGAAGTGTTTAATTTAAAAAATACGAGTTTATTACCTTATTTCTAATTGCCGACTCGAAAACCGAAACTCCATGCATGGCGCCGTTGTTCTGAGTTATGAACACTAGGCTTTGTTTGGAATCGAGAGATTCTTTAACCTCGAAATTTTGTCGAAACTTTCGGTTTAAACGCGCCTTTGTCCTAATACACGCGTAATGTTTGTTTCTTTCATATTTACATTTACCATATGGTCCCTCATTTAAATCCGCTAGTCACATTTAGCCCCTTTAATTTTATTAGTTCTTTTAAATCTCTCATGATTTACTATTTAAATTTTAATTAAATCTTTAAAAACAACAAATAATTATAGTTATTAACTTTTACTAAGAATTACGGATATTGGTATTATATATATCTCCATTTATTTATTTATTTTTTAATTGTATTTATAAGAAACACTAAATTGGATGTTGCATTTTTCATTATGACACAATTTATTTTTTATTTACATTTTTTCATCCTTCTGTTTAATCGACTATTATGTGATATTTGTACATTATTTTCGACCTATTATTATTTATGTTCTAGTTATTATCAACACTAGCATAACACCCGCACAATGTGAAGGTCCATGTGATGATGATAATGGGGGAATGATGAGAGATTGAAAATATGTGTGTTTTGAAGTTCTATTGTATGTTTTTGTGTGTGTATATATATATAATTATATATATATATATATGATAATAGAGTAAAATTTGATTTATATATAGTAATAATAATAGAAATTATAGTTGAGATGATTAAAATGTTATTAATTATGTAGGGTTAATATAGTCATTTTTCGTGATTGAATTGAAAATTAGTCAATATTCAAAATACTTTATATATAATTATATTATATAATTAAGATTAAAATAAAATAAGATAAGATTAAGATACGACTAGATTCACAGAATTTCTCTAAACTAACCCATCAGTGTTTGTTGCTGTTGAATTAACTCCATAACAATATATCTTGTTATGGTAGTTAAGCTCATATACCTTTAAATAGAACAAGTGCCTACCTCCCGTTGTATATAGTAACATGCCATATCCACCATTAGCAGGTAACAATCCATGATCCAACATTGCTTCAAAGTCATATTTCCTGCACAAGGGGAAGCTAGTTAGAATTACAACCTGTTCTCGAATTAATTTTTGAGCCGTAACTAAAAGATTCAAGACTTCATCTCATTATTGAACTTTTTCTTTATTAAAGATTCAAAACTAAGTGGAAAAAAAATATGAAGAAAGAGGAAAATAAAATAAGAAAAAAGGAAAAAAGATAAATTTATAAGTGATACTTTTAAGTTGAAAAGAAAGAAAGGAAATGAAAATGAGATGGAAAGAAAGAAATGAAATGGAAAGAAGAAAGTTTAAAAGTTTTCTTAATTAATTATTTGTATTTGTATTATATATAATTGAGCATGTTAAAAAGAAAAATTTATATATCTTATTCATCATTTCTTTTCTTTTGCTTTCATTTCAACTCGATAATTCATACAAGACAAGTTAATGACATTATTTCTCTTCTTTCTTAACCTTTCTTTTCTTTTAGTTTAAAGCTCAACAAGAAAACATAGTAATTTATCGTCAACAAATTCGTTTATAAAGGTTCACGAATAATATCAATGTCGAGAAGAAAATGTGTACCCATTTAGTAAAGAATCATAAAAATAGGAAAGAAATGATACGAACCTTACTAACAATGTTATTAACACGTTTCATATTCCTAACATACGATCTTTATAAAGGAAAACATTATTTTTATAAATTATTAGAATCAAATCTTCTTTAGATGAACACAACGATAACACTTTCGATCAAATTAACCTCCAATAACTACGAAACCCGATTTTGCTCAGTTGATTATCAAATACTCATTTAAAACCCAAAAAAAAGAAGTAAAAATAAAATAAATTTAAAAAACATTCAAAACCACTCTTTTGGCATTGAGGGGTTGAGGAAGAAAGTATCATATATATTTTGTGAAAAGAAGAAAAGAATAAATAGCAGAATATCAATCATGGAGGTCACTTTTGTAAAAAAGCGAAATAAGTTCAAGGGTAATTTAGTAAATTACCAACAGCTGTAAGCAAGGTATCGGATACTGTTAAAATTAAATTAAATTAAATTAAATTAAATCAATCTTCTTTCTATATATATTCACTAACCCCCATATACTCTCTTCAAATTTCAAACCCCTACAAATCCCCTGTTTTAATTTCTTTCAGTTTAAATCTCAGATTTACCAAAGAATGGCAGATCAGCTCACAGATGACCAGATCTCTGAATTCAAAGAAGCTTTTAGCCTGTTTGATAAAGATGGAGATGGTTAGCTTTCTTTTATAATCTCTTAAATTTTTATATTTTTATTGATCAATTTGTTTGATTCATAGTTCGTTAGTTTAGACTTATTTTTATTACATAGAATTTGAGATCTGTGTTCTGATTCAACTGAAGTTTGACTCGATTGTTGGTTTCCAGGTGTAGTTGACTTTGTTTAGTAGTGCGTTGACCATATTTTGTGAGTTGGGGATTGTTTTGATATCTTCCCAGTTAATATTACAATTTGGATTTCTGTTTGTTAAGTAAAGTTCCGTATGTTTTGATTTGCTTTGGAGTTTGATCAGTTTTCTTATACTTGTTTTGTTTGTGTTGCCTGTAAGGTGTTTGATGAAATGCCGATATGATAATTTGCTACTAGATGGTAGTTGAGTAAATAGTGTAAACGAATGGAAAGTTACTGCAAATGGGGTAACTGCTGAAAACAAATTAGAATTATTGCATGCTTAACTTTATCTCTATTTGCTTATTGTTAGATCTATTTGGTTTTAAATAACCGATCAAGCTTAGGGATTTACTTTTACGTTACATTTAGGTCAGTGAAGTCGTTCTTTACAATATTTTGATAATTGAAAACTAAGTCGTTCTTTACAGTATTTTGATCAAATTGAAGAAATTAGAATCTTGACGTGCATTCCATTAATGATTTTTATAGAGAATGTTGTGCTTAAGATCTGAAGTTGTACAGAACTTGCATATTTTTTCAAAGTTATATATTTTATTGGTAGAAAACATTAAAGTGATGAAATTTAGGAGGTGAGAAAGAAGTTCGTTTTTGTGTATGGTGTTGCAGGTTGCATCACTACCAAGGAGCTTGGGACAGTTATGAGGTCTCTTGGACAAAACCCAACAGAGGCTGAACTTCAGGACATGATCAATGAGGTTGATGCTGATGGGAATGGTACTATTGATTTTCCTGAGTTTCTAAATCTCATGGCCAGGAAGATGAAGGACACTGATTCCGAGGAGGAGCTTAAGGAGGCTTTCAGGGTCTTTGATAAGGACCAGAATGGTTTCATTTCTGCAGCTGAGCTTCGTCATGTTATGACAAACCTTGGTGAGAAGCTCACTGATGAGGAAGTTGATGAGATGATTCGTGAGGCTGATGTCGATGGTGATGGTCAAATCAACTATGAGGAGTTCGTCAAGATCATGATGGCCAAGTGAGGACCTTCATTCACTTACTAAAGAGTAAAAAAATTTATAAGTTAATGTTTTTTTACTTGTGGGTAGGATTCATTTCATAACTTGAATGTTTCTTGGGTGGTTTTCGGTTTATTCTGTTTGCATTTCTATGTATCTCTGCTTGTTTGCTCTTTAGCTTCTTGAGTAGTTTTTCTTGCTTGCTGTTTTTATTATAAAACCTAGAACAAATTTGACGGTTTAAATTTAATTAACTTGTTTGTGGTACATATTTTGCATGAGTGCTTGCTATCCATGATATCATTGCTTAACTGGGATGATCTTTTATTGCCAGAAAACTCACTTTATATGTTACTATTTGAGCACCTTAATATGTGACACAAAGGTGATACTGAAATAGACTTCCTGTGTTTTATGTGTGCTTTATATTTGTTCATTTCTTGCTGTTGGTATCTGGGTCATGAGCAGATTTTTTTATTTTTATTTTTTTGTTTGTGTAAAGTCATGAGCAGAGTTAGGTTTCATTATGAATTTGAAATGATGGTTATGATTTTATTCCTTGCCATATGTGATCAATTCCAATACTTAACCGTTTTGTTTAAAATAAGATCATATTATATTTAGCCTCTTCTATTCTACTTGAGAAAGATCCACATGAGTTGTCCCTCATAAAAGCTGGGTCTGTACCAAACCTACATTGTTAACTCTCATTTTTCTCGACCTAAAACCATGTCTAGCTTATATATTATTTTGTTTTTAGCTCTCCTGTTAAAGACATTTCTAACAAATAAGTTATATCAATTAATAATGAAAACTTGGTGTAAGCTAGGGTTCTTACTGCCATATATTTTATTTTTGCTATCTATCTTTCCATAAAGGAAGTGGATTTGACAAAGTAATATGTGGAGCCAAGAAGGCCTTATGGTAGCTGTATTGATATGATGGTTAAATACGTTAAGTGAAGGTTCGAAGTCCGTGTCCTATATAAGACATTGATACATATATATCAGAAAGATTAAAACTGGTCTGCAGTCCTTTTTTGTGCCTTGTTATTATCCTTATTTTTATACCCAAATTACAGAAAGTCTTTTAACACGTGTAGTATGAATTATTTATAGGTGAAGATAATACGTATGGTTAGTTTATTAACTTACTAGTGCCTGTCAATCGATGATCTTTTTCATTGAAATCGAGTCGTATGAATCTCTAAGGGATGATCAAGTTGGCTAAACAATCGATATGATGATGATGTGATATTGAGTCATCTTATCAATCAACTCTCTTATAAATAATGAATGATGTGAAATTGATATGATCATTTTACAAGGTTCGAGTATATATCGTTGTAGACTTGGACCGTGTGAAGTGAAAAAGACACTAATTGCGAAACAAATTCACAACTATTGAAGAATAACCCAAAAATTAAAATTGTGTTTGTGGCTATTATTTTATGTTCTTCTCTTATTGTCTATTTTCTCATAAAGTGTTTTTTTTTCATTTCCATGGGAATGATATTTCTCAATCATTGGAAGGATGCAAAGAAAACGACGGTGACTTCATTGTTCTCTTAAACTCTAAAATTGGTTTAAATCATTACTTGAATGGATCAAATTGGTTATCATCGTCGCATCTTTATGGGTGCACCCAAGTTCGATTATAGGGGAAAAACATTTTCAAGCATGGGTAACACCAACTTCTCGTAGATGAGCTTTGTGTGATTTATATGGAGATGTTCCGCATAAACATGTTGTAAGAGTGAATGAGCCATATTAGTAAATACCGCGGTGTCGAAAATATCAGAATACGAACACAAGTAACATCTTTCAAGAGAAAAATAAAAAATAATTGTGGTCTCCTCTTGTCAAAGATTATAAGATAAACAAGAGAATGTGGTTCCGTGTTTTCCAAATTGAGTCTCACTACCAACTTTGAGTGTCACCTACCAATTTGAAAACAATTTTGGTAACTTTAAATTAAAGGGTTTTATATGGTACAACGTTGAATTAGCCTTCTTTATGTTTTGAAGGAAAATCATGTTAAAATAACACTTAGAGTTTACTAATATAACAAACATTTGTACTAAAAAAAATACAGGAGAAGAAAGAAAGGAACAACGGATTCAAGAAGCAAGGCACCAAGGAGTGGTTGGAGAAAAGCTCGTGGGGGCTGTGTTATCCTTTGAACTTATGGACTTCATGTTTAAAATAAATGTATCAAATCGAGAGATTTGCAATCATAGTATTGGCGTGTTAAAAAACCTAAGTAGATGAAAATACATCAAACCTTTTCAAGAAAATATCAAGATAAATAGAAAGAAAGACTATAAGGAAATTATAACACCTTGTATTTTATTGTAGTTTTGAGTAAGATATGGTTTGATGGTCTTCTTTTGTGAAATAATTTAGCATTTGCATTTTGTAATTTGAATAATTGATAAAATAGGAGAGGGTTTTTGTAAAATCATTTTTTATTGAAGAAATTGTAGAAATAATCATTTTCTTTTTAATTTCAAAATATGTAAACGTTTTGGCATAAAAAATATATTTAAATTGTTAGAATTTATTTTCTTTAACACGAGATTATTAGTTTTTAAAAGATTATATGATAACAACTTAAATTTGTGATACACACTATAATTTCTTATCTTGTGTATCACAAAGATTAATTGGGTATTATAGTTTTTTAAAAATAAAATAATTTTATATTAAAGAGTATAAAATTCAGATTATTTTAATATAATTTTTTTTATTAAAACACTAATTAATGTTAAAATAAAATAAATAAAATTTCGTTTATAACATTGTTACTATAAAAATCATTCCTACTTAACCTTCTCGTGATACAAGAACATGACAAATAAATAATAAATTATCGTCAAGACTATCTAATATGACATGAATCGTGATTACGCAAATCAATTATACATTTGCAAAATTCATATACACACAAGATACATATCCCCCCTATAATTATTGAGTAGTAATTTTTATACTACCGATTTTTATTTATATATTACTAAATATGTTTTATAGTGTTGTAATGTACAGTGATAAATGATTAAATTTGATTAAATTTTAGTAACGTACAAATCGTCACCTTATATTATATTATTAATACGTACTTAGAATTTTAAAAGAAATATTTCTAATCATTACCTATTAATAGCATCAAAATAATCATTCAGTGAAAAAATTAAGTAAATGCACAATCAACTAACCTCTTTATAATAAATAAAGGTGTCAACTTTTATTTATTTATTCTTTTTGCAAAATATTCATACATTTTGCCGAAATAAAAAAGCGGACCCGTTGAATTTTAATGAGCAATTAAAAAGACGCCATGTGTACTCGGTTCTTCACCGACCAATATAAAATTGGCCATCCACTACATATTCGGCCACGTGGCATACAAAAAATCGTCAAAACACTTAATCCTAGCTGAGGAATTCAACGAATTTTTGAATTCTGGGAACACATGCGAGCCAGGAAAATTATATTGGGTTTCTTCTTCATTTTTCTTGTTTTTAACACTTCCAACTCCGGTCACTACTTTGCAATTCCGATGAATTTTTTGTTTTGTATTAAGCAAAATTATTCCAGATTGTAGTTGGCTACCTAAGTGGTTACTCAGTTTAGAGTGTTAAATAATAAACTAATGTTAAAACTTTGTATGATCATTTTGCTTATGAATTATACCTTAATAGATAAAATAAATAATCAAATGAGCGAATCATTTAATTTTACGATGGTTCAAATTTAAGGATTAAATGATGGTTATCAACCTCTAATTTGTGTTTTAAATGATGGTTATCAAAATGTGAATAACTAACTAGATTAACATGTTGCATTTCAAATTACAAAGAAACCCATGGAATCAAGGACGCTTGTGAAGTTCTCACAAGTGCTACACATGATATAATATAAATGGAACACCGTAGCTTTCAAATACAGTAAGATACATATGTAATTCTTCTTATAATCCGTAAGTAAGTGAAAGGGGTGAGGTGAGGTGAGGTGAATAATTTATTCTATGATTACTAATTAATTTTAGTAGTTTAAAATTTTTTGTTTGAAATTTAGATGATTACTTAACTTATCAAATATAATCAAAGTAAATATGCAAGTAAGTAAACAATTTAAGAGTTATGAGAATATCAACAAGAGACACCATGATTTATAGTGGTTGGGGTGGTTGTTAACTAGTCCACATTATTCCACTTTCGATTACGCGATATCAAGATTTCTCCACTAAAGTTCAAACATTTTCACCTGTACGAATTAAAACCGTCGTTAGTGTTGTTTCTTCTTCACTAAGAACACAATACTAATCTTCTCTAAAAACTAAAAGAAGATAACCTAACAAATTTATCTAACTTCTATAAGAAAAAGCTTAGATACCAATTAAACAATGCTTCCACTTTCAATATGGAAGACTCCAACCCTAACAATATCTTCTGCTAACAAATAGAATATAACTACTTTTTAAATGATTTTCTAACTCAACTTGAGAAGATCACCATATCAAAAATCTTCTTCTTCTAACTCTAGAAGGCAACACAGTTTTCTTCTTAACAAACTTGAAAGAACACAAGAATGAGTGACTCACTCAATATGTATTCCTTAACAAATGGAAGACCTAAATACTCAATCTTTCTTCCATAATTGATAAACTCACTACATAAATCAACTCTTTGCTTAAAAGTTTAATCTCTCATACACACTCTTAATGATAAACAATAAAAGCTCAAATCATTTTTAATTTGAGAGAAATATGTATTTTACAAGTTAAATGGGATAACCTTAAAGTTAAAAATGAGTTGGATATTTATAGTCAAACTTTCAAAGATTTCAAAATAAATCTGTTATGTCCACAATTTATTGTGAAGACCAATGACTGGAAGAGTTCTCAATTCATTTGTTTGAGAGGTTGATGAGTTAGACCTAAATGTGTTCCTTAAGGGTAGTGCGGTAGTAGATGTTGTGACATTGAATTCCATAAAGCGATTAAGATCACATTCCATAAGAGGAGGAAGATTTGAGAGATAGGAAGGACTATGTGAAATGTTCATTCTTTTGAAAACCCTTTTGAGTAGCATCCCATATGGAAGGTAAGCATTTGGGTTTCGAGATGAAAGATGCATGTGTTTGCATACAAAGTGAATAAGATTGAACTTGAAAGATGCATGTATTTGATAAATTAACTCCTTTTCCTTTGGTAATCTATTGATAAGGAAATGGATTGTTGGATTGGTAAGAGAAAGGTAGAAAGGAGTTTGTGTTTATGCTTTCTTAACTAAGTGTGTTTGAGAAATATGTAGGATATTTTTGAATATGAGTGAAAGTGATGAGGATGAGGTTGTATAAGAAAGAAATTGTTGAGATTGTATAACAAAAGGTCAAACAAATATCTTCTTTCATAATTTCCATGAGTCGTTATGAGAACCCCTAGGGAAGAGATGAGATGCAAGTTTGAATGCTTTCTAGGCACTATAGGGTATAGGTTGAGTGTGTAAGTAGAGGTGTAAGTACAAGTGGGTACAAAAGCAAAAGAATCCGTCAGACCATTCATGGTCGATCCACATTTAACTCTTGTTTTAGCGAGTCTAATACATTCGAAACCTCATTTAATTACGAGTAAGACGAGCTAATCAGATTTGTACACATATAGATTTTTTTCTTATATGAACATTTATATTTGTTTAATTAATCCTAAACTTTCATATTTTAAGTGTCTTTTGTATAATAATAATAATAATAATAATAATAATAATAGTAAAATTGGGTAACAAGTCGTTCATTCCAAATCAATGCTAATGTTAAAGAATTGAACATTCATTTAACACTTCATCTTATATTGTTATTGTTATTGTAGCTTTTTTATAACCAAAAATGTTAATAAAAAAATCAAATTCAAAGAGGGAAATAAAGCGAACCCTAAAGCAATAAGTTCAAAAAGAAAACACATACAATGGCTCCTATCTGTAACCCTCCCCTTATTTGCTAAAGGTGTTGGATCTACTCACCGTAGGTCTTCGCGGACTTACCATCATTTCCAGCTTCATTCAGTCTCATCATTCTTCAGATCCAGGTTATTTCTTCCTTTCAATTAAAGGGTTCGGTTCACGTATGTATCTTGTAAGACCCTAACTTGAAATTACTTTTCATCTTGAAACAGAGAAAGGGCCTTCTTTGCTTCGTGTGTCATAGCTTCTACACTGTCATTGCTCACTAAATCAAAGGTTTATAAGAATATGGCATGATGTTATCGCCTACAACATCCACATTTAAGTTTATATATGTTACATGATTTATTCAATCATATTCAGGGATATTATTATTACATATTATTGTACTTAATGGAATATTAAATCTAGACAAATGTATGTTAGAATTGATGGACATACTAACTCTTAAGGACCTATATAAACTAATTCTCTCCCCATCCAACACATATACAAGTAGAATCAAGTAAGCTCTCTACACTCTAGTGGGTAAGGGGAAGAAACTAATAGTATTTCACGTTCTAAGTCTTCTCCATATGATGTCTACTTCTGCTAATGCTTAAAGTACGTCTTTCATTTCTTACATCTATGAGATTCATGCCATTTTCTTTTATGTTTTCATGTATTGTGATTGTAAATGATTACACTAGTAGTTTATACACGTGGTATCAAAGCCATAGTATTGAATATGTAATAATCCGTAGATTATGACTATAATATTGTTCTCACTTCTATAATGATGATGACACATACGTTTTTTATTTTGTATGTTTTAATTGATAAAAGGCTTGTTTTCTCATCTTATCGGGACCGACTTTTCTGTAAAGAAACATATTTGAAAGTAATACTGTGTTTTGTTTCATGTTGTTCATGAAGATGGAGAACATGGGTGAATTGATTCAATAAAAATCCACTTGTATGATTAATTGTCTTATGTAATCATACAATCAAAGTTTCATATGTGAAAATAGTGGGTTTTTGCATGATTTAAATAATAGCGCTAATGTTTTATTATGGTCTCATCCGCTTACGAGAACATAATAACAGTACAATAGCGACCATTGTTTACGTTTAATTCTTATTATACTATTGAGAATGTGAAGAAAACTCAGTATGCACTTTATGTTTAGCAAATATGTAACATCGCATCCTGAAGAGACTGAATGTTACATTGATACAAAACATATATACCTAAAATAGATGTTAATCTTCACTTAGTCTCTAATGACCTTCTAGAGCAAGTCCCATCCTAGGTGCTCTTCACTTTTATATCCACACGCTTTACTTGTATACCTACCGAGAAGAAAGAAAATGCGGCTGAGCAAACTCCCGATGAACAAATAAACAATAATTATAGGTTACAAATTTGAACAAAACAAAGCTGCAACAAACTTGGTGACTAACAAGCGAGTCATATTAGAATAAATGAAATATTGAAGGAACCGAATATCCAAACGTATAATATGGAGATACCCGATGAGCCCTTATAAGTTATATACATATAAATGTATACCGGACCTACAAATTCAAATGTACGCTACAAATGTGTGATGGTGTGTGGGCACAACACAACTATCCACCAAAACGTACAAAAAATACCCATCCTAGGGCTGACTCATACGCCTCCTAACAAATCATAATCAAATGGCCAAGTGCTCTCGAAGCACACACATAAAGGGAGACGTTGTAGAGTGATCCTACCACCACGGATGGTGCGACGTCATTGGTGTCGCAATGACGCCCTTATGATACAACCAAAGGTGGTCAGCTTGGGTATCAGAGTGAATCGAAATGTACATATCAAACTCATAGCATATATTATCACATGTGCGTAATCAAAAGGGGCTGAAAACGAATATTATGCAAATACAAATTTAAATATATGAAATAATAGGAAGCAAGGCATATAGGAATTCTTATGTAAAGGATAGATATGAAGCTAACATATAAAGAGATCAATGCATTTTATAAATCTGAACTTGGCGGGCATTCTTTCCAGCCTTACTCAAATAGGAGGTGGGTTTAGTTAAGGGGCTTGGTTGAACTCAGGAAAGAATTTAAGGAAATAAGATGAGAAATCCGTACAAATAGTCGAAGGTAATTGTATCGAAGGATCAAACAAGCTTATATCGAATCATAAAAATTCTTATGTGTAGACACTGTATTCTTGGTTTAGGATGCAAGACGGATCATCGATCAATTAATGCTTCATGATGGTTCTTTGCCGACTATATGGAATAAATATGTTCCAAGGAAAGTCAATATCCTTTTTTGGAGATGCCGATTAGATAGGCTTCCTACCCGTTCTAATTTGGTTTATCGAGGTATTGATATTCCTTTTATCTTTGTCCCATATGTAACGTTGGAATTGAAAATGCTAATCACGTCTTCACGTCTTGCTCTATTGCTTCGGATTTATGGGCTAGCAACGGGAGATGGTGTGATTTGTTTTCACCTACTTTTACTTCAATTGATGATCTGGTGCTATGGATGGATAATGTTCTTATGAGCTTGCAGAAAAGGATAATTCAGGCTATCATCATGACTACGTGTTGGGTGCTTTGGAAGTACAGGAATGCTATTCTATTCACAGACAAGCAGCCTAGAAGAGACACTTTATTTGATTATATTGTTGATTTTTCATATACTTGGTTTGCTAATAGAAATAGAAAGAATAGAGCTTCTTGGACATCGTGGATTCAAAATCCGTTTTTGGCTATTTCTTTATGAGAAAAAGTGACATCTTCGACAACATTCAGTCTTCTTCTTTCTCCTGGTTGTATCACAGGGATCATATGGGTTGTCATCAGTTAGATTGGCTTAAGTCTCCTTTGATGGTTGCGAGTTCCGGCATCCGTTGATCTGTTTTGCTCTTCGCTGCTGGGAGTTTATAAATTTTCTTGGAGTGTTGGTTCTTTTTATTTTCATGCCTTTTTATCGCTTAATTTCCTCGAGGCTTGTATGAGGCTGCATCAAAAACTTTCCGGAGTGAAAACCGGTTGCTCGGCCTCCATGATTGGGGATTTTTCTCTTGTCGTGTATTTGACAAAAGTTTTTTCATCCTTTTTGTAGCTCTCGCAGTTAATGCCTCGGGAGTTATCTAGGATGTGTTGCTTCTGTTTTTTTCTATATATGTTTATACTCTTTAGCTTCTAACGCCTTGCTAGTTGCTTTTTCTATATATATATATTTATCAGCCGTTCAGAAAAAAAAATGATATATATTGTTGTCTTTACCTAAAGGAAACCCACAATATATATATTATGAATTTATTATCTGAATTTGTTATAAGTAAGCATGGACAATGTTGAATGATAATGAATATATTGTTGTGATTAACCGCAGAAAACTTACAATATATTTTTATGAATTTATTGTCTAGGAGACTTTGTTTGAACTTTATGCTGATGACAATACCAACAATATGTCATTGGCATGAATAACAACGCATCAAAACTTAAGAAACTTGGTATTAGAATTTGAAGACTCTTTGTTGGTGCAATTCATAATGAATTCAATTCTGTCTAAATATGAATATTTTCACATCAAATATATATAACACATTAAGGGATAAATGGAATGTTGATGAACTCTCAGTTAAGCTTATTCAAGATCACTTTTACAAAGAATTTTCGTTAACCTAGTAAATCATAAAGTTGAAACAACCTACTACAGCTTCCCAGGTTACTAATGATCGAGAGAAGCAAATAAAAGAATATAAAATGCAAATTTTGCAAGAAATAAGGATATTATTGAATAGGTTGTCCTAAGTGTAATGCTTGGTTCGAAAAGAATGATATACATTATGTTTCAGTATGCTTTGAATCAAACTTATCTAAAGTTCCTTCGAATAATTGGCCGTTTGATTCTGGTGCCATAAATCATATTTTAATATGATGAAGGGATTCCTTACAATTCAAATGTTAAGTCCAACTAGTAACTTTTTGTTTATGATATTAGATATCGGGCGTCACTTGGATCTAAAGATACTTTTTTGTTATGTCAAATTTATGTTTCATAACTTGATAGTAGGTGCGATTTTAATATTGGACAAGTTTATTTTGATTTATATAAAAAATAAAATCTTATCCGATATGCTACTCTTGTTGATGGTTTATATAAATTGAAACATGATGATGGTTTTTCTGAATCTCTATTTCTTGTTGATTGGAATAAAATGTAGTTTGATGAATGAATTGGAATGAAACGTAGTTTGATGAATGAAGATTCTGCTTACTTGTGGCATCAACGTGTAGGTCATATATCCAAAGAAAGATTGCAATGACTATTAAAGAATGAGATTCTACCGAATCTAGACTTCTAGTTCTAGCTTATGTGTGGAGGCAAGCAAACCAAAGATAACAAGAAAGGAGCCATAAGAAGTAGTTTCTTGATACAATAAACACCAATATTTTCTAAAGGAGTGTAAAAAAACACCTACAATGGCTCCCATCTGTAACTCTCCCAGACACGCCCGTCATGGTTATTGCGGTTTTGTGGTGACGGCGGCGTCAGTAGAGTTCTATATTTATAAAGATGGGACCTAAGTATATATTATGTTATGGGTATATAGCTTACTTTGATTCTAGAAGTGCTACCATAATCTAAGATTATCAAGGATCAATCAAATGCTTATGCTTCTAATTGTCAATTAAAAGCACTAAGGGAATCAACATAAACAATCCTTATGCAATTTGGTCGATCCTAGATGGTCAATATGAACAACTAGGTCAAAGAGTCAAACTTTGAAATTCAAATTCTCAAATCAAAAACACAATCAACACATTATACTTTCAAAACAACTCGTACTCATTCTCAACAAGAATTTAAACTAAAACAAGTGATTTTAACCAAATAATTCGTCAAATTACCAACGGGCTTCTGGTCCGATGGTATGGAGGTTTTACCCTCCTAGGCAAGGTCTCAAGTTCGAGCCTTGTCTAGGGCGATAAGGGGTTTCCTCCCGCGTGTGTAAAGGGAAGGGTCCCATTGCCTTCTGGGCTGGACCCAACCTGGTTGTGTGGGCTCGCTACGCCTTCTGGGCTAGGGGCCATGTAGCCACAATTGCCGTTCCAAAAAAAAATAAAAAATAAAAAATCTCCAAATTAATTAAAACCCTTACTTTAAAGTTTAGTTAAAATTAAGAATTATTAGTTAGAGGGATTACCTTAAAATGGAAGAATGAGTGAACGCAAGTATGAAAATAGAGATAAGATGGAGGATTTAGAGCTTCAGATCTTCACAAATGGTTTACATATGGGGTTTTGGGCATGGTGGTTGCATGGCCGGTTTTGTAGAAGGAGAGAGGACGAGTTTGAAATCTTTGGTATTTTGTTTTATTTGGGGTATTAAAACTAAAAATAATTTTTTTTTAATCATTTTTTTTAGTATAAGTAGCTAGTACATATAATTTAAGCCCTAGCTAATTATAAATATAAACCATTGATTTTTCTCAACCTTTCACCGTTCGGCAATAACTATAACCCACAGCGAAACGCCGCGATAAACTGATCGTTTGAGCCACATCAACTATCCAAGGTAAAATGCCTAAAAGCATTTAGGGCTCTCGATTGGGGAAAGGTGTAGTGGGAAATATATGCGAAAACAAGAACTTTGACGACAATGTTAATTAAGTCAGCATAATTTATCGTGAAGTATTCGAATTCGCTAAAAAACTTGCGCTCTTTTGTGCCCAATTCTCAGTGTTTGTCAACAAGTTTGTTAAATTCCTTTTTAAGATTTGAAATTCCATTTCGTGGTCCGTCGTCTATATCATTTAGATCATGGAGAAGTTTTGCTAATATTATCTTAAATTCCTATTCTCCTTTGGAATCTGGGTCTCCTGTTGTAGTAAGAACTACATCTAAGACTTCTTTAATGAGTTCTCTTTGTAATGAATTAAAAGGGAATTTAGATTGAGCAAAGAACTGAGTGAGTTTGATGTGAGTTTCTTTTCTTTTCGAAAAGAAAGTGGCTTCGATTTCATCGTAAGTTGCTCCTAGAAATACTTCTTCTAATTTGGAGATTATATAGGTTGCAAGCTCTACGAAAAACGAAATTTTTCCCACCATGACGAGTGGGATTGTTAGATATCTTTCAATCTAAAATTTAGTTTCTTTAATCAGTACCGTAACTTAACAATTAATCAACGTCAATGAGAGTGGCTGATAATCGATGTTGGCAAATAAATTCATAAGTAGATCTATATATGCTTTTAACTTGAGTTCCTCTTTTCGATAGTACGTTAAGAACCATTCATAAGTAGACCTATACCTACTTTGTTGTCTATTTCACTAAAGACCTCTCTTTGCTCACTTGAGTAGGAGAAATCACACATTTTGAGTTGTCTCATAATTGCCCTATAAACGTCTAATCGCCTATCACAGTTAAATGAGTTGCCAACATATGGGACTTCTTTGTTTTCGGAGTACATATCTTGGGGGTTAATAATTGGGCTCTTGTCTACCATTCGAACGATGGTGTATTCAAGTTCGGATAGACGAGTGCGGGAGAATCCGTCTGCTTTTGGAGGATCATTCCGTAAATCCAACAGAGTTTTGCGGTAGCCTGGTGGTCCAGGAATGAAATTTATGAAGGTGGGTGACTTTGGTATACCAGGAATGAGTTTTGTGGTAATGTACACGGTATTCGTAATCTTCTTCGTCAATCATATGGAGACATTCATTTTTTGTGAGGACTTTAACAGACGAGTAGAAATAGGTTTGCAGATCATCTGGAATACCCTTAGGTGTATCAGGTGGTTGAGGGAATTTGTGGTAGTTTTGAGGGAATTTTTAATGCGAGAATCGTAGGTTAAAATCTTCGGATGAGATTTACCAAATGTCTAACTGAAGATCTGAGAGTTATCCTAAGGTTCTATATTCGTCTTCTTCGATGGCGAAGATTTCTTCAAGTTTGGATGAGGATGAAGAGTAGAAGTCGGACTCTAGCTCTTGTTGTAGGCAATTAAAGAATTCGGCGTCATCCATTGCCATCATTTCTCCCAATAAGTGTGAGAGGGGAGAAATGAGTCTAGACAGTGGAGAATCGTAGAAAGATGTTTTTGTGCTTTTCATCATTTTGGAAGGAAATAATTTTATCCTAAATTATTCTAAGAAAAGCAGAAAACTTTTGAGAAAGTTTGGATAACTTAATCGAAAGTTCGGATCATCGTATATGAATACGATTAGAACTACCACTAATCAATTCATATCAACCATATTTCCCTATATTTGTTTCTCCAAATATATATCTCTCAAAGATCAACCCACTAATTTTAAAGTTTTATAACTTAGGTTTTGTTTGTTATAACCATAATTTGAATCTTTTGTTTATCTAATGATCATTTAATAGATATCGAAGTAAAACATATTAGATCATGATATCATTTACACAACTCTGACCAACTTGAATTAATGAATTTGACTTACAATGAATTTGATGTGTTTGTCTTGATTTATGGGGAAAAAAATAAAACATCTTTTATAAAACTTCGATTCAAAATTTCCTTTTAAAATAACATCAAACATTATCTAGTCAATCTAACAACAATTTTAATTCTCAAACGATATAACAATCTTGACGATTTAATATCCTTGTGAGATTTTAAATAAACATTCAACGCTGCCACTAAATCTAACAATACTCTTGAATCCAATTTCTACAAAACTAATCTTATGAATCCTTATAGAAATGATTAACTCCATTATATACAAGGTACATGTTGACTAAAAATCAAATACCTAAACTAATGTTTTGGTTTCATGATGTGTTATGTAAACATTTCATCAATTCAATTCTGGTAGGAAAGAATAATCAAATCATAACAAGTTTATTATTCGTATATTTAATCTACCATGGTTAATTGACACTTTAATTAATTGCACTAATAAGTTTTCTTAACTTATTCATACATTCCGATGCATATTAGAGATTCCATAATCACTTAGGGTCATTATTCTCGGAGTAGTATCATTTAATGTTAAGTTCTAATTTATCAAATAAATCAAACTTACTACTTTGACGACTTTTGTATTAAATAACTTTTAATTAATGTAGATATCAACTAAAACTAATTAAATTTGTTAGTTCTTTAGTTAATGCATTACTCATAAACTCGTATTTTCAAATTATTAGTTCTACATGAGTTACATACTTGGATTGTTACAATGCAGATTTTATCAGGGATTTAATCACAACTTTTAAATAAAGAACATTCAAAAAGCTTTTACGCACATTCAAACATTATTTCAAAAACCAAAATTTAATACAGGAAACACCTAAATATTAAATATCTATAATAAGCTCAAAACGAGCCAACCAAATGTGTGGAAATAATGTATGAAATAATATCCCAAAATTAAATAAACTAATGTGCTTATAACACTTATTATCCGCATAAGCTCCTTCGAAAACACCGTTTACCACATCTCCATTTCAATTCTTGCAATTAATCAAAAATCAATTCCACATGGTTAAACAAAACCCTAAAATTTGTTTGCTAAGGGTTTCAAGAAACCCTAGCAAAAATTCGACTAATCGTACAGTTTTAAGAAGCCCAAAAATCGATTTTGCTTAGAGTTTCATAAACCCTAACAAATAATCGATCTAGCCTAGGTTTTCATAAACCCTAGGTTGATCAAATGAAGGATTAAAATTGATTTTCAAATGATTTCCTAAACCCTTAATTAAAATCGACAAGCACAAGGGTTAATTCAAACCCTCATGTTGATTTCTTGCTTATTAAGTTAATACTAATTGCACTAGAGTTAGTTTGGATATCATATATCATATATCCTAACCCTTATCTAAAATCGATTTTCATGAGGGTTTCATAAAACCAAAAATCGATTTCAACATAAGCTATATCAATACAATGCTTTTTAACTCAAAACAAGAAAGTTATCCGTAATATTTCGGGTTAAGCGATTTATACCCGAATCAACGGATCAATGTATAATTTTGGTTATGATATTATATACCATAAACTAAAATTGATAGTCACAAGGGTTTCATAAACCCTAGGACCGATTTTGGTGAATATACATTGATTTCTAATCAAACACGAATAAAAAATTAAAACTTTAATAAAAAGAAGCAAACAAGAAAGAAATGCAATTTTTATTAAAGTATCATATGGCTCTGATACCATTGAACGGTTTTTACATGACCATACAGTATGATACAACTCAAATCATTATGAAAATTAATAACAACGAGTAAGGTAGAAGCGTTAGGATAACCAATCATACTGATTATAACCCTTTAGCCAAGATCAATGATACTAATAATAATTTTAAATAACAAACTAAGCAAAGCTCGATTGAGATTAACTTACATGTATGTGCATGGTATGATCGAAATCTTCTTGCTTGTTGCCCTAGTAGAGGAAGACGAAATTGGGAGAGAGGGTGGGAGAAAGTTATAGTGTTGATTAACCTAATTTTGTGTCTAAGATTCCCTATTTATAAGTAACCTCAACTTGCTCTCCAAGTTACACAAAATTTACAATTCAGTCCTTCTAGTTTAATCTTAATTAAACTTGCCCAACTTTAACTATAAATAGAACCTCTAAATTTAATCTATATTAAATTAGTTAGTTATTTATATAATAAATCATAAACAAGTCTTTTTAATATAAAGGTTTATGAAATATATGATTATATTAATTATTTATATTAATAAAACTAATTATATTAATATTATTATCATATAATAAAAAATTATAATGTTTTGTTACACTATTATATCAAATCAAATAATAATAATGTTCTACTTAATATTCGTTTCGCGATTCAAATGAATCACTTTAATAATATCAAATATTGTTAATCCTTTTATTCACATTACACTACTTGTTCAGTTGTGCTCACCAGTGTGACCATTCGATGTTCATATGAGGCTGGATTTGACGTGTTTATAATAATATTAAAGCAGATAATACTTTCATGGTGAAACTTGAATAATTAGGTTTTTAGGATGATATTCATTATAAAGATAATTGGAGACATATTTAGATGATACTATAAACTGTTGGTGTAAATACTAGAACCATTCTTCTTTAGTCTAGAACCTCAATTAGTATGTCACTGATAACTAGGTTATTGTTATTCTGATCAGATTAGGCTGCTCGACCCCAACATTCTTCAATTTGGTGCAGTGACCCTTCTTGCACTGATATCATGCATGCATGAATAAGGCAACAATCTGTTTAATAATTCTAACCTTTCTTAACACCTAAGTCTATGAGTCATTATCTAAGTATGTACTAATTATCACTCTTGTATTTTAAATTATTAGTCATGTAGATTTTAGTTGTTAAAGAGTTTGAGACAACAACCGGATCATTGCTTCATTTCTAAATTCATCCTTATTCGTTTTAAAAGTTCAATTACTTCTGTTATGATCTAGACCCTTCTTTACAATAAGATATTCATCCATAAATATTTTACAATCTGTTCCAATTCTAGTGTATCCATAGCTTAATGTTCAAATCATATTCAAGTAAGGTAACTACTTGGTTATCCACAAAGTATTATACCTATAACCGTTCTGTAGCTACGATGTAATGCTCGCATTACTATTTTTCTATAGCTACACACAGTACTAAGTTGCTTTACAATATTTCCGTTGCTTCAAACATTAACACAGATAACTACCTAGTGTTATTAGACTTGATCATATTCTAATACCTAAGTAATAGCCACATGAAATCCTGGAAAGGGTGATCCATAAACTAGGTCTAGATAAATAAAATTTTTAGATATATACAAGGAATAATAATCTCTGAGAAAGGTTTAAAAGATTAATTTAACATCATCCTTACTTCTAATTATTTACATTTAAACAATCACAATAGTAAACTACTTACTAATCATGTCAATAAATAAATCACATACAAAATAATTACGCAAAATATAGTCAAACATATTATAAGTATGGGAGTATAGATATGACCTGGAATATGAGCAATATATTATTGAGAATCTTGAATTAAAACTTGTACATCAGACACCTGTTTGACCTAAAAGCATGGTTAGAGGTAATTGACGTTCTTTAGAAGAAAAATGTTTATGTTTTGCAGAAACTCAAAGTATACTTAGCCATGCAAGTTCATCTTGCCCAAGGCAACCTTCTTTCTACAACAAGGAAGCCATTATCGAAATAGGAGTAAATGTTAGGGTTGAAACCATTATTGAGTCTAACTCTAGCTACCGTGACTCTTTTTAATGGGTTGTTAATTGTAATAAATACTAGATGAATCGTGGTAAATCAGTTCATATGTTGCACGTGATTGCATATTTATATGGAACATTATTTGCTTTTGGTATCTATTTTAGGATAATGTGTGCAAGATGGTCCGTGTACTTATGTAAAAAGGTTTGTATGCGTGTTTAAGTATGTTTGTATATAATGGATTTTCTTGAATACACAATCTGTTGTTTTCTATATTTTATAAATTTGCAACGAATAGGTCATTACAATATATCAACAACCATTGCCTCATCTGCAACCAATTGGAATCACTAACATGTCATTGCCAATATTAGACACAATTTTAGGTTTGTTGCAATATATTATCAGTAAACAATTTTATCTTTTTGCTACTTTATAGATTAGAAACGACTTATCAAATAATATGAAATTAACAACGATTTAAGAATTTATTGCTAATTAGCAACGATTTGGATAAATTAGCAACGAATTGAACCTTAGTAACAACCGCTTTTTGTTGCTAACAGCTATTAGCAATGATTTTTGACTGTTTAGAAATGATTTTAGGCATTTTTTACAAGTGTATAAATGTACACGTGTTGCGTTTTATAAATAGGTAAAAGTTGTACATTACAATATGTGTCAATATCTTTTAACGGTATAATATGTGTCTTTTTTGCAAAGGTTTAGATGGTCTGAAAGTGATGTTCGAAACAGGGGTTTGATGTTGACATGGGTAAGTGTTATTTTTGTAAAAATGTCATGATCTATGTTAAAATTAGATAGAAGCTATTCAATAAACTCATATCAATGAATATATTAAAAGTTTTCATATACAGAGTCATAATTAATTTTGAAATTTTGATATAATTTTGAATATTTAGCTCTACTATTGAACGAATCTTTTCTACTGTCTTAGCGGGAGAATCCTTAAAATATTGCAAAGCAGTCTTCACAACAATTTCGATATTCAGGTTAGACATCTGAGTGATTTTTGCAACCATATCCTTGCTCATGAACAATATGAAATAAAATATTAATGCAAAAGAATAGATATTGAAAAATGACATGAACATGTATATTGGCAGTAGACAATGAAGACATTAATACAAAGATGTCTTACTCATTCTTGAAATCATTTATTGGATTAATATCTTCATTAGTAAAGACATGACATCCAAATAACTGATTGCTAACTTGCGGCATCCTTGCTGTAAGACAACAAAAAAATGTAAACCACAAACCTATTAAAATTTCAAATACAAGTGCATACACTCTGTTAATGTCAAACAATGGTATTCTTACTTTGCCACTCCTTTAACTTTGAATTATGAATGAGAACAATGATAGGATTAGATATTGAGTTGTAGTTACTAACAAACTAATACAGTTGAGTTGCATGATTGGCCCACAAATCCATGAAATCCCGTTCTCTATATACGACGACAATAACATAGTGTATTGAATAATTTTTAATGTTGATATTAATGATGTTGAAAAAAAAAATTCATTATGTATTGCAGGTACAAAATTCATACTTAACATATTGCAAAACAAATTCGATGGACCTGGTTTCTCGACCACTTTCACGCTTAACTATCAACTTCTGGTTGGAAACCAGCAAGCCAACAATATCTAAATGATGTGTTTCAAATCAATTTCATTGATAGCTTACCAACAAATATTATATAATTGAAATAGAAATACTGTTCAACAAATGTTCCTTACCAAATGTTATTGTTTTGGTCAACTTCCATTTCAAAACTGAGTCATAAGAGACGGGATTGAAACCATCAGAACCTATCTCGAATGGTGCACACCCTCGAACATTTGTTGAACGGTAGAAATTAATCTTGTAGTTGTGGTTCAACAACTTATAATCATCCACATATTCACCTAGATAACGTCTTCAAAATTTGGGATATATATACACCTTACCCATTATAACAATATGAACACTGAAATTAGTCTTAGAATACATATGACATTATTGTTACATACATGTATTGTTATGTTATTGTTATCAACATCAACTATTGTTATTGTTATTCAATATGTTCGATTTATTATTTAAATTATTATCATGTTAATATAAGTTTCATAAGATCATAATATGCAACTAAATGTTAAAGTGTTTCATACTAATAATTAATCCGAATTAACCTTTAATTATTATTAGATGTATGTGTTGATACTATTATTGATGTTGTTACTAATACTGGACGATTGCAAGCAAATTGATTTAAACTACCATATATATTAATAATCCAAATAACCATTCAAATAGTATAAGAGTTAGTAATAATAATATTATATTTGTATGATTAATATAAATGTATATATATGCAAATTGGATTTTATTAGGCTAGTTACATGATATTGGAATTAATTAAATTGAAATTGAAATGTTAAATGAGGGTATTAATGAAAAAAGAACACTTTAGATGAAGGGGATAAACAAATACTGCAATCAACAATCTAGGATATTTGATCCAATAAATTTAATTCAATGATAGAGAATCATCTAAGGGTTAATATTTGATCATAAAAAAAACGTCAAGATGTTGATGTCAAAGAATATTTCCTTTAATAGTATAAATGGATTTCATATCGTCGCCATTTTATGTGTGTATCATATCAATTGTTGGTAAAACTATATATTTATTCGTTAATAATTCAATAGTGCTGATCTGTACATTATCAAAATTTAGTAACACATCATCAATAATGCTTAAAAGTGTTGTACGTTATAATGGTATAATGTATGATTAATTTTTAGTGATATACAAATCATAACTCATAATTTAAGACAAGTAGTAGTAATAATAATAATTAAATAATGAAATAGAAAATTAAGCACACATATCATCACATTATATTATAAATCCATACTTCATTGAATGTAAATCAAATTCAAATCTAAATCCAAATTCAAATTTAACTCCAATCTAAATAATAATATAATACTTCCTCTATTTTAAACAAAAATCTTCCGCAATATGTTTTGTTTGATTTAAGCTAAATTGAGTAAACCTAAGTTTTATCTTTATATTAAATATAAGTTCGACCGAATTTATTTAAAAAATTGAATAATTGAAAATGATAACTAAGAATAAAATTTAATGATTTTTAATAGTAATATTTCAAAATAAATAATTATTTTTGAACCTATATTAATAACAATTTTTTTAAACGGAGGAAAGTTATATATATACTAGATTTAAAACGTGCGATGCACGACAATTTAAGTTAAGTAATTTTTATAGGTTTAATAGTTTAATTTTATTTTTCAATTAGTGTTCGAGTAGGATTCATATATTTTTAATTAATTATTATTATATTCAAATATTATTTAACTCTATCTAAATTTATTTTTTAATTTATCTTTATATTTAAATAATTATTTATTTTTAAATTATGAGAAGCCGCCACGTGTCATTTTACCTATGTGACAAAATATGAAGCAACTTTTTATTTTCGTTTGGTATATGTATAGAACTAGATTTAAACCGTGCGATGCACGTCAATTTAAATTAAACAATTTTTATATTCAAAATTTTTATAGGTTTAATAGTTTAATATTATTTTTCAATTAGTGTTTGAGTAGGATTCATAGATTTTTAATTTATCTTTTAAATTTAAATAATTATTTATTTTTATATTATGAGAAGCCACCACGTGTCATTTTACCTATGTGACAAAATATGAAGCAACTTTTTATTTTTCTTTGGTATATATATAGAACTAGATTTAAACCGTGCGATGCACGTCAATTTAAATTAAACAATTTTTATATTCATATTTTTTATAGGTTTAATAGTTTAATATTATTTTTCAATTAGTGTTTGAGTAGGATTCATAGATTTTTAATTAATTATATTATATTCAAATATTATCTAACTCTATCTGAATTTATTTTTTAGTTTATCTTTTAAATTTAACTAATTATTTATTTTTAAATTATGAGAGGTCGTCACGTGTCATTTTGCTTATGTGGTAAAATGTGAAGCAATCTTTTATCCTTCTTTAATTATATACTAGATTTAAACCCGTACGATGCACGACAATTTAAATTAAGCAATTTTTATATTTGTAATTCTTATAAATTTAATAGTTTAATTTTATTTTCCAATTAGTATTTGAGTATGATTCATAAATTTTTTAATCAATTAATATTATATTCAAATATTATCTAACTCTATCTAAAATCTATTTTTTAGTTTATCTTTAAATTTAAATAAATATATAGATATAGAGGGGAAGGATCCATAAGGAAGCTTCAAAATTTGGGGAAGGAGAGAAACAAATCTTAGCCCTTGATTTTTTTATTAAAAAACGTTTTTAACATTCATTGGTGATAAATGTTAAATTTTGAAATTTTTTGTAATTTTTAAAATTTATTTATGATGAAATTAATGGTTGAGATTTGCTTCCCTTATTCTCTAATTTTTTTCTTCCCTATTGATCACCACACTACAAATAAATAGATATAGATAGATTATATTACTTTGTGTGCAAGTAAATCTTTATTTGAGATCAATTTTCTTTTATATATAAAAACCGTTTGAAACTAGTACCCGACCCAATCATAAAACCCTAGATACCAAACAGACGCCAATATCAAAATCCCAACTGTTATTGTAAACCTCGCCGTAAACCTCTTATCGCCACCGTTGCACCACCGCTTACAACTAACCGCCGTCAGGTATAATTATTTCAATCACTGCAATTAACTTACACAATTAAACTGGAATTGATAACTTCTTTTTCTAATATTACTACAATCAGTTCATTCTTTTACTAGCATTGAAAACAAATCAGACGTTATATATGTAATTATGAACCCTGATCTTAAATCAATCAATTGCCGTTTCAATCAGTTGTTAGTTAGTTACCTGTTGTATAGGTAAATCGGTTATGGAATAGAGTTTGAGATTGATATTGTATGCATGTAAGAGTTAGGTTATATGGTAATTTAATTATTGATTGATGCAGATTGACATTGAATGCAATATTTGATGATTGTTGTGTTGATACTGTGATGCTTGTTGAAAGAAATTATATGTACTTATCTTGAAGTTCTATTTTTTTTTATATTATTTGGTCTTGTTTTGCAGGCTTAATTGATCTCTACTCCTTCTTAGTGGACCACAGTTGTTTGTTAAGAGTAAGGAAATTTCAAATAAGATGGAGGATTGGGGTAAAGCTACTTTTTTTTTCTTTGTGTTTTTTATTTGCTTGTTTTTTTTAAGTTATTGCAATATTATTTTTTCTCTTTATGTGTTTTTTATTTGCTTGTATTTTGAAAGTTATTGCATTGTTGATGTTGGAAACCTGGTGTGGTTTAAAAAACAAGAAGTTGTAATTGTTGCTTGAATCTATCAAGAATGATTAAAAGGAGACAAAATAGTTTTTGTGCTTATGTCTGAGGTTGCTTCTTGGCTGAATGTCGTTAGCTAAAAATGTGGTCACCATGGAAATCACTAGTTGGCAGATAAAAAAAAGATTCCACTAGCCATTAAAATTGTGGTGGCGTTTAGCTATTGTGTCTTGTCTTAGTCCTGGAATAATAACTCATAATGTGAAATTTTTGATCAAGTATGTATTGTCACACACATTACAACCATTTCAATTGAATGTGGCAGAGGATGAGCCAGCCCCACTCGTCATTAAAAAGGAGCCTAAAAGTATGTGGGATGATGAAGATGTTGATGATAATGATATAAAAGAATCTTGGGAAGATGAAGATGAACCTGCTCCGGTACACTCTATTAGTTAGATTGTTTACTATTCGTATAGTAGAGTTTATAACAGTTAGGGTTGGGCCATCCCACAAACATTTTTTATGGACTTCTTGAATAGTTTATGTTTGGTATATGATCACAGAACTATTTCATTGAAGTAATTTATTTAGAACTGTTTGAACCTGCTCGACCCAATTGACCTCTTAGAGATAAAACATAGCCCAAATTGTTTGTTAAAAGTGGCTCGAACAGACACCTTCAACCGTAAGGTGATATTTCATGCCTTTCTTGAAACTATCTCTTTTGTTCAAGCTTCTTCACACATCTTTTTCTGTAATATTCCCTTTTCTTTTCTGTTTGAAGTCCTGTGCATGCTTTTTTTTCTTTTCTTGAACTTTTGCAGCTTGCCTAAATACGTTTTTCTTTTTCTTCATGTTACTATACTACGGTGATTTTTAAGCTAGTCAGTTTTTCACTTCAAACTCAGACAATAGCGTTTTTGCTTTTAGGTGCTTTTTCTGATATTTTATTTGATTAGACAGCATTAGTTGTCTATTATGATTGTGTGATACTTTATTACTGGTAGAACAAACCTTCAATAGATTATATTTTCTTTTCTTTTTTTAATTGTAATTTCTTGATGGTAAAGTCTTCGCATCACTACAAACCTACAGATTTCATTTCATTTGACATTCTTACCATGGTTCTCTTTCTATTTATGTGTATCAGCCACCAGTTGTAGCACCTCCTCCTGTTGTGAAGGCTCCAAAGAAGCCCACAGCCAAACCAGCCCAAGAAAAAGGGAAGGCTGTTGACGTAGCGAAAGAGGAGCCATTAGATCCTGTAGCAGAGAAACTCAGACAACAAAGGTATGAACTATAGAAATATAGAAAAAAGTGATATCTAGTTGGTCATTTTTGTGCAGAATCTATTCTCTTTGAACTCTGTATAGAGGATACTTCAAGGATATTTTGTCGAGACGAGGATATCTAATACCCGGGTTTAAAACACATTTTTGACAAAAAGTAGCAAATCTAACATGGATTTGTTTAGTGTTTACTCACGTTGCACCTAATGTCATTTTTCTATGTAGTTCTGTTCACTAACTTTAGAAATATACCCGTGTGTGATCATCAAAAATCTTCTGAACTGGAGTCAATGAGGAATCTCATGCAAAATCATGATTTAGCTAGATGAATGGATTATGATCTGGATTGTGTAGATCTACATATAATCAACTTTAGGGCCTCTTTGGTTGGTGGTTATGCAAAACTTAATTGAATGGCTGGGGTAATGTGGTTAGCAAGGTAGTGGAATGTATAATCACATTCCATTATCATGTTTGGCTGGCCTGGAGGAATGTAATAAGGTTTTATGAGTTTCTTTCTATTACACAAGAACTGTTTATGCATGATAACACTAATCAAATATAATAAAAGCCCAGTAATACATCAAATAGAATTATTGTAAGAGAACAAATATTTTAGTTTGTTTTGAGAAATGAAAAATAAAAATGAAAGATTCTATTACTGAAGATCATATAATGAAACTGGTTTACATTATAGGCTTTCGTTCCATTACAATATCCGTGGAAAAGGAAAAGAATCACCACCTAGTCATGGAAGGAGAATTAATTAGTCCTTAGGAATTACATTACCGCAGTAATGATTGGTCATTCAATCGCATTTCATGTATCAATATAGCAGTTTCTTATATTTCATTATGATGGAAGGACCATCACATTCTGATTCCATTATACCAAACGCTACCCAAGTGATTATGTTTTCAATTATGATCACATTAACTCTTGTAAAAGGCTGTTGCACGTCCCTTAAGTTATTTTTTGTTTTTCTGGTACAGGCTTGTGGAGGAAGCTGATTACAAGAATACAGCTGAACTTTTTGCCAGCAAGAAGGGTGATGACAAGACCATTGATAATTTTATCCCGAAAACAGAGAGTGACTTTATAGAATATGCAGAGCTTATCTCTAGTAAACTCCGGCCGTATGAGGTATATTGATTTTTGTTATATTTTAGTTTTCTATTTATTATCTGAAATGTCACATAACTCTTGTTCATATTTGTATGCAGAAAAGCTTTCATTATCTTGGACTGCTCAAGAATGTAATGAGATTGTCAATGACATCCTTAAAAGCTTCTGATTCAAAAGAAGTTGCTTCTTCTGTAACTGCTATTGCCAATGAAAAACTAAAAGCAGAGAAAGAAGCTGCTGCTGGTAAAAAGAAAACAGGTATGTGTCTTTCTCTGCATATGTTACTGTTGCTCTACTATATTATTATATCCTAAGACCAGAATAGAATAACATGCATAGTAGAGGACTAACTTACTCTCTAAACACTGTGGAATCAAACTTAGCTCTCCTATGCTAAGCATTAGGTACTAGGTTAATTCCACAATCTGATTAAAGCAGCAATTTAAGTAATTTAGAACAATAGAGGTGGCAAGAGGACAGGTCCGGGTAGTGGGAAAACGGGTTGGGGTTTAAGGCGGCCACTATTATAACATGTTGATTCGAGCTGAGTTGATTTGTAACTTACTGTTTATGCGATGTAATCGATTTTAATAAATAACATCTGCGTAGAATATAGTTATAAGATCACTTCAATTCAAGAATAATGTAAATCATTATATAAAGTGATTAGGAAGGTGTATGCTTAAATAATTCACTTAGAGCTACCACGACCCTAATAAAACTACGACTCTGGCAATAATCCAATAGTCAAAGGAGGACCCCACCATCCAAACAAAGCACCACTTGAGGGCAATCACTTGCAATGTTAATCATATAAATTGCATTACTGAAGGTGTTGGTGCTAAATTTTTTGATATAATCATTTTTAATTTCTAGGAAGATAATAAGTTTGAACGAAACCTTGATTAGACATGGAATAATGGGTGGGTCAGGTTGGGAGGTCTAATCACTTTTTATTTCTAGGAAGATAATAAGTTTGAATGAAACCATGGAATAATGGGTGGGTCAGGTTGGGAGGTCAAAACATGTGAACTTTTTAAGCCTTGGGTTTTGGCTGACCTGAAACATCTTTTTGTAGAATGTTATTATAAGCTGTTTTTGTTACATATGAATATATGATGATTACAAAAGCTACTTACACAATTAGGATGCTCTAGGCATTTTAACAACATCCTCTGGACAACTTTTAACCCGTTTTGGTGATCTGTTTCACTTTTTAACTAAATGTTTAAAATTTACCTGTTTGACTGTTAGAACTAACATAACCCAAATGCCCCAAACTTAAATAAATGGGTGTAAAGAACCACTTCTCACCGTGATTGTCTGTCATTCCTTTTAGGCATTATTTATCTTATTATTCTTCCAAAGTTTAATGTACTTTTTATATTTGCTTCAAACCAGATATGACTCTGCCTGTTTCTTTGTGTAGGGGGAAAGAAGAAACAGATCCACGTTGATAAACCCGATGATGATTCAGTTGTAAATGCTGGATATGATGGATACGACGATTATGATTTCATGTGATCACTTTTGGTTTCTTCCTGAACCGGGATCTTGTAATTACAGCTTGATGAGCCAGGGAATCCGTTGTCTTTGAGAAAATCAAGCACTTTCTTTCTCTGGTTTTATATTGGCTGGATGAGTGTTTTGCTTACTGTTTATTTAGCTTATAAAACTTGAAAGTTGCATATACCTTCATCATGCGGATTAAATCTATGGTAGGATGATCATTAGCCATTGGTGAACAATTGATATAAACATGCCTGATTGTATTATGGTTTGTCATGTTTTTTGAGTTTAAGGTGTTTCACCGGACAATGCTTTTTTTTTTTTTTTTTTCCTTTCTCCCTTTTACAAGTCCACAACAAGTCCCTTCGTTTAACTCACAAGTAAAATAAGATGTGGAAGTCATTATCTTGAGTGGTTACGTTTTCTGAGTTTAAGGTGTGTTGCAGATTTATTTTATGATTTCTTTTGAAAAAAGGATTAGGTGTGAGATAAATATGGTCCTATACCAAGAATTTGGGAATGAGCATGCAAAATTTAAGTCAAGTGATTTTAGCATTTATCTTTTAGTAATTATAAGGGATTATACATATTGAGCAACCCAAATATGTAATTGTTTTGGTAGGCCATCTATATTTATAAACGATTTTGTAGGCTACATGAGTTCATATGTTATTACATATATACGAAATTCGCTTAAAAATTAATCCAGAAAATATAAAAGAATATAAATATTCTTGTATTCGGAAAAAATTAAAATAATATAAATGATGTTAATTAAAAAACATATACGGGCACTTTTACATTTTTCCGATGGGGTTTTAGCCGCACTTGGTATAAATGAGATAACATACAAATTTGAGTAGTCTAAAAAAAATCATTTTTAAATATATGTGACCTGTAAAAATAAAATGATAAACTTGATTGGCCTAAAGAAAAATAAATGCTGAAATGATACCTAATTAAAATAATGTCATGAAGTAACGGTTGAACCCAGATTGGCATAAATTACTAGACATGAATTGAGACCGGTTTTCTGCTACAATTGGTAGAGTATCACAGTGTATATATTTGTTACCACGTATGGATTGTCAGTATCATGGTCCCGGACCATATGCTCTAGAGTTGGGATAAGTAATGTCATTGCAAGCTTTTGCGTTTAATGTTTCGAAAATACAACTCAACTATTCAACTTGGTTATATACTAATCCTTTTGTCCTAAAAGAGTGAAAGATTCAGACTAGAAAGTAGTGCAAGAAGTAGTGGAAGATTCAATTTTTGTCGGAAAATATGTAAAGAAATGAGTGAAATTCAATTAAGGATTTAAGTAAAGTTCTTTCAAATTGAGCTCGGTTTTTGCCAAAAATAATTTAGTGAAGGTTCAATGTTTGATCTGGAACTAGATACAAGGTTAAGCCGGGTAGAATACTAGAAATTTGATCGATTGCTTGTCATTTACAACAGCCCTAGTTGAACTGGGCTCATGCATCATACTTTATTTTCTAAGTCAATTCCGTTAACCACATAATATGAATACAACACTTTATGCACTTGTAAACACTTAAAACATAGTATCTGTTTTACTTCTACCGAAGTTCTTAGACGTTCATTGTTCGACCTTTTCAAGTGTTAGCAAGTATGTTTTAATGGCAGTGATGAAAAGCCAGAAAAGAGCTACTGGGTGCCGCTGATGGCGTTCTCCTCAAATTAGTGTAATTAATAGTTGTTCAAAATCAGAATTTACAGATTAGCGTAATTAATACTTGGTTTTACGTACTGCTAGATAAAATAATTTCTGTATCATTCATCAGAAAAATTATTTACTTCTTAAAGCTCTTGAGGAAGTTGATAGCAAATGTCCATCAGTAGCCAATGTTTAAATGATTTCAGAGCAACTAGCCTAAACATGTAATTATGTATCAATATCACTCAAGAATTCTAAATATTGAAGTGAAAAGATACGATCAGATGTATATTTCAAGGAGATTATTTCTTGATCATAATCACTTCTTTCTATCTTATAGAGAACATATTATTATTAAGGTTCTTTCCAGAAAAAAGCACCGGTATGCCAAACCTACATACGAAATAACAAGTACATAAAAAGGATGAACCATCTCTAGCCACAAAAAGCAGGATCCTCAAAATTTGGATTGGTTACTCCTGCAAAATAGTGAGATACAATAATAGTCATTAGAAAGGAATGAAGGACAAGCATGATGAAAACTATTCAGAATTCATAAGTTCTGTGACATATATAAACTTGTACTTAGTTTAGCCACAGGGGTGGCAAGATGGGTGGGTCAGGCACATTGGATATAATGGGTTGACAAAAATAAACACTATCTTGTACACTGTTAAAAAAAAGGATTATGAATAATTAAAGACTTAAAGTGGACTCTGTATATCTATGTGTTAAGCTAATAATCTGAACACATGATAAAGGCGATGTAGGAGATTGTAAGCATTAAAAGTACACTTTGAGCTACTTTTAACCTGTCCAACCCATTCATGCAGCTCTATTGTAGCTAGCTGTTATATTTAACACATTCGTGATGGAACATAACCCAAATGTCGCAACTCATAAAGGGATCAAAATTGACACTTTAAAGTTTAGGTAAACCAAATATTTTCAATATGAGCGATAATGTCCGGGTTCTGTTCACATTGTTAGCATCTGAAGGGGGATCAGAACTATTGTCTGATGTGGCGCTTGAAATCGTATGTACGACTGCTCTACATTGAGAAAGTACAATCTAAAGAACATGTTGGGCCACAATTCTCTCTCTCTCAAACCTTATCAGTTATCGACACATAGTGGTCAAATGATTGTTCTATGTAAAATAAAAATGTGTAAACCATTCTATCAGATGATCTTGTCAAAAACCTAGGGCAAAGAAACTTTGATTAAAGCAACGATCATGTCAAAAAACCATATTGTTTATCAATGTAATTAATGAGCAAGAAATAACTGGTACTCCTAGATTTTTTGAAAGTTTATGGACTTTGTAACACTCCATCAACCCCATAATCAAAGTTCACCTGTCTTTGTTTAGAAATCAAACCTACCAGTTTCCAAATCTTTATGAAGACAATTATCTTCTAAATGCAAAATGTTCTTTGCAGCATTTTTTATATTGTTATATTTGAATGCTAGAAATATGATATGGTCGAATAGATATCTTATGGCATAAGGTAGCATTTTGTATTTAGAAGAGAATAGATATTGTAAAGTAAGCATGCTTAACACTTCCATAAAAACCATTACAATTTCAAAAATTAAGATAAATTCTTACGTGTCATATTAAAGATAGCAAGCTATTTCAAGAGAAAATTAATCATGAACTAAAACGAAATGTCCACTACTGCAAGAGTACGCCTAGAATGTGCATCAAATTCTCTTCTTCAAGCCTAGTTTAATATAGCATTTATAATTTCAAACAGTTTTTTTTTTTTTAAAAAAAAAAAAAAAACTTAATCCCTCAATATCACTCTCAAGTTTCAATTTTTATAAAACCATAACCATTTTCAATGTAGAAAAAGCCAAAAAAAAAAGAAAGATTACCTTTGGTAATGGTGAAGATTCAAGGTTTGAGACACGAGATTCTAAGGAATCAAATTGCTGCTTCAACTACAATTGGTAAAACCAGAAATATGAATACAAATTGGAGTAAATCAATTACTATCAATGAATTAATTGAAGGAAGAAAGAAAGTAAGGAGTAAAAGGGGGTTAGTACGTGGGAAGAGAGAGAGTGACGATCGAGCAAGAGATCTTTGTAGACAAATTGAGACATAACAGCAGCAGTTGAAGTAAATCCCACAGCGAACCACGTCAATCTCATTCGAAACATCTTTCTTTAAACCCAGATAAATTGTTTGATGAGTTTTTAGGGCTTTTGATTGCTTGCTTTAAATGTTCTTGTTCACCAGGTTGCAAACTCTACTCATACACAATTGTTAAGTTAAATAATAAACCACAAAAAGAAAAATAAAAGAAGAAATATGTAAACTGTTGTTTGTGCGTTGTTAGGGCACCCATGGATGGGTGGGTAGATAGTGTTGACCGGTCGGATCGATGCAAATAGTAGCTAAGTTTTGACTCGTGTTTTATGTAGCCGATGCTCTATTTCACTACTCGTAATTGATTTGCACTAGGTGGTTACTCGCACTATGGATATTCAACACTAAACGGGTACTTGCGGTTCAAGTTGCGGACAATCCATCTTTTTAAAGATTAAGATTAAGATTAATTCAAAATGAATAAAAAGATGTAATATTTATATTCACTAACATAAAATACATGATTCATAGAGATTAAGTCATACTAAAATTATTTAATTACAATAATATAACTAAAAGCATAAATACACAACAGTTATACTATATAAGAATTATTAACTCTCAAACTACATTCACAACAATATCATCATAGTTATATGATTCGGAAATTATAATATGATAATTATACTAAGTTTGCCTAAATATAACTACACTAAAAATATTACAATATAATACTCGTACTAAAAAAAGAATTCGACATTCACAAATAACAATCACATAATGATATTATATAGCTCATAATATTCATATGAGTTCAATAGTGGGCCTTTATACTCGCAAGATTGTGTAAAGGGCGGAAAATGTGCATACAGTTACTATAATATTTACTTATTATTTATAGCACGGTAAGATTCGGATATTTGTAGGTATTTAAAATTAAAAATTGTAACCAACACGTACTACGTTGACTTTTTCGGATTTTGGGTTTTTTGAATTTCGGGTTAAGATTAAGTGGGTCGGCTCGGATTTCATTTTTTTGAACACTCGTACCCATGGTTAAACTTTTTGAAAAGATTTTTTTATAACACAAAATATATCCATCAAATTTTTTAAAACAAAAGCTTCTTAGTCAAATGTATAAAGTATTTGAAAGACTTTTTTATAAGGGAGAATTACATGTATACCCAACTTAAGTTGGGTAATTACATATTTTCCCAAAATACAAGTGTTTAATGCATAATGTAAGATAATTTTAAAGCATGTTTTGAGAAATATGTAATTATCTAATTTAACTTGGGTATATACGTGATTGCCCATTTTTATAAACTAATTACACACACATCCATTGAATTGAGTTAGACATATTTATAACGGAGATATCGGTCCATTTGTATATTAATTAAGTTAATTTTATGAACCTTCGGTACTTAGTTAGTTTAAATTTAGTTTCAGGTGAAAGATCGAGTGAATTGAAGAAAGAATAAAGAAATGACGGATGAAAACGAAGAAAAAAAAAAGAAACTGAAAAGCTGTCAGATTTGGTCACTACCTGCCGGGATCTAGGAGTACCTGTTGGGTACACACTACCCGGACTGGTGATTTATGCTCATCCGGGAACGGAATGGACGGAGAATTGGAGGTGAATTATACCCGTCAGGAACACTGAGTACCCGCCTGGAACTCATGTGTTCTAGTTTGAAGGTCCAACCGGGTACTACACATCCAACGGGCGGGGAATGGTTACTACCCGCTGGGTACTTGGGCTTCCCGCTGGGTACTCGAGTCGGTTATGGGAAAAATGCCTTTTATTCCCATGCAAACCCTAGTTAACCTAGTCTTTTGATCATTCAACATAGCAGGCGTTTTGGAGGAGCATTGCAGAGCTTTTGGGGACACCCTAAGCCATTCAATCATTCTTTATTCGCAATAGAAGCTAGGGTTTGTAACTCTTTCATTCGAATCTTATTTATTTCATGCTTAATTCATCTTTGTAATAGATTATGGATTGTGTTTGGATTTATATTGTTTGTTTGATTGAGCCTTTGACAATAGGCTAAATCTTTTATGTTCATCTAGCCTAGTAACCCTAGATGTTGGACGTTTGATAATTAGATTTTTTTATTCGTATGATTTGATGTATAATTGAAGAACGATTTGTAATTGATTTATCTAGCCTATTCAATTGATGTGATGTTTGTTCAGTGAGTAAAAACTCTTGTATTTAATATTACATTTACATGATCATAAATCTTGTGCTTTAGATTGAACATGATAAAAGAGTTGATTAGGTTATTTGAATTATAATATGGGTGAATCATATTTAGAGACATGTTATTTGATTAGTAATCTCAGGATACTAGGATTATAAAGGTTAAATCATCAGGTTAGTAGATTTGATTAATCATAGTTGGAATTGATAACTTGTCAAGGACACTTGCACTTTATAATTTCAGTTAAACGATTGCATTGTGAAAACGAGTAATTTAGATTAATGATTCTCATACGTTTAATACATTTCTATTCATTGTCCAAGTTTAGTGATGAAATGTCTAGATGAACATACTTCTATCTTTTGGTTGATCATTTGATTTACTGTTTTTCTTAGTTAATTAAATACCTTTGACTACCTGTCGTTAAAAGGTGAATCCAATTTTAAACTATAAATTATATAAATAACCCTCAAAGTACATATAAATTGTTCTTGTGAGAGACTACTCAGTAAACTTATCACTGCTATACTACTATTCGTTTAGATATACTTGCCTAGTTGTGTAATAGTTACTTTGATTTTGTTTTACTATTTTTATAACTAGATTAATACACATCAATTGTAAACTTATGTTTTAATTTCATTTATACTTTATATAATCGCGATAATTATATTTTAATTACTAATTATTTTATATTTCAAATAAAAATAATTATGAGGTGTATAAGCTAAAAGAAGCAATTAATTATAAACTGATTTGATTTTTAGTTTCTATGTTTATATATTATTAGAAGGGACATAAATCTAATTTTTGATCTTTCAATTTTTAAACATTAAGTCTTATAGTCTAAATGTTTTATAAGAATTTAAAGGACGACTACTCTAATTTTTATTATGGACTTCCACACTTTGACATAAATCTCAAGTTTTTAACACATTTATTTCTTATAGTAGTCTTATTGGAAATCAATTCTCCACTACCATCAAACCGGTTCAATGTGATAATGGAAAGGAATACAACAACTCTTCATTTCATCAGCTTTGTAACACAAATGCTATGAAGTTCCGGTTCTCATGCCCTCATACAACATTTCAAAATGGCAAAGCTGAACGTAAAATCCCAGCCAGAAATTATATAATTCGAACACCCCTATTAGCTCACTCATTTGTTCCACCCAATTTTTGGCATGCATCATGCACTCTCACCAGGCAATCAATCTACTTAACATTCTCCCACGTAAACTTCTTTCTAATCACTAACCAACTCAACTTCTCTACAAACGCAATCCTATGTACTCTTACTTACACGTCTTTGGAAGTTTATGTTAGCCATTAATACCGTCTACTACTATCAACAAATTACAATCTCGATTGACACCATGTGTTTTTTTTTTGGGTTATCCGCCTAATCATCGTGGGTACAAATGTTACGATTTACAAACACAGAGAATAATTGTCTCTCGTCAAGTGATATTTATTGAAACACAATTTCCGTTTGCTACTAAAATTCCATTACAACCCGATAGTTACAGTTTTTTACAAAACCCACAGATCACACACCTTCATCAGATCAAGTTAATTCCGGGTCAGCCCAACCATCTAAAACTGGTCCAACATCTGATTCCCATTCGGTCCAGTCCTCCTCTTACTTGAACTTCACTGTCCACTAACAAAAGTCACTAATGTATATTGTGACAATGTAAGTGTCATTTTCTGTCGAGCAATCCGATTCAACATAAAAAAACCAAGCATATTGAAAAGGACATTCATATTGTTTAAGAGAAGGTGGCTCGTGGAGAAGTACGTGTTTTACATGTCTCTTTGTGTTACCAAATTTCACCAAGGGTCTTCCACGAGTACTTTTTGATGATTTCAGGACCGGTCTCCAGGTTCGTCCACCTCCCGCTTCGACTGCGGCAGTATATTAGCTATATATTAGTTGTTATAATTTCTATTACATCCATATTGTTTATTTATGGTATTTGGAGACTTTAATGCGGTTAGATATTCCTATGAAAGAAGTGGGTCGGTGTTCTGTCATCAAACGGCGGAAGATTTTAATAGTTTTATCGGGGACATGGAGGGACATGGAGCTTATTGATGTTCCTTTAGGGGGAAGACGATTTACAAGGGTTGATAAGAATTGTTCCAAGATGGCTAAACTGGATCGGTTTCTTTTATCTGGGGGTATGGCAGACGGTCTTCCAAATATGAAGGGGATGGTGTTACCGAGAATATGGTCGGATCACAGCCCGATTATGATAAAAAATGAGCATGTCGATTTCGGGCCTACACCATTTAAATTATTTCACTCTTGATTTTTCTATGCGGGTTTTGAAGAAAGGGTGATTCATGCTTGGATGAATTGTGCCCAACAAGATGAAATCAGTGCATTCGTGAGTTTTAAAAATAAATGAAAATGTGTCAAAGAGACTTTGAAGGTATGGCATAAAGGAATGAAGGAGCAAAAAATGGCCGAAAAAAGACAGCTTATGCAAAAGATTGAGACATTCGATGTAGATTTGGAAAGGGATGATAGTAGGTCGATGAGGGTCGCAGAAAACAGTTGTATGATCTTGAAAAGTTAGAAGATATGGACGCGGCTCAAAAAACTAAGGTGAAATGGGGAGTTGAAGGAAATGAGAATTCTAATTTTTTTCATTCCATGTTAAAAAGAAAACGTAAGAAAAAGGCAATAAATCGGATTATGGTAGATGGGAATTGGGTTACGTCTCCGGTGCATGTGAAGCAACAATTTTTCAACATTTAAAAGATAAATTCCAATAATTTGATGGGGTTGGCACGGCTAATCATAACCCTCGGTTTAGGCAGCTTTCGGATGTCCAAAAAAGGGACTTATGTGCTCGGTTTTCTGTAGAAGAAATAAAAGAGGCTGTCTGGTCTTGTAGAAGCGATAAGGCGCCGGTCCTGATGGGTTCTCATTTCGGTTTATAAAAAGATTTTGGGATATGTTGAAGGAGGATGTCAGTAAGTTTATTCAGGAATTCTTCGATACAGGTGTCATCCCTAAAGGATGTAATTCTTCATTTGTTACACTTATTCCAAAAATTGATAACCCCGGAGTACTGCCCGATTAGCTTGATTGGAGTTCAGTATAAGATCATTGCCAAATTGTTGGCAAACAGGCTTGAGAAGGTTATATATGACATTGTTATTCGGTCTGCTTTTATTAAAGGCCGACAAATCCTAGACAGTCCCATGGTGATTAATGAAGTTATTGATTGGTAAAGAAGTAAAACTAAAAAGGCGATGATTTTCAAAGTAGACTTCGACAATGCATATGATTCTGTATGTTGGGAGTATTTGTTCCAAGTTATGTCTTTTATGGGGTTTATTTCAAAATGGATAACTTGGATTAAGGCTTGTCTCGGTTCTTCACGGAATTCTATATTGGTGAATGGTAGTCCTACTCAGGAATTTTTGTTACATAGAGGTCTCCGGGAAGGTGATCCGTTATCGCCTTTCCTTTTTATCATTGTTATGCAGATGATGCTCTATTTTTGGGCAAGTGGGATGAGGAAAATGTTAGAAATCTCGTTGTTATTCTGAACTCTTTTTATTTTGTTTCAGGGTTGAGAATTAATTTCAATAAATCTAAGCTTTATGGTGTTGGTGTCACTTCTCAAGCATTGGAAGAGCAGGCTGAAGGCACGGGTTATGCAGCGGCCAATGTCTTGTTTTCTTATTTAGGTCTGCCGGTTGCGAGTTGTATGTCTCGGGTTGAAAATTGGGAGGTGGTGGTGCAGCGATATAAGAAAAGATCGGCAAACTGGAAAGCTAGATTACTTTCTATAGGGGGACGCCATACCCTTATAAAGGCGGTCCTTGGTAGTTTGGGTATATATTTTATGTCGATGTATAAGATGCCCGAAATGGTGATAAAAAGGTTAGAGGCGATTCGTTCTAATTTTTTTTTGGGTGGTCAAGAATTTGAGAGAACGATACCATGGATTAAGTGGGAGATTGTTTTAAAGGCAAAAGATAAAGGTGGATTGGGCATTGGGAGTTTAAAAGCTTTCAATATTGCATTGCTTCAAAAGTGGAGATGGAGGAGACTTAAGGTGGATGATAACTCGATTTGGGCGAACGTTATTCGAAGCATACAACATTTTCAGGGCGGTATTGGTCTGAGGATAGTTAAACCGAGAGGGCATGGTACATGGGCATCTCTTGTTAAATTATTTGATATGTTGCATGAAAAAAAAATCTTGCCTAGTTCTTTCTTGTATCGAAGAGTTGGGAGTGGACATAATACTAGTTTTTGGGATGATGTGTGGGTGGGAGATAGCAGCTTGCGAGACTGGTTTCCTAGATTGTATGCGTTGGAATTAAATAAAGAGTGTCGGGTAGCGGACCGATGGAAGGATGGTTCTTGGACTTGGCAATGGAGTAGAGAGCTGCGAGAAACCAGGAGGACGGGTGACCAATTAAGAGACCTTCTTGTAGTTATATCTCCAATTCAGCTTACTGATCGGAGGGATGAGTAGGTGTGGGATCTAGAGGTTGATGGGGTCTATACGGTTCGATCAACAAGGTCTTATGTTGAAAGTCAACTGCTTGTGGAGGGCACTTTAAGTACAAGGTGGTGCAAGCTAGTTCTGATCAAGGTAAACATTCTAATGTGGCGTGTTCTTTTGGATAGAGTTCCTACGAGACATAAGCTTATTGAAAAAGGTATTGATATTTACAAGTTATTATGTCCATCGTGTGATGCCTATATTGAAGATAATGCTCATGTATTTGTGACATGCGATATAGCTCGTCAAACGTGGAATATGGTCTTTAAATGGTTGGATATCCCTGTTCCTTTAGTGGGTTTGGTTACGGATCTCATGGGGGGTGGGTTGACTCAACTTCGATGCGTCAAAATAAAAGAAATGTGTTGGAAGTGGTGGTATGTACTACTATATGGATGCTATGGCAATATAGGAATAGTGTAGTGTTTTCGGTTAACAAAATGAGGAAGGAGGTGATTTTTGATAGTATAGTCACTCATTCTTTTGATTGGTGTCATAATAGAGGAAAGGATGTGAAAATAACTTGAACTTTGTGGTTACAAAACCCAATGCTCCATTTCTTGTAATTTTTTTTTTTCTAGCATCTTGCTAGTGTTTTAATGATATTTCAGCCGTTCTAAAAAAAAAATTGTCATTGCCATGTATGTCTTATAGTAAGTTAGGAATCAATTTTGTATATATTGATATTGTGAAGGGAATGCAAATCATCGAGACTTTATATATTTTGTATAATATATAAAGCATCTTATTACTTTATTTTTAGAAAATTCTTAAAATCAAGAGTAGTTGTCTAATTCTCATTTTACAATATAACCCCATTATTTTTACATATTTTTCACACCAACTATATCCCGAATCTCGAACTCTAAATATGAGCAAACTACTATTATCAACTCACAATCAAGAGTAACCAGCTAGCGAATAACAAAAATAATATATGACTGTTTAAAAGAACGTACTAAATCCCGTTGCATAGCAAGAGTATTATGCTTTGTGTATAATAGGCTTGACGAATCCACATCCAATACCACTTGGTTCTATACCAAGTGCTGGTGGCATGGTATTTGAGGTACCTTGCCATGCACATGTCTTCTTCCATACATCCCTTCTTGCTATGAGAAGCTTTCTCTCTAGGAACTCAACATGATTCTGTGAGTGTATGAATCTCAAAGAAAAGTCTCTCAGTTTTTTCGTAACTAAGCAGCCTGCTCGGCTATTAAAATGACAACGTGTGTCCTTCCGATAGCTTCTATCAAAATAATAATAGTGTTAAGAATGATGATGATGATGATGATGATGATGATGATGATGATGATGATGATGATGATGATGATGATGATAATAAAAATAATAATAAGAGTAATAATTGTAAATGATCTAAATCGAGTTTATTGAGTATTTGGTGATTATGGATTGAACTGTGTGTGTATGAATTGAAGTTAATAACCACTCAAATACACATACACGGTTTTATATTCAAAGGCTTTTGAAGTGCTGCTTACAATACAAACTCTTGGGTATTTGTATCCCAAGACAGAATATAAACTTAGACATTATACAATGTTTACAATCTATAAAAATTTATTTCCAACAATTTCACCCTGATTGTAAACGTTGCTCAGATTGTCTTTAATTCAGGTATATAACTTTTAAGCATGACTGTTGCGAATCTTTTGTAAGCTGAATACCACATTGTACCTTTCTTTTAATTATCACTACTCAACCTTGTCTTTGTTTTAATTCTCGAGAGCATTCTTGAAGACAAATCCTTTTCTTGTTCTTCAACGACAACTTCTACTCTTGAACGAGTTGTTAGAATATTTCTCTTTGAAGCTTTGAACTTTGAAAGCACCGTATACTAATCTTGATTCTAAAAGTATATTCCAAATGTGTGTTACCGAATAATCTTTTTTTATTTATCTTATCTCAAGCTCCCCTCAAACTGATATTCATCTTCCGGAGCTTTATTGACTTTTGATTAAACCAATTATTTATTCTCTCAATCTGCTCAACGATTGACGATAGCGCTATAACGTGCGAGTTTTTAACCCCTAATTAAAACACAATTACTTAAAAATTCTTAAAATATCAAACCCATAGATAAGCTTATCATGTTAATCTGATTAAGCAAATCTGAGGTTCAATATAAACCACAGTTGATGATGGTGAGTTAAATGACAATAAAGCATCTTTTACCGGTAATTAAGTTGATTAAACAACTCGAGACCTTCTTATAATATAATGACAAGTAGTTCCGCCCATCCTTTTGGACAAAGAGACAGGAGAACCTAAGAAACGACCTTTTTACTAACTATAAGCATGGGGCAAGTAACTGAAAAGTTCATTTTTCAAAAATTGATCCTCAAATATGTCATGCAGATTATGAAAGCATTGCCTGAAATGATAAGTCTACCAAAATAAGTTTATACTATTTTCTTGGCAACAAAGACAACCATTACCACCTTAAATAAACCTTCAACCAGATTGGGGCTTGAATCACAACCAGCTACCTTGATACCCAGGACAATAGGCGTAATCCGTTAACAACATATGCATTCTTTTTAAGCGACTAAGGAAAATAAAATAACAAACAATAGTGTTGGCTTGAAACGTGATATCTAATTTCCAGAACCCAACTTGTGAGCAACATTAACTGTTAATCAAAACCTTAAACGTGACATAATAAGAAATAAGTACAAGCCTCAATCAGACTAAATGATAAAAAAGGGTATGACAAATAAGCAATGCATCACAATATCAATAAAGGGGATGTCGTGGAATATAACATACTCCAAACCAAAATATACTACAGCAAACAAGTTAAGCTAACTACATAACCAAATGATGTCTTCTGTTTTCATTTTTGTTTTTCCAGATTTCAGATTCCAGCCTCCATTTTCAAGTATTCAAGTCTTCTCAGAGACTTTTTCTATAATTTCTCCTCTGCATTGTTCATTACAATCATGATCATACATCTCCAGCCTCTAAGAATCCACAATAAACCAAAAAATACAGTCAGCAAACAATGAAGAATAGAAGATTAAGACAAGTGATACAATCAGAAGAAATTAAATGCTAAAAAATAGGTCCAACTTGCAGAAGTAAACACTACAGAAGTATATGAATACAGTTGTGAGATGAACCTGTTTAGCAAATGCAGGTTTCAGAGCTTCAACGCATAAAAGACCATCACTCACTCATTAGCACCTGATTTTGCCTTTTTTCTTTTAAATCTGCTAGCATCAATATGACCATAGAGACAGATTCGAAGACTGCCATCTAGAAGTCGTTGGTGAAAGTGGGTTGTGTACAATTCCCAGAATTCATCTCTGCAAGAAAAATGTTTGAAACATTTTTATACGATCCCTTTAGTAAAAATGAAGTCCCATGCATTTAATTATGTGAATGAAAAATAAATTGTTGCGATCTATAGACAAAGAGAAAGGTGGCATATTAACAGCAAAGAGAAAGGTGGCATATTAACAGCAAAGTTCAAAGTTGATCATCTCAAACAGTTAATAATTAGTATATGTGGCAACTTTGACCCATTTACATACAAATGGATTGGTTTGCGTAATTTCATTTTCATCATTTTGAATAGATTAAGCTAAAATATAAACTAAATAAGGAAACGGTCAAATGGAGCAGTCAAACAACGTACGAAATGTATTCTGTATTCAAAAGCATTAAACGACCTAAATCACTGTATGAAAAAAGTGCAGAGTATCATCGTGAACTTCACAAATTGCTTTAAATTTATAAAAATTAACAGAAAAGTGTTTGTGGGTCAGACCAACCCACCTGATATGTAATAAAAATCAACTCATTTTGACCCCTTACCCAAACAACATGACCCACCCATTTTGCCATCTCAAATACTTCGCGTATATATATGGTAATAGTTGTACTTTCTACTTATCACAATATAGGTCAATTGACAATTGTGCCAAACACATTTTCCCAAGAAGAGGCTTGTCCCTAACAGAACTTATTACAATTCGGTTGCAAATGACTGACATAAAAAGTTGGTATAAGGGCTGCACCTCCATATTGTCTTATAGAAGATGATGTTATTCTATGCTTATTCATCTTATAGTTATTAACTGGTATCCGACAATAGCTGTATTATTATTATTATGATGATGATGATGATGATGATTATTATCGGTAGTTTTACAGAGTATCTTTCGTGATTCTAGCTAGCATTATAACTCGTGTACTTTTTCTTGTTTTATCCACTATAAAAGCAGGGTGTCCAGCTCTGTAGGAAGACTCGCCCGAGCAACTATGATAAGCGGAGTTCATGATTTTTACTCATGCAGCAATATAAATTGGTTGGTTTTTAGGTTATATATTGTTTTTATCACCAGAGATCAAAAGGGTACAATTCTTAACACATTAGCGTAAAGTGAACCAGGTCAAATGGGTTGAAAGTTGTCCAAAATGTACTAAAAAGCTTGCAACCTCCTAAATCAAAATAATTATTAGAAAAAGAAAAACTAGAGTAATGTTTTGATAGTGTACTTTTTGTAATCAAAGTTGTCTATTTAATACCTTAACTATTCATAAGATTTAAAAAGAAACACACAAAAATGTAGTTAACAATTTAACCTGATTTGAGGGATGTTGAAAAGAGTATACCCCTTAACATCTGTATACATATCAAGCACAACAATGGATAATCGTGATAGACCCAAAGCTTCCATGTCGATTAACTTTTTGATCCTGAAACATTTGGAATTGATAGATCAGACAAATAAAAATAAAAATAGACATCATATAAGCTCAAACGGCTAGCGTAGCTATGAACATTTAGATACTAAATGCTTGCTTCTATGCAAACAATTTCTTTAAATGGATAGCACCTAAATTAGACGGGGACATCCAAACCTATTTATATAAACATGGTTCGACTTGTGTTATAGTTCAAATGTGATAACAGGTAAAAAGATTGAACGGCTTGAATGTCCTTAAATACACTCAAATATTTACAATCTACTAGATTGCTTAAAAGAAATGGATGATTACTTTAGAGAACATTTTAATAATATTTAATGAACTAACTCTTAATGAAATTAAATTTATTGGACCAAAAGATGATGCTGGGTCCATGTAAAGGCAACCATATTCCTCAAGCTTACCTGCTTGGTGTGCCACAAGCAACATTGACATGATTCTTTAAACAGGAAACCTGAAGCCAGACACAGGAATCCCAGTATTAGTAGCAGAAACGCATGAGAAAACATACCAGATCTATATATTAATAAGAGAAAAGTTTTCCTAACAACAATCAAACTCTTCAATTAACCAATCATATTGTTTAATTCCAATCAAATTTATTTATTCCACTAAAAATACTACTAAAATAAAATATATAAAAATACCTAAGTTATTTTATAATAAATTAATATAATATTAGAAAGAAAAATATCCCACCGAAATAATTATAACACTATAACCTAAATTAATCGTAGCTATCTAAGATCCTCCTCATTGATATTAACTTTCTAATAGTATGCAAATCCATGTGATTGAATGGAAATTGGTTCTCTATGAAGTATGCGATTATTTTTATTTTTTTCTCTAACTTTAAGAATCTTCATATTACTAAAAGAAAACTTTTGCTATTGAAATCTTTTGAAAAGATCATTCTATTTACCAATCATATATTTTAATTTTACTCAATCAACTATCAACCAATAAGATTCTTTTATTCTCCTAAAGTTGCCAAGGGAATTAAATTCTACTTAAACACAAAAAATAAAAGTAAAACCTGTATATTATCATAAACCATATTCTCCTTAACCGGCTCCTATCTACCACAATTCAGATGAAATCAGTGATCTTAGAGTCGATTGAAACCATTGTTGCAATAAGATGAGCACGGTATTGGAACAAACTTGGTTCAATAAATTAATCATATTTGGTTTGTTGTTCTTTTTCTCATTGAAGGTCGCATAAATTAATAATATTTACTTTTCACTATCAAGATGGATTTGATGTCATACAATATGCTTATGTAGTCAAATTATGATATCTTGCCAAGCAAGTTCAATAGTTGACAAAAAGCCTATTTTATTAATGAAGTTGAGGTTTTGATAGATGCGTTTAGGAATGGTACAATGCCGAGGGACTGGAGGTTTAAATGGCAGATGTTCACCTAAACTAGACTTGATAGATGCAAAATCCAATTCTTCTTCCCACCATTTTTATGAAGGATAGGCAGGTATAACTTCCCTAACCACTAAATCTGTTGGACAAACTATGATGAAACAATACGAACTGATAATTTTTCATGTAATCAATGGAACGTTTACTAATTTTTCTTCAGTAGAAATTGTAATCATCAGCATGTTCTGAAGAATCAAAATGCAGAATTGATGATATTCATCTCTAGCAACTCCCAATCAAATCGTAAATGCCATCTGAAATGTCTATGGTTTCAAAACTTGGCTTAAGGTCATTAAACCTCCTATATTGATTTGTTTCATAGTTGGATATCTAATTTAATTAAATACTTTATGAATCATGTTTAGCAGATTAGTGATTTAGGAAGTTTTGTGAGCTTTCAATAATGGTATGCACATTTTATTTTATTTATAATTTAATATACATCGTTATCTTACAAAGCCCATGTGTACACCGGTTTAAAATATAAATATAAGACAATTATACACATTCAGATAAAAAAATATTCAAGACACGGAGTAGCTAGTAATCCTTTCACATGATGTGTCCAGAATAAACCTTAATAGCCATTATCTTGTGCAAAAATCCAAAATGTAGGCACATATATAGAGAAATTAATTAGCCACTAACAACAGCAAAATTTCTTTTATAGCAGATAAATAACGGTAGGCTGAACATAAAGCCCAACAGATAAATCAGTCATGCAAACGCAAATAACATTATAATATATATATATATATATACTAAAATAAATAAAAGGTTCTCAAGGAAGTTGTTACCTGATCTTCAATCTTCAAATGCTTTGCAAAAAGTTTTGCCGCATGGCATTCTTTAGTGAAAGGCTTCAAACTCCTGCAGGTTTGCAATGAAGAAATAGATAAATATAAAAACAATTTAGATTAATCGAGAATAACTGGGTACAGATTTAGGCAACAAAAGTCAAACAAATTTACACAAGCATCATATTTTCAAGAGGTGGCAGTGTCTCATTTCAACCATTACCCGTTTTGACCTATTACCCAACTTGTCCATCTTGCCACCACTAATCTTTCCAAAGTACAATGAAATCCAGAAGAAATTACCACATAGATGAGGCAATTTAAACAGATTCATATACAGAATGGGTCAATCTGGGCAACACTATACTATTAACGGGTCAAATTTTTTGAATATTATATTTATTCTTTCTATCAACTATAAAGGAAACGGGTCAGATTGGTCAGTCGAAAGTCACCTAAAGTGCATTTAAATACTTTAAAGCCTCTTTAGTTGTTTCATCTGTTGCAATAAGATTATCATTCTAATACGATGTTCATGTAGACATGTAGTTATAATAACACATTAATTTTTTTTTTAAATTGAAAAAGTGGACGACAAAGTAGTGCTTACAACCCACCCTACATGTTTTTTCCTAAAACAATTCTAACACATTACCCAACCCGCCCATTTACAACTACTGGTACCAAGAGTAAATATACAAGCGGATGAACAAATAACGATTGAACGATAATGCACTTCTGATAAATAATATGCATTTATACTTAAACAAATTAATTTACCTGAAAAGTTCCAGCGATCGTAAAGCTGATAAACTAATAGAAAGTAGTGTTGGACTCCCAGGTTCAGAGTTTTTCCCAGGGACCTGCTTTTTACATAAAGATTCTTTCCAAGACGATCCAAAAGACGCCTTCATATGTTCACTTAAATTACTCACATCCTGAGGTAGACTTTCAGATAGCTTCACGAAACATGCATCTGCAACAAAATGCAGCAAATATTATTATTAACTTCACACAGATCAATCCAATATCTATCTACCAAATACAGATTTCAGAATACAAAACATCCTCTTTATAAAGATATTAATTATTTGGATAACGATTGGTCAGGGGGATTTAAGAAAATGAGGTCTGCGCAATCACACAAGGCCACCATTTTCTAAGGAGCCACCGATATCAATGAACTTGAAACAGTTTCTGCAATGCTAATGACATTTTTGGATACTAATATAACAATCAGGGGGGAGCTAGAAAATATTTATTGAAGGCAGAAAAAAAGTGTTCTTTTTATTTTTATTTTTGAGGGGAAAAAGTCATGACTTATTATTGAGGGGGCTACTGCCCCTTCTACATCCGCCTCTGATAACATAGTCCAAAAATTAATGAACTTTTTTCAAGCTTTTTTAACTTTTCAAGTTCAGAAAGCGTACTATGTAATTATGACACAGAAACAATGTAATATATGCATAGGCCTGCATTTCGAAACACACTTAATGTAATAAAATGGCATAATTTTAGGGTTCTTTTATTTTATTTTTTAACAAACAAACATAAGAGCTAAACTAGAATCACTACCAGTGGTGAATTTGCGATAATGGCAAACAGCATATAAATAACTTCTGTTACAATATTGTAAAAACAAAATAAAATATTCAAAAACCGTATAACATGAAACAACATACCAGTAAATGATTCAAGTTCAAGAGAAGAAAGTTGTATCCCATTTGCAGATTGATACTGTTGAATGAAAAAATCAAGCTGCTGCGAAGGGGTTGTCACCAATTCTGGTGGCGGCGGTGGTGGCGGCGGTGGTGGCGGCGGCAGCGGCGGTGGTTTGGGTTTGGTTTTCTTAACTTTTTTTGATGATTTTGCTTTGGTTTTAAGTGGCTTTGAAGATACACGAGGTTTTGATTTTGAATGTTTTTGCGGTTTCGCCATGGTTTCTAAATCACCTCTCAATAGCCGTTGGCCACCGTCTTAGGTTTACAAATATATACCAGAAGACACCGTATAGAGGTTATTTATTTATTTCACCTTTTAGTTTCTTACTATAACACTGTATTTAATTTAATTTAATAAATCCAAGGCTACCATTTATACCAGAAGATTATAGGGTGGTGTTTAGATAAGTTAATTTTCCAGATTTATAAGTGTATACAATGCATACATACATTAATACAGTACAAGAAGAAAATCTCATAAACATATTTTTATACTAAAAACTTTTTTCTTCTATTGTAAACATCAAACATTCGTACTAACGGCATGTTTACTTTGTGCTGAATGGGCTTCCTGGACTAAACCATTATTCGGTCGTCCATATCTCTTTATTTACTTTTTAAAATTTAAGCAAAATTATTGCAAGGATTACTCACTAACCTCAAAAGCTAGTGCACTCTCTATTAAGCTCTACTTCTTCCAAGACCTTATTCAAACCAACATTCAAAACTGCATTGATACTCAACGACTATCTTTCTCGAACAATCTTACCAATTACTGATGAACCTTCGTCTCATTGATGAACTAGTAGGTTCGGTTTTTTTGTACGAAATTATGTACTTGTTTTCAGTTATGATGTTGATATTCTTTATTAGTATGTAATTCCTTTTGTCTATAATGTTAATGTTCTTGATTAGTCTATGTATAAGTTAAGTAAAATTTGTGTCTTTTAAGGTATTGATTGAAAGTTCCGAGAGAAATAGATATTAGATATTCAACTTTTTTTACATGTGTAAGAGGTTTCTAGGTTTTCGATTTTGAGGGTTACAAACTTTTTTTTTTAAAATGTGAATGTCTAATTTCATGAGCATGAGTACTATTCTACTGTAGAAAATATTGAATTACATTTATGCAGACCATAAGTTTATCCAAAGAAAGGGAAGTTCCTCAGTTTAAATGTTATAACTAGTTAAGACCCGCAAATTCACGAGATTATGCAATGAACTTTTTGTTACAAACTTAAAACAATTTGCTAATTTAGGGCACTAAAAGATTACTTAATTAGTTACTAAATTGCAGCATCCTCTTAACATTGATCTTTTTATTATGTGGGTTTTCAAAAATCTCAATTGCAACCACTTTTTTTGCTTTCAAGAATTTTTGCTTGAAATTGTAAGAAGATGAACAACGAAAACTCGAAACTGTAAGAAAGTGAGCACTGAAAACATCTCTATAGATCATTATGGATATAAATTACTTACATACATTAAGACGCTCTAAAATCATTAAACGAGAACATAGTCTTCTTGAAATAATTATACATGGCCATAACCTAGAACAGTGTCATTATATCCTTGAGACACGGTCCTCAAACATGGTTGATGATGGTGAACAATTGCTTCCATACACATAATCAAAAGTAAAAGAAGTAACAACATCAATCCATCTTCAAGTACAAAATCACAAACTTCATTGATATTGTTAGAATTAGTACTATTGAGTTTTATTAGGGCCAAGCCCTTTAGCAATAACCTAACTAACTTAGACTCTAAGCTTAGCAAAGCTTACATCTACTTTGTGTAATCTTTATTATTACTTAATCAATTCAATATCATTATTAGTTAATAATCGATTGTTCTTTACCTCTAATTACATGCTATCTAAGCTATGTAATTTGAAATGATAAAACTAGCGTTAGTCGTTTTTGGTACCTGGTGAGTACAACACGAGCCGTTTAGAAACACCCAGTTCAAGTTAAGGCTTTTCATGTTAAGGAATTAATAGATTATATGAAGTTCTTGTATTTTGGACGGAAGAATATCTCTCGGATATACAGTGTGTGTAAGGCTTTTCATTGTGGGGAACAACAAGACTAGTCACTTTCTGCTTATGTTATGGACTTCAAGAAAATGTATGGAGAATTGAATACTCTTCTTCGTATAAGTGTTGATGTGAAGTGATGCAAAAGAAAAGGGAACAAATAGTTGTCACGAGCTTTTTGACGGGACTACGATCAGTATTTGATTCTCTCAAATGCCAGTTCTTGAATGAGTCTTGAATGAGTCTGAGATTCCTTCTCTTCAAGACACATTTGCTCGTGTTATTCGTAACGAGACTCTCCGGTCTCCTTATACATTGGCTTCTAATAGTGCTCTTGTTAGTCATGGTGGATTTCGAGGTGGTTCCAGGAGTGGTGATAATAATTGAGTTGTTGATTCACAAGGTTTTTAATTTCCAATGAAGTGGAGTGCCATCTATCATGAGTTAGGGCATACTACACATAGATACTAGATACTCTTAGCTAATAAAAAGAGTTCCTCCGCACGTACTTCTGCTACCTCTTATATTACCATTACCATTACCCAAAATGTTTAAAAATGGAAAAAGGGGCCGTGAAAAACTCACAATTAAGTGCGAGCGTATGATTTGGATGTATTTGTGCGTGCTAGACGAGCACGTCTCCTACTTGCGTCCTACGAAACACGAATGTTCTAATGAGATTTTTATAAATTTCAATGATCTAGTAACACTTAGTCAACTAATTAGTATAAAGTCCTATAAAATAGTTTGATTTTCTCTATTAATCGATATCGTTAATGATTAATTTGTAATCATATTTGTATAACACATGAATATTAGTTTCAAAAATTACCAAACTTTATTTTCATAATGTAAAAATGGATATAAACTTTCAGTAAAAATTTGGGAATTTTTAGAATTTTATTTTATTTATTCTCAATTTATGTCCAAAATGTGATGGAAATTCAAATAAAATCGTAAATGTTCATGAAAAATTATGAAATTTTTACCACCTCATTTTCTAATTGTTTTAACACTTGTCTAAAAACTTCAAGTTATTTGGAGCAATAAAACCCGGTTTTATAGTATTTTAAGATTAAAAGCACACAATTTCAAAATAAACACTAAAAAGTATCCAAATGATGTAATTTTTGTTGTGGCGTTTTATTTACTGATATAAATACCTCATAAAAAGTTTCAATAATTTTTCGCTTTGGGAACAATTTTTCCATATTAAACACTCCATTGTAGTAATAGCTTGATATTAAATTAAAGAAAATACATATAGAGTTGGAAATTTTCAATTTTATTTTCCATATCCTAAATTTACTGAGAAAAATCAAATTTTCATTTTTCATACATGATAGATGCATTTTAAGATAAATGCATAAAGATACACAATAACTAGCTAGATTTTTCATGGAGAATATAATTGTTTGTTTGGAAATTTTCTATACATACTTACATAATCTTTTAGGCCATAAAATTCTTATCCTACTAAGTTCCGTATGCTAAGAGTTAGAATTAATTTTATCTAGATTTTTAGAGTAGAAAAAGGTACATAAACAAGTATCACAAAACTATTGCTCTCGGGAAGTGAGTTGTTAGTGCAACAGTTTTGTAGGCATTGTTTGGAGGTTGAATAATCCATATTTTTTAGTGAAAATACTTGGGTTTGAAAGCTAACATAAAAAGCTAAATTACAGAAAAAAATGGTAATTTTTGGTTACGTATTCATGGAGTTATGGTCCTTCAAAGTTTAGTGTAAGAATTTGGCAAATTGCATACATGATGCGAGTTCAAGTCTTGAGTCTATGACTACCACTTTAACTCATAGACCTATATCATTGATTTAAGTCAAGATTCCCATGCATCATACCATCATTTTCCAGAGACCATAACATTTTAAAAGTACATTTCATCTCGCATAACTTTCTATGAAGATTAAAGTGATAAAGTTGATTTTTATGTAAGATTCAAGTTTTGATGTTTCTTTTGAGCCTTGACTTAGGTTTCATCTTTTATTATCACTCTTTTTTTAACACATAAACATGTGGGAGAGATAATATAAAAACATTAATTTTAACAAAAAGATTCAAACCATTATAGGGCATAGAATCCAAAATTTAGTGAAAAGTATGTAGATTTTTTGAAGGTTACAAGTAATAGAATATAAGTAGTAGTTGTTTGATATCTTTGTGTTCTTGAATAACTTTAAAAACACCTTCAAACTCTAGATTTAAGGTGGATTATAGGCTGATTTTGAGTTAGGTTGAGAGACTATTAGTATGCGTTTGTGTATATGTTCTTGGGTGTAGAGAGAAATGAGGAGTGTGTGTTGAAAAATGAGTGGAATGAGTGAGTAGTGGGGGGGGGGGGGGAGGGCAAAATTTTAGGGATTATAGACGAATAAGACTGGGGGGGGGGGGGGGGAGCCCCAGTCTTATTCGTCAGAATTCGACTTGTCTAGGTGGGGGAAGTCCGGGCAAGTCATTTGAAATTATTCTGGTTGGCTCGTACCACTAGAATATCTTTTATATGCTTCTCCTCTGATTTTTTCTCAACTACATCCGCCAAGAATGCGAGACATTTCTTATTCAAATACTTACGAATCTTCATACATGACACCACTTTTTTTAAACTCTTACCAGGCTTATCTCCGTGTATGTCAAGAGTTTCGTTTCCTTGAAGGGGTATCCGTACCACCTTCTCGTGGCACCCTATGTCCGCTTGATTTTTGGCTAACCAATCCATGCTGACTACCACGTCGAAACTTCCTGGTTTAATGAGGTCTATACTAAATAGTTTATCCTCAAGATTTAAGGTACAACTCACGCCTACAACTATACCAATTTCCTCCATGATCATTGGTAGAAGCCTATTCCTGAAGCAATGTTTGTTAAAAATAAGATCATAGTACCATAAGTACGAGGATATACTTTTATATATATACGTCATATTCATCGTGCAAAATTTTGAGACGTTTGTTACAAAATTGATCAGAGCTCATCATTTCTCTACCTCTCAATCTATTTTCTTATATATATCCGCGATACATTCTACTTCTAATCTATTCTAGGTTCAGTTCAGGTGGGTAATAACGTGCTTCTAGCATGTCCCTATATCGTAAGGACGTAGCGTATATCACAGTATCATCTGTGGATTGCTGGCACTTTCGCTTGATCCATGACTTAGTCCTTTATTTCAGATTAGTTGATGTTTTCCTCCAAAAGCGAATCCTATCCTTGATTCGTACGAGAATAGATCTCTTTGCAATTCTTAGCTCCTGCTCATAGGTCCTACACTTAACCTTGAGTTCCCAAGTTCGGGCATCCAAGTTCTTCCGCCTGATCTCTTAATCTTTCATATTCTTCAATATCAATTATCCCGACATCTCAATTCTCGTTCACCGTCACAACGATTTCTTCTATTGGGGCCACCTTTTCGTTGAGATATGTAGGTCACTCTATCTCTTGATCGAATTACAATCTCAAGTTGATTACGTGCGGAATCCGATAATCGAATTGATATACACATGTAGGTCGCTCTACTTCTCTGATCGAATTACAATCTCAAGTCGATTACGTGCGGAATCCGATAATCGAATTGATACACAAGTAAATTGAATAGGCGCGGTGTAAATAATCGATTATGTATTGATAATCAGTTGAATGTAACTATTACAGTCGAAATGATTACAATACATAACGAAAACTCTCTATCTAATTTAACTGAATGCGTCTCAAAAGGAACTCTACGAAACTAACAATTGTTGTTGTATTTATACTGTTTCCGCACAATACCTGTGACACTACTTGCGACCTTAAGGTTAAAGTTGCATTTTGCAAGTCTGCGACACTAAAGTAGTGTCGCAATTAGTGTTGCAAATATACAAATTCAAGCTAATTTCTAAACAAGCTGGTTGTTACACAGATATGTATCAACAAGATATACGTACTGAATATGTTCCTCACGGATTAGGTCGTCATTTGACACGTAATCGTCTATAGTGGGACCTGCCATCTTCTACGGGGAAACATCCTATTAATGATAGTGACAAAATAAAGATCTTCTTTTTCAACGAACTTGACCATAAAAATTTTCACGCACGTCGTACCTTTGTGCTTCTTCCCAAGTCATGCCAGAAGAGTGCTCCAACGGTAGCCTAGTGACTATACGTGGTGTCTCATCCGCCTCCTGATGTAGTGTTGCATCGTAACTCTCCTCGGTATCGTAATACGTGGTCCTTGAGGAGCTAGTTGGGGTTGCACTGGTGTCCGTGATACTCTGGATGTGTCATCACTTACCTCATGTATAGAATCGGTTTCCATCAAGGGGTCTCGCGATATTGGGATTCTTCGAACGACACTCGGGGGTTCCGCAGTACTTGGATGTGGCGCTCTTAAAGATGTTGTTACGTGTGGTGCTTTCGTACGCAAGAGATATAGAGGTGGCTGAAGAAAAACGGCATCGGGGTCTACCTAGTATTCTCACTAGTAATCGCTCGGCTACTAACTTCCTCCTCTAATTATGAGTCCTCAGAGGGATCCTCCTCCGGCTCGGTGCTTTGGTGGGTTGATCCTAGGGCGACTAGTGATGTAACCGGAGTCATCGACTGATCCGGCAGCGTGGAATGAAAAACGTGACATGGTAAGACTACTAAAAGAGAACTTAGTTCCTAGAGGTATATTAATTACCTAATATGAGTACATATCTAAGCATACTTAGATAAATCTCCTTATTTAAGTGAATTCTATGTTGCACGCTACTCCTATAACCACTTCCGATCTTGCGTAAATTATTCTTTAATTGTACATAGGTGATCAGGCTACGTTAAATTAAAGTCGACGGATGCAACACCCGTGTAACACCCACTCTTGTGGCCTAGGGATAATCTGGTAATTTCTTAATTTTATACTTAATTATAATTTTATTAATGTGTTTATTAGATAGGAAAGTTAGTTAAAGATCGAATAGTTAATTGTGTCAGGTAAAATATTAATGGTTTTAAATTAAATTAGTTGACGGTAAAATAAAATAACTTGTTTCGCAAAACGGTTTTCAGATTCCAGTCAATAAGCCAAACACGGGATTAAAATTATCAAGCATTTGAGTTGGTAGGTGATATAAATCACCAACCTCTTCCTTTTTCTTCTCATAAATCACCAAACTTCTTCATTTTCATCTCATTTTGGTCATCTACTAATTCCTTTCAAGTTTCTCTAGCTCCTTTCCTAAATCATGAATTTAACATCAATTGAGTGTGTTATAACCTGCTGTGAATCATCATCATCTTGTTCTTAATTTTCATTGTAAGCATTTTGCTATTTTTGGTTATAAACTTGAAATTTGGTCAATCCTTGAATTGGGTGTGTAATTGATGTTATATGATGTTATCTGATGTATATATTGTGTGGGAAAGCTTGTTAGATGGTTAGGAAATCGAAATTTTGAGTTAGATGAAAAATAGTTCGTTTTTTTTTTTGGTAACAGCGGTTCAGTTCGCAATTCTGGGTTCGTCCTGCGAGTTGAGTTTCCTTGCGAGTTGAGTTGCCCTGCGAGTTGAGTTGCCCTGCGAGTGCATAAGTAAAAGGCTATACTTTTAGCGACGAAAATTTAACAGATTCCTATCAACTGCGGATCGGACTTTTATTTTTCCTAGATTACAAGGGTCACCTACTCGGATAAATATGTTATAATAATGTTTCGAAATTTGTTAATTGAGTAAATAGTTAAACAAACGAATTGTTATAACTTGATATAAATTGATAGTTGTAGAGCGGTTATAACTGATAAATTTCAACTTGGTGATTGTTTGCCATTTGATACTGAGTAGTGAAATATGTTATACGATTATGGAAAGAGTTACTAACTTTTTTAATTATTATATTCTCAGATCAGCAGAAGTCAGGTGAGTGGATCTGCAACTCATGATTTGATTTAGTTGTAACGGTGTGGTTACAACAAGTAACGTAGATATTGATAGACTGTTTAGTCTGATTTGTGATTGTGTATCTACTTGACATATATGTGGCCTTCGGGCATCTGTGTTGTTCATATGTCAATTGCGATTGGACTTGGTTACTAATAGTGATCAACACAGGTTCCAGGAACATGTGTTGTTGTTGGAAACTGTGTTGTTGTTTAGAAATACCAAGTTATCGGTAAATCTTGTATGGGCCAATACAGATTGTGATAAACGTTATTTGAGGGCCACCGCGGCTGTAGGGTTCCTCAGTAACCACCGATCCTCTTGAGTTTATGTGTTTTCGTGCTTATTGTAAACAAATTGTTATACTATGTTGAATTATTAGTTGTACATACATTCACTTAGCTTCGTGCTAATCCCACCATTTCTCTTCCTACAGGTTATGTATAAGTTTGTGGGTTTGGGCAGGAAGATGGGCTTTTGAAGGAATGTTTGACACGTGTCATAACTCTGATAAATATTTATAGATATTTTGTTAGTTACCATGTATGTAGATTTCGAAGAACAACAATATATGTTTTGTTTTAAGAATATTTAAATGTTGTAAAACTCACGAAAAGTTTTTTTATGGTCATTTTGTAATATAATATATAATATGATTTTACCCATTGCTTCCGGGTTAAATGACACAATTAATACTATGTCAAATGAGGGGTGTTATAACCCGGACTAGTCATAGTTAGAAGGTACGCTTATTAACCTATTGGTTATAGTCTAGGCCCACTAATGCAACCTAGTTCGCTATAACCTGTGGCTCTAATACCAATCTGTCACACTCAGCAAGGCGGATTATCGCGGGGTGCAACTTTCACGTATCATTGTCACCGATTACATTGAATGACCTCTAAATGAGTCGTTTGAAAAATACCATTACGAATTACATTGATTCAAAAACATTTCAATTACAACCAAAACACTTGATACTCCAATAGTGGTAATAGTATTCAAGAAAAACTTTGGCATAATGATGACACACTTGATACTCCAATAGAGATGCACCCAAAAGCAATCCCCTACTAAAGCAACTTAAAAACCTGAGAATAACATGCTAATACGAGTCAACATAAAGTTGTTGAGTTCACATGTTTATCAATCTTAAACAGTTTAGTGAACCACAAGATTTCAGTGATAATTGCACATTTACAATATCAAAAAGTATACAACTATTACTATTGACCTGAGCTCCTGAATACCGAAACGTTAACAAATAGTTGTTGCCCCATGGCAGTGCTCTATTCCAAAGCACTGTGGATCACATAATTATGCACCCGTTTGACGTACCAGTCAAGTCAGGGTTTCTAACCCGGGTGGGGGTGTCAACCCAATAGATCTATTCACAATATTCGCGCTTAAGTCCATAACTAACGGCTCAGGATAGGAGCCTTAATGGAATAGTATGTTACTTAGGTAATACATAACAAAATTTTAAGGTACTTGTGTCCAAATCAAGAGCATGTATTCTTACCCCAAAACATTTCAAAACAAGTAAAGGTAGGGGCACTAAAAACTCACAATAAAGAACAAGCGTTTAGTTCAGATGTTTTCCGCGTGCTAGACAAGTACGACTTCTATCTGCGTCCTACGAACACGAAGGTTCTAATGAGATTCTCATCTAATTTATATGATTTAGTAATACTTAATCAACTAGTTTAATTATAAAGTGCCATAAAATAGTTTGATTTTCTCTTAAACAGTAACGTTAATGATTAATTTGTAAAAATATTTGTGTAAACACATGAAGATTAGTTTCAAAAATTATCAAACTTTATTTTGATAGCCTAATATTGGATATAAACTTTCTGTAAAAGTTTGAGAATTTTTAGAATTTTATTTTATTTACTTCCAATTTAAGTCTAAAATATAATGGAAATTCAAATAAAATAGTAAAAGATTATTTAAAAATTATGAAATTTTTACCACATCAGGTTCTAACTAAAACTAAGCTTGTGTAAAAATTTCAAGTCCTTTGGAGCCACGAAACTTTGTTTTCAAATATTTCATTGTTTATAACAACCAAATTAGAATAAATACCAAATAACACCCAAATAATGTGATTTTTGGTGTGGGGTGTTATTTGATGTTGAAAACATCATAGAAAATTTACAGAAGTTTATGGGTTGAACAACTAGTTTTCATGGTTTAAATCCTCGTTTTAGTGCTAGTTTTGTATTTTCCTCAAGAAAATACATATAAGTTCCAAAAATTCCAAATTTAATTCCCACAGCATTTTATACCATAAGGAAGTTGAGAAAAATCATTTCCATATTTTTAACATTTTTTTTGGCCCATTTTATGAATTTTGTGACATAGACAACACATATTTAGCCATTTATTCAAGTTTTCTATGTTGTGTGTTTACGCATTTTATAAGCATACAAGCACAATCTTTCAAGACATAAGATTTTTACCATACTGAGATCAACATGTTAGGTGTCTAAAAATATTTTTTTGTCATTTTTATAGTACATTTGAACCCATGAACATGCATCACAAACTTGTGGTTACATAAAACATTCTGCTGGTGCACCATTTTTATGTGACATTTTGGAGGTCGAATGCTCAATAATTTTGAGTGAGGCCACTTGAGTTTGAAAGCTAACATATAGGGTAAATTCTAGAAGAAAATCATAATTTTTGGACGAATATTTATTTAGTTATGGCCTGTTAAAGTCGGACTAAGAAATCTGGATAGATTGCATGTAAAGTGTAAGTCAAGTTCTTGAGTCATAGACTACAACTTTAACTCCTAGACTCAAATCATTCTCCTAGACTTGATTTGAGTCTAGGAGTTAAAGTTGTAGTTTATGAATCAAGAACTTGACTTACACTTTTCATGTAATCATTGATTTGAGTCTTGATTACATGCATGTACCATCATGTTTCTAGAGAGTAACATATTTCTAACAATAATTTCCTTTTTATCAACATCAAAGTTAAGAAAAAGACGATTTTTGCAAGATTATGAACTACTTTTGCATTTTAGCTCTTGATTTTGGTTTGATCATGGATCATCCTTTCTTTTAAACACATAAAGATGTGAAAATAATGATCTACAAACATCAAACACATTTTAAAGGATATTTAACCATAATAGGCATAGAATCCATAGATATAGAGGTTAAAAATGAAAGAAAAGATGTTAGAGATGTGTCATTACCTTTGTGTTCTTGAAAATTAGACAAAGAGCTCTTGATTTGTTGGATTTGAGAGGTAAAAGTGGCTGAGATTTAGTGTGTGTTTTGAGAGAAAATGTATGTGTTTTTCTTTAGAGAGAATGAGTGTTTGCATGAATGGAAGGAAATGTGGAGTGTTGACTGAATAAGAAAGAAAAGTAGAGATTTTGTATGGTGAAGTATAGGTGGTGGTGCATGGGTAGATTTTTAGAGTTAGTGTGGGAGTTTAAATTAATTGGATGAACCCGTCCGAGTGGCATGTACCCGGCGGGTCATACGCCTACCCAGCGGGTGGTGGTTGATTTTTGTTGTTTTTATGCTCTTTTCTCTTTTCTTCGTTTTCGTTCGATATCTTTGACCTGAAAATAAATCTAAGCTAACTAAGTACTGAAAGTTCATAAAGTGACTAGAATAATATACAAATTGGACTGATATTGCGCTATAAATATGTCTAATTTAGGCAATACTAGATGCACAACCAGATTGATCAGGAGAGATACAACAACAATGAAGTATGTTATACGTTCAAGAATCAGGTGGTCATTCTCTCAACATGTTTTCTTAAGGGTCAAAGCAATATTATACTGAATGTATTGACTTACAATAGTAATAATTGAAAGTTTGATACATATAAACTAAACTTTTATAACTGGATATATACAATAGAATTTCGAGTAAAGCTGAATACATTTTCAGACACTTAACCCAACATTTGTATCAAATGATCTGGTCATATGTCCCGCTGTCCTAATACAAACTATATTTATACAAACTAAACTTCTATAATTGGATACATACAACAAAATTTCGAGTAAAGTTGAATACATTTTCTGACACTTAACTCAACATTTGTATCAAATGATCTGATCATACGTCCCGCTGTCCTAATACAAACTAAATCTTATACAAACTAAACTTTTATAATTGGATACATACAAAAAAATTTCGAGTAAAGTTGAATACATTTTCGGACACTTAACCCAACATTTGTATCAAATGATCTGGTCATATGTCCCGTTGTCATAATACAAACTAAATTTTATACAAACTAAATTTTTATAATTGGATACATGAAACAAAATTTCTAGTAAAATTGAATACATTTTCAAACACTTAATCCAACATAGGTATCAAATGATCTAGTCATTTGTCCCCATGTCCTAATACAAACTAAACTTTTATAACCGGATACATAAAACATAATTTCAAGTAAAGTTGAATACATTTTGAAACACATAACCCTACATTGGGTATCATATTGTATTCCGAATAAAGTTGAATAGATTTTCAAACACTTAACCCAACATTGAGTATAAAATGTCCTTTTGTCCTAATATAAATTCAAAAATTATGGATGATTGTTTATGACTAAGTTTTCAAGGGACGAAAAGAAAGAATTAAATCTAGAGAATTTTACTTGTGTTATTAGCTACACTTTATATCAAACAAACAATTGGCAACATGTCTATCTACAAGTGAAAATTGTCCAATAATACAAGTGAATGACACAACAGCACAATATGCAGCACTGAAGATGAAAAACTGCACAAGGAAAATAAACTTCCCAAATTTGCTACTTGGGTTCTAGCATTTCCTCTTCTGTTTTCCAAACAACGTCGTCGAGGCTACTCGAAAGTCTTTTGTAGAACTGCAACAAACAGAGATAAAACACAAATTCAGAACCTGGGAATCTAGTTGCAGAATATACTCTCTAAGTTATACACAGATTAGTCAAATGCTGACTCTGATCCCATTTAGCATTAGAGGAGACTAATAGTAACGGAACATGTAATGCCTAAACCGATGATTAGAGTCATATGATATACTTTATTACACTCTACAGTTGTATTGATTACTAAATATTGGAATTTTGACCTAGTTATCGGTATATGTCTATATGAGGCCAGGTTATATTTTGTCTTAAATGAGTAAAAGTTAAAAAAGTTGGTTAAACAGGAAACGGTCGAAGGTAACTCAAGAGGGAATAAAAATAAACAAAAGGCTCTACACACTCTTCAAATAGAGGTGTATCACGATGCTAAACCAACCAAAGAAAAGTCGTAAACGTAAGTGAAACAAAAACTGGATGAATTACTCCTTAATCATCAATAGCTGGAGTTTTATCACTGCATTTTAATGCAAATATTATTGTATAAACCAAGTATTAATAATGCCTGAAGAAACTATGTATACCATTCTCCTTCTGACCATAAACAAAGGAAACAGAAAATGAAAAAAAAAAAAAAAAACATGTAATACTTTAGATTCACAGTGATTCTATGTACACGATTAATACTTTGTTAAACAAACATAATCATGTAATAAAGAAAATTAAATGCTACTCGAGTTACATGAAAAACATACCTTATGAAATTCCAATGTATCTCCTTTTGCTTTCCGCACTTCAACCATGTGAAGTGAGGGTGCTACTTGAAATACCTAGTAAAGGGGTACAAATTGTAAAGCTAATATGAGAAAATAAATAGAAAAAGAATTTCTTTTTGTGAAAATCATTCATAATTTATTGATTACACATCACAGCATGGTACCTCAGTGGAAATGTTGAGATTTCCTTTTCTCCCAGCTTTGATATTATGAAGCCTTAACTGAAGTGAGAAATAGAGAATGATTACTCACCCAAAAATCTAGCTATTTAAAGTTAACATTAAGGCACTTGCAAGACCTTATAGTTTTTCTTGTGCACATCAAAACCGAGAGGCTTTGCAGCTTCTTCAATTTTGCTAACTATCTCATTTGCTGGGCATTTTGATGTGAATCTTGTCTCCCTTTTGAATCCCTACAAACACATGTATTACACTTCAGATACAAGTGGATTCAGTGACACAAAGAACCACAAAAGTTCGAACAACCCACATAAGATTTTACTTTGATCATGACTACAGGTAGCATTTTCAACCCATTCACTTATGTATGGGTTGTGTTGTATCTCTAACAGGTCAAGCTGGTCAAAATGGCTTAAAAGAACATGGGTCAAAAGTCACCTGACATGTAATCTCAGTATATAAAAATTCCTAAATAATTTTAAACTGTAAAATATAATATTTTACAACTAGTCTAAATTTGTAATGATATTTGACTAGAACCATATATCACCTATTTTAACCCATTACCCAACCCGGCCGTTTTGCACCTCTAATCATGATGATACTTGATATGCATAGTCCTTCACAAAATATAAGTAATAATCTGAAATATCAGTAACTAAAGGCTACAGATATAGCAAGTATAACTAACCTGTTCTATCTCAAAAAGATTCCCAAGGTTGAGCCCCTTAGACATAGAAATCAGCTCGAAAGCATTCATGGCAGCTGGATGTTCTTCTTTATTTTCTGTCACATGATACTCCTGTTGTAAAACAAATATCCATCAACATTTAGAAAGTGAATTTGGCATTTGAAGATTTAAAGGTTCAGAAAGCTTAAAGTTGATGATGAGAGAGAAAACAATATGTAGAGCTGGGTCTTATTTTCTTTTACATGATCTTTAAACTCACATAAACTGGATTAAGGTATGTATAATAAGGGGAATAAGTCTTAATTTGATAAGGCCAGATCAAATGATATGTATAGTACATTGCAGGCCAATTACTCAAGTGAAAAAACCACAAACAATGAAGATCTGAATATCTAACACTTGTAATGCCAATGCACCTCCATCAAACTAAATGAATAATATCCTATCCCTCCAACCAGATGTTGAAACTAGTAGTGGAAATTTCGACCCATTTACTTATGAATGGGTTGTTTTGTTGTTCAGGTAATGCTTTACCTCAAATGGGTCAAATAACAAGGGTATAGTTAGAAGGGGAATGGTCAAATGGGTCGAACGGTTTGCAAATCTCCTAAGGTCTATTTTTAGAGCTACAACCTTATAAATCAATTTATTCAAAGATCCAGATTAATATCATGATTAAAAAAAGAAAAAGTGTTTGTGGGTCAACCAAGCCAGCCATATCGACCATTTTAAGCCGAGCCATTTTTGACAGTGACACAATCCAACCATCATACCACCTTTGGTTGAACGCAAGTCAATAAAGCATGTTTGCAGCATGAGAGACAAAGTATGTCTTGATTTTTACTCTTGTAAGACAAAATGTTAACAAAACTCTAATTTCCTGTAATACCTTCGTGGTGTACATGCCCATCATGAATCGTACTCAATTACCAAGAGAAATCTGTAAGTATGGGAAAGATGGAATCCTTGTGCACCCTTTAGATACCTTACAATCATCAACAGAATGTGAGAACCCATGACCTATCTCACCGCATTCACAGAAAAAATTTGGGCCTATATAGTTCAACTTTTCAATTGTATCTCTGAACCTTTAAGAATGGAATCTCAACACTGTCTAGAGAGAGCTTAATATGGTACACATATGGGCTACATAGACGGTTTACCAAACTGAACATTCTTACCAAAACCACATGTAAACTATAACTTCCATTTTAGGTCCACAATGAATATTTTGCTTATTAAACTAGTTATCTCTTGCGTAATATTTGTAACTATTCCGTATGATGAACACTAATACTCCCTACCTTGAAAAGGATTTGAGAAAAATTATTGCAGAACAACCATTCTAGTGGTCAATTGAAGCAGGTGAACATGAGATGTTATTTCCAGCTGGCAGACTCTGGGAACCCATTTGATGAATGAAGATTGGACAATTCGTTAAACACCACTAAGATTCGTCCCAGTGGTGCAGTGTTCCAGATCAGTCAGTGGTCATCATTTATAACGGATAGTCAACCATGGTTTTAGTCTCAAGAGCCTGGTGCTCGGATTCCATGTAAAATAACATGAGCAACTAATACAGTACATGATGGGCTAAGAAGCTGAGATAGAAAAACTTATAAACTATACCGGACATTTTTTTACATCTACTAAAGATAATCACTTGGAGACGTTTTTGAGATTATTATATGTAATATAATGAAGTTGGTAAACTCACTTCTGAATCTTGAAAAGCTGCTTCTACATCATCGAAATTTGCCTCTTCTTTCTCAATGAATTCAGGTTGTTTAAAATCCTTTTTAAACCACCCATCGTTCAAAAGCTCAGGTATTGTTATTCGCTGCAAAAGAAAGAGGGTGTTAAGATAGGCATAATTATTTGTACATATATAGGCTTTGATCGCTGTGATGCAAAAAAATAGAAGGGGACTTGTATAAAGTTGCTAATGTTCTGAAAATACCAACTACCAATAGCATAATAATTAAGAGTGAAACAATTATATCGAACATCATTCAGTGAAAGCTAACTCAAATTTTACCAGGATTTGTTCCTCCTACCTTTCTTTCAACTACATTTGTAACTTGAAGTTGCATTAATAAGTTTTTAGTTTTTTTATACAAGAACAATATTAGCATCATCTGACTAATTAGGGGTCAAATTATCAGTTTCATACCAGCTGTTAAAAACAATAACTACGTATTTAGTACTCATTGGTAGTATTCTGAAAATGTTTAACTGTTGAAATGGAAAATGTTTAACTGTTGAAATGCTAGATATATTTTTTTTTGCTAAATTATTAAGATGTAATTAATAAAAAACAAGCATAGAAAATGTCATACTGTAATTTTATACAATAAGTATATAAAAATGTCCATTTTGGACATTTTGTATATTAGATACTTGAATAATATGAATAGCAAAACACCCCAAACAACTGATTATGAAGTAGAACTCGTAACGGTTGAAGCACATGCTAGAACATTTGTTACGGTTGATTATCGTATTCAGAATATATGATACGAAAAAGAATCAGTTAAAACGCACATCCAAAGTCCAAACACCACCTAAAATTCATTCCTGGAATAAATAACAAAGTCAAGACCTCCGTAAGAAAATAACAATACAAGTTGAAACACTAACCGTCATTGGACTGGGATCTAATATGCGAGTTATCAACTTCATGGCACTAAAAGAGACCCACGGAGGACAGGTGAACTCTGCAGCTGAAATCTACAGGCACACCACCAAAGTAGTCTACAATAAGATGAATTCAATGGGGGACCAACCGTACAACACACTTGAATATGATACTAACTTTTTTATAAAGGTTCATAAGATTTGAATCATCAAATGGCAAGTAACCTGCAAGCAGTACAAATAGTATGACCCCACACGACCATAAATCTGCAGTTGCCCCATCATAGCCTCTATCATTCAACACCTGAAAAGGATAAAATATTATCACTACATGGACAAGCACAACGTGAAGTTTTGTATGCATTAGAGGTGGAAATTGTCACCCGTTTATTTTTGAATGGTTATGTTTTATCCCTAATGGAGTGAAAGGAAAACGGGTCATATGGGTCGAACAGGTTGGAAGTCGCCGAAAGTGAAATTTAATGCATGCAACCTCCTAAATTGATTTATGCAAAAAATTATAAAAATGTTAATATAACATTGTTTTGACACATTACTTATCGACAAAGAAGTACTGAAAAAGCAACTCAACCCGACCTGACCCGTTTTGACACATTACCCAACTGGCTTGACCCACCCTAAGTTCCACATAATTAACAGTAGTTTGCACCTCAGGAGCGACATAATTTGGAGTCCCACAAGTTGTGTGAAGCAAACCATCATCCTGTAAAATTAAAATATTAAATATTCGACATTTGATCTATGAAATAACCCTGAAATTGAAAAAAATAAAAGATTTTACCCTAACTTGTTGAGAAAGGGCACTTAACCCAAAATCTGAAACTTTGAGGTTTCCAGAAGTATCTAGAAGCAAATTTTCCGGCTGTGGGAAAAGGAATGTTTAGAAGTAGAAGTGAGACAATAAATACATACCGACATCAATTAATATTTACTAATAGATGAAGGGGAGTTGTGAGAAGAAAATGCAAGGTTGACTACCTTTAAATCTCTATGATAGACACCCCTACTATGGCAATAATCAACAGCATTGATAAGCTGTTGAAAATATTTCCGGGCTTCATCTTCCTGCATTCGCCCATGGTTCACCTGCACAATCAAACCGTAACATTAAGGATAGTCTTTCTACTCCAAATGGAGCAATATTTATCAACAATTTTTTATTTTTTAAGAAAAAGAAAAGATACAAATACAAATATCAAATTACAATTTTATCGAAAAGTTCTCCCCCCGTGATAAACTCCAGTACAATAAAGATCTTGGTCTTGCTCCCCATAACCTGAAGGAACAGAACACTGGCTGTTAAAGGTTACATATCAAATATCAAAGTTAAATACTGTTAAAATAGCTGGATTCTGTAAATATTAGAAAAACGATTGAAAGACCTCGAATAACTGGACTACATTAGGATGCTTTATCAACTTCATAGTTGCTATTTCCATTTTTATCTGCATCATCCAGACAATACATAAGAAAAGGAAGTAACAGAACCGAATTTAACTTTATGGGAAGGGCAGATGTAGAAAGCTTATAAAAACAACCATATTTGATATTGTTAATATATATAAATCAAAAGTATCATTAGAGATTCCGAAATAACCTGTTCAGCCATTTTATGTTTAACAACTTTTTCTTTATCAAGAATCTTGAGAGCCACAGGTTCACCAGTTTCAGAATTTCTCGCAAACTTCACTTTTGCAAAAGTTCCCTCACCAATTGTCCTTCCCACCTCATATTTACCCACTCGTCTCTTGACTTTCGGGGCATTCATTTTTGCTTATTCTTAGTATTATCTGATAACAAAACAACACTCTCGTATCAGGGCTTCAAACTATACTAACTCACACATGAAGTTAACTTCTGAATCAGCTCTACAACATGTTTATATTATTAACTTTTTATTTTTTCGGGATAAAGAAGAGGGCGGTATCTTAGGCAAAAACATATTATTAACCACATGAACTTACATTTATGATTTCTACTAGGTACCCTTTATCCTCTATATGTCAAAACTAAAACTTCATACAAAACACCTCTTATTCTATTTAGAATCAACTTTATGTCCCCAAATCTGGCATCTCTACTAGAAAAGCTACACCTTTCACAAAGATTTTGCTCACAGACTAGACTTTCCCAAATAATCTGATGTGATTGAACTAAATCACATAAACGTCAAGAGGTATATGACCTTTAACTATTTATTGTTAATTGTGAATTGTGATCATTATGAATAAGCAACCCAATTAACAAATTAAACATTCAATCACTTGTACATCCACCATAAAGTAAAAAACATTTTTTAATTTATTAGTAAGATCTAATGTCTCATCCTATATACAACAAACAAGAATTACTTCAAAAAAAAAACAATCAAAATTTATTAACTAAAAACATGAAACACATACATAATCACTTACAGTAAAAGAATTGGGTGAGAATATACCCTAAGAATCTAGATGCAGTGGAAATTGAGAAACAAACTTTGAATGATGATACAACAACAGAAACAGAAAAGAAACTTTGAATGGTTTGAAGGGGAAATTAAATATATTTAATGATGATGATGATTGATGGATTCTTGGTTATTGAAAGAAAAAGAAAACAGGTGAAGCAAAATGAAATGAAGCATAAAATAAAATAAATGTATTTTATGATTATGATATATAGTGAGTTTTAGTTGAGTGATATGGTGATATGGTGATATGTATACAGACATGTGAGTTATGATTTGAGATACCAGAATCAGCAAGACCGTCCAAGAGAGTCCACATATGCAATGACACTAAGCCACCACCAGTTTTGGGTGGGTCCCATTTGTACTACTGTATGTTCTTGGATCTTGTACGGATGTGATATGTATGCCTACCTTTTGCCTATCAACACTACGTTTCATCAGATATACATCATTTACGTATGCACGTCTTTGTATATATCTGTATATACATATATATACTCTAAGAAATACACCGGTCTACGAGAAATGAGAAATTACTTTTAAAGAAACCTATAAATTTTGTAGGTGGGAATATAAATATGATTGATAAATATAAAAAATACGATTGAGAGACATAGAAAATGAATCGGATAAAATTAGAAAAACGAAGAAATATATTTTAAATGTAAAATTATAAATACGCTTGTTTTTAGTTCTATATTATTAAGTCTATTTATTAATACTAAGAAATACAACAATAAAATATTAGGAGGTGTTCTTATTGATTATTTAAGTGTTTATCGACTTAATTGTTTATTTTTTAAGTAGATTTGCAAAAAGAAATACAAAACTACTTATTTATTTATTTTTTAAGAAATCAGCACTCAAAATAAGTATATTGACACTACTTATTTTTAAGCAAATAATCAAATAAGTCATCTCAAACGATGTAAATCCATTTTTTTACCTCTACTTAAATTTATATATTAATTAGGAATGTACGAGGTTCAGGTATGTCGATTTTGACGAACTCTGAATCGGATCTTTTATGATTTTCAAAAATCAAATAATATCATTTAAGTTGTTTGATATGACGGGATCAATCTGTCAATGTCGATCTGGTTCGCTCAATTTAATAAATATCTCTTTTCTTTTCTTGTTTGACTCTTAAGGAAAAAGAGTTTTTACTTTCTATACTACAAATCAGTTTTATCATCTTTGTTTGTTATGTTAGATGTGAAATCTATATACAAACAACAATAACAAGGTTGTGTAGTATGTAAATCACTTGAAAAAAAAAACACAACTTTGTATTTCAATACAAAGTATAAAATTCAACAATTTGTATACATAAAAGGTTTGAATACTGTGAAAACATAGGCTTCCAGGTTGTTCATATAGTAAGTAAACATTGTAACATATATAAAGTTCTTCAATCTATTATATATATATACACATAAATATACATATATATAATTTAAAGAGGTTGGTCTTGTTTACCGATTGATAAATTTATTCAAATTTGGTAAATTTTACCCGAACTCAGCATTCAAATCCGTCGACGTGCCTCCATCCTAACTCAAATATTTAGAATTCGATTTTCTCCATCGATCTCGAGGTGTTCTCAACATAGATACATAACATCATAAGACAAGACAACTCGTTTCAAAAGTATAAAATAATTGTGATTGATAATAACTATGTTAAGTGTGTAGTTAAAAGTAAAATGATATTGAATATGAAAAATAATTAATTTCACAACTATTAATTTCTTACTTTTTATCGATGGCATGCTTAATCATTCCACTTTTTCACTTAATATAATCGTGAGAAAATTTTAAATTTATTTAAAAAACCAGATGTGTGGTATGAATTGAAAACTCAATATATGTAAGAGTATGGGTATTAACGTGTCGAACAATTGACGTGTTGAACAATTGATAAGTTATTTGAGTTTAAGCTCGTTTAACACAAGTTTGAGCTTAATAACTTTCAAATTCGAGTCAAGCTCGAACAAAAATTACTACTCAATTAATTAATCGAGTCAAATTTTAGAAACTGACATTCGACTTGCTCATTCGAAAAGTCATTTAATTATTTAGAGGTGAATAAGATAATCGAACTTTACAAGTCGAACGAGCTTATCGAGTCTAGTTATACACCTAATTTATATACAAAATTATTTTATATTTTAAATTTAGAATACGTGATAGTATTTAGAACTTACATATATAAGTAGAAAATTCAAACTTTAGCTAGCAAAAATTTAGATACTAGATATTTGATTTGTTCATACTTCATTGAGCCTTTTATAATTGCATTCTTTTATCCTTTTTCTTTCCCCTCATCTAATGTAGGATGAGTTTCCTTTACTTTTGTAATTTTTCATCAAACCGTACAAGACACAAAGATTTAAACGAAACAAACTTACATATATATCAATATATGTCACTATAAAATGAACCATATATCATATATTTCACTATAAAATTGTACCCTTCAACACAAAGATTTAATCGAGTTGCTTAGAATACTGTAAATTGAAATTCTTAGATCTGAACCGTTACTAATTAAAAACGTTGTTTTTGTTTATTTATCAACAACTTGTTTCCTATAACCGTAGTGTCGAGAATTATAAACGATTACATCACTAAGTTCGTATTAGCTCCCTTCAAGTACAACTAAATCTTACAACTTTTGTACTTGGTGAAAGCAATTCACAACCAAATTTATAACACAAATTAGAGGTTGGATTCAAGCCACACGTCTATAAACATATTAAATTAAATTAAATATATATATAATATAATATATAATATAGAAAACAACAATAACATCCAACTCATATGCCTACTGCCTCTCCAAGAAAGTTTGATTACTTATTAAAGTGGTCCAATATTCATATATACTTGTGGCAACATTCTCATGTGGTGTTTGAAACGCATAAAATTAGAGATAGTGATGGGAGTTGTATTGTAGGGGCCGTTACATTTCATTTAACGATAAATTTAAAAAGCATGCAGGTTCCTAGAAACCGCGGTAGAATTGAAACATTCTATCTCACGAGTTATGTGGTACACACAGTTTGTATAAAATTATTTATTATATAATGTTTGTGTAAATTGTTAAAATATAAATATGATGGTGCATTTAATTAAAATTTGTGTCACAATGTTTAGTTAAATAGCTATAAAATAAGTTGAGTTAAATGAAGCTCAAACGCATACGACTATAAAAAAAAAGCTTAACAAAACAATAAGAAGAAACTCAAGAGACAATTCATGTAACATTTAACATGATTTAGTGGTTTGAAACTCCCATCATGTTCCTCCCGATAGTTTTTTATATGTTAAAGCTTTTCTCTTTGACACTAAGAAGAGAGTTAATCAACAGTTGAGTTATCTCTTACATTGAATGATATCCATAAAAATTAAGCATCCAATATAATTGTAAGTAGGTTACCATGTTTCTGACGATGATAATGGTTGACGACTTGATGATATGATAATATATGTGAAGTTTGAGTTCACCCTTTCATTTTCTTTACATTAATTGATTAAATTGAAAATTAAATTGAATTAATAAGACTTAACATTAATGAATGGACTTAATCTTTTAGTATATAAGATGATTTTTTTTATCGTAACATTTACCGAATTGAATTTCCTTCATTAACAAAAATTCATTCCATAACTTTGAACTTTTTAAATCTCTATTACATATTTGGAATCAAAATTTGTTTTTGAAACCTTTGTGATCTACATGTCTTATTTTTGTTCAGTTTTTCTTTATTTAGTTTTACTTGTGTTCAATTTAGTTATCAACCACTTACTTTTTTATTAAATCGTAAAATATAAAACGCTTAAAGTAGCCCTTAAATGGATCGAATATTTCAGAATTAGTATAATATCCTGGAATAATCTCGTCCATTTCCTATTTAAGCTTCTTTCCTTATAGACGTGTTCCTTCATATACAATGTCCCTTTGTGTGGTTTTTCAATTACAAACACAAATAGTTTATCAAATATTTCTATATAACTTTGAAGGTACAATTTTTTAAAAGCATACTGTTTATCTGATTATTCAATGATTAGTTTTTACTATCTAAAGTTCTTATCAAATATTTCTAACTCTCTTTCTTAATTATTAAATATTAATATTGAAAATTATCATTTTATCCTTCTACTTATTAAATATATAAATTATTCGATTAATATCATGTCTCATATAATACCTTTAAACATCTTCTTCTTCTTTTATATCATATTTTTGAATTTATAATTACAATAACTTATACTATTATTAAAAATCATTTTTATTAGATAATTAGTAATGATTTTGTATCCATGTCAGGTGCTATTAAATATATGTCTCTCAATATCAACATGCAAAATCGTTAGCAACTATTTCTTATGCTAGTTTAAATCATTATTTTTGTTTACATCTTTCTTATCTATTAAATCAAATTAATTGATATATAACTTATATTATTATTTATTTTAGTTGTTATTAAACTGACTATGATATTTATTATTAGAATTATTTAGCTACTATGAAGTTTATAATTATTTATTTTTAGTTGCTACCAACAGTCTAGGTATCGGGAGTTTGAAAGCGTTTAACCTGGCGCTTATTCAAAAATGGCGTTGGCGTTTGATGCAAAACCTAGATGCTATTTGTGTTCGGCTGGTTAAGGCTATTCATGGTCCAGATGCGGGTTTTGTATAAAAAGAACAAGGTTGTAACACGCAAGGTTTGTGGGCAAAGATTGTCGGGTCTATAAACCATCTTCATTCAAGCGGCATTATTCCTCTCCAAACATTAAGACTCAAAGTGGGATGTGGATCTAAGATTCGATTTTGGAAAGATACGTGGATAGGAGAAGGTCCTCTATACTTGCGCTATAAAAGATTATTTCGTCTTGACAGTAACACAAACTGTTTTAATAGAGATCGAATTTCAAATGGCGTTTGGGAGTCGAATTGGAACAGACAAAACTTGGGTGGTCGACATTCAGAAGCTTTGAACATGTTGCTTTCTGAGCTCGCAAATGTCGAAGTAGGCCCGCGTATGGATGCACATCAGTGGTGTATATCCAATGATGGGGAGTTTTCAGTGGGATCAACACGTAAACATATTGATAATATTCTGCTACCTTCAATGTCTTTTGGTACAAGATGGAATAATTATTTGCCTAGGAAGGTAAATATTTTTATTTGGCGTTTTCTCTTGGATCGGCTTCCGCGTCGATTAAATCTCTCGCTACGAGGGTTGGATATCCCTTCGATTATTTGTCCAGTTTGCAGTTTGAGTGGGGAGTTTTTGGATCATCTATTCTTTTCTTATTCAACGGCTGCAAATATCTGGTGTAAAATCCGCATTTGGACTGATATTTCATTACCGGTTTTTAGTTCCAACAGGGAATGGATCGAGTGGATTGATAATTGGAGCTCTACTTCTTTAAGAAAATCTCGTTTGTATGTTATTTTTGCTACTACTCTCTGGTTTATATGGCGATTTCGAAATAGTATTGCATTTAGCTCTCAATTCATGAGGCAAAGTGATATTTTCGATAACATCCGATTAGTCTCTTTTTCTTGTTTAAAGTCTAGAGGTGATAAATCTTATAATTGGTTAAGATGGGTTAGACTTCCTTTGTAACTTCCTTTTTATTTTCTCTAGCTTCTTGCTGGAGTTTTTTATTTTTTTAATATATCTCGCCGTTAAAAAAAAAATCATTATAGAGTGAATCACTAACTAGTATGAATAGCGTAAAACCATCTTCTAATGTATGTAATAAACGTTGGGCCAATTTTCAGAATTTATATATTATTTCTTAAACTATTTTTTCTTTTTAATTTATGTCAATTAATTACTTTTATGTTAACAAATAATTAACTTAATTGTAACTCTAATTTATTTAATATTACAATGTCTCAATTATGTAACTTCTTTTCATGTATTAATATTTCAATTCTTGTTCTTTGTTTGAAAAATATAGTATGTTTTATAATTATCAATTATATAGCATAAAATATAACATATATAAAAGTAGGATAACAGTAGATAAGTTTTTTTACATTTGGTACCCAAATAATAAAAATACTTTAAACAAATGGGTTTAAATGAAATATTAAAATGGTAGTTTAATGTTTGGTGTTGCATCAAATTTAGTGCAAAAATTTAAAAAATATAAGTTTGTTGAAGATGTATTTTTACAACAAAACACCAAATTTAATGCTTTAGTTTATATATTAGAGATGGTCTAAATAACTTAATCAAACAAAGTTGATATGAATGTAGTGTACAATTTGTTGATAAAATATTTGGCGTAAAAAATTGATGCATATGTTGATAATGAAACCTCTTTATTGTAAAAGTATATATAATTCTTCACATCTCTTGTATTGTAACGCCTATTTATTAGTATACAGATTTAGTCGGGATTAAATCCCCTTCACCTGTAATAATAAGTATATATTATATATTATTCAAATATCAAAATAGTGTAAAAGATGTGTACATTGAATCAAGACGCCTTTAAGACTAATAAATTTTACTTTTTTATTATACGGGGTGTATGAACATTGTTACATGTATAGTGTTGTTTACATTTCCCTTTTAGATCAAGGAATAAGTTACAAAATTAATGTCGTTAGTTACATTTCAGTGCATCTGACAGTTCACAAACTAAGCACAAAATACAAAGCGGGTAAATTTTCATCTCATTTTGTATTATGTTCATTGCACATGGACTTATTTTAAACCGATATTGAATTCGTCTAATTCAAACGTAATGTACATTTTATTTTTTGTGTATTTAATTATCAAGTATTTGCCTATTACACGAGCGTACAAATTATTTTCTTCTAAAATATAAAGGTTGGGTTTATGCCTTTATGGTTACGGTTGCATACAATATAATATATCATTATTTATATTAACAATTAGGTGTCGAATGAACATACAATATCTAATTTGTCCTGTAGTGGACAATTTCATTTTATTTTGTAGTTTTACTACAATCTAAAAAGTAATATGATAGTTGAAATATCACAAAAAAGATTAAATATAATATAAAACATATAAATGATCTATAAATGATAAAGTAAATATGATACAATTTAACATTTTGGTATGCTACCTATTACAATATAATTTTATAAGTGAGGTGATAGACATGCCATCTTCTACTATGCTTACACCAATTCTGAAATATTAATGCAAATGATACAAGTTTATAAGACGGGTGCCTATCGCGATTCCGTTCTCCATTCTTGTTTTCATCTGACCTCTGTCTTCAGTCCTGCTCATAGGCACGGTTCTATCCTGGACTATCCGTTCCGACAAGAATGGGCATGTAACTTGGAACCAAGCTTAGTCACCATTTTCATTTTCATGGTTTTTCAATGTAATGGTTAGGGTTGGAGGAGATGGTGTGGGGATGATAACTCCAATGGCCCTACTTGTATGTTTTAACTTATTGTTACAATTTTTTTATACCCCTTATTGTTGTTTAAATACACATTTTAGCCCTCAACTTCATAAGTTATCAATTTAATATTTACTCTAACTAACATACTCATGAAAAAACTAAACAGCATCCAAATTACAAAAAAAAAAAAAAAAAAAAAAAACCATAGTCTTTGAAAGGCCCCTGAAGAAGCGGTTCTCAGTCCGTCCCCCGGCCGGCATGCGGCGACCCGGACACCGCAAGACGTGTGGTGCTCTTCCAGATGCTGGACCCTACCTACGACCGAGTCGATTCCAGGGTGGACATGCCGTTAAACATAAAAGATAACTCTTCCCAGGGCTCCCCGCCGATGTCATCGTGCTTGGGAGAGGGTGGTAGGAAAAGTACCTAGTCGGAAAAAAAAGGGTGCAACACGAGGACTTCCCAGGGGGTCACCCATCCTAGTACTACTACTTTAATTAATTTAATTTTTATTATTAATATAAATTAGTTTTATAATTATTGTAATTTTTTATTATTAATATAAATATATTTGTATTAATATTAAGAAATGACGGGCGCTGACGTGAAGTTCAGTCTTCAATTTTGGAGGCGTCAAGATAGGAAATGTTTAGTTTTGGGTCAGTCCTTAGTCCTCGTGCTGATATGGACGTCAGTCCTCAGTCCTAGGAACGTCACGATAGGGAGTGCTCTAATAGTATAATATTTGGTGTAAACATAAAGTATTTGCTCAACTTTATAAGCACCCATTTTCATAATGATCATACCATATTTACGTTGCATTTTTGAGTTTTTTATAAAAAGAAAAAGAAATTAATAGTAAAATATAATAAAAAGTCATTCTTGAGTTTTTTTAGAAACGAGAAGAAATGATTATGATGAGTTTTTTAAATATAAATTTTCCTTTTAAATTTTGAGGTGATTGTGAAATAAAACAATGTATCTAATTATTTTCTTTTCTTTTCTTTTCTTCTATTTTTCTTCCGACTTAAAGAATAAATATAACTTATCTTGTATTATATTCTTTTTCATTTTCTTCTTATTTCCTTTTTCCAGTTTATTCTTTTTCATTCCATCCTTCATAAAAAAATTCAAAAATACAGTATTAGCCAAATCTTTGATGTTACAAAACGACAACGTCCAACTCATGCCTACCGCATCTCTAGTCAAGTTTAATTGTTTATTAACGTGGGCCACATTTGTATCTACTTCGACAACATTATCATGTGATAAGAAATTATAATTAGAGATATGAATGGGTAGGTTTATAATCATGACCCCCTTTCATTTTCATGCCATATGTAGCGAACATATATACATGGGGTGCTAAAAATAGTAGCATGATAGTAGTAATAACACAAGTTTAGAGCACCGGCAGTTTTCTTCAAAATGTTTTGCAGAGAAGGCTTTCGTTAGTAAACGCACCATAAGTTTTCGTACGTGTTATTAAGTCCAATATTGAATCCTTTAAAACTTCACTATTTTGCTAATTGTAATGTGTGATCAACTAAAGTGCGCGCAAGATAGAATTTTGTATTACCCTTAGGTTACCCGCCGAATGAAAGTCAAAATTGAAAATCAATATTGGAATTTAAGTGAGCAGGTGCTTCGCACGTGAAGGTTGTTAGAGTGACGTTACAAATCCTTTACGATGTTTCTGCTAGTTAGTTAGCTAAGTGTTAGAGGCGAAGTATAAATAGATAGCTCAGTCGATTGTAATAGAATCATCAACCGTATCTTGATCTTACTCTCAATTCTTCTACTGAGCATTGGTGAAAGAATGAACAATACACGTTTTATTTACAACTTGACACATTTTTAGGGTTAAGAGCATTCGTAATACATTGATCTTTAACAAATTTGATGGGGTGCACATTATCATTTATTATTTACATATAATTTTATTACTTACAGTTTATATAACATTCAAGATTCAAGGAGTAGGTCATACTTTTCCTTACTTTTTTTTTAATCTATAACTAATCATTATAATTATTCGGTACATTTCATATGTATCATGTATTAATATTTATATTGAAATATGTGTTATGAGTTGTGTTAGTTGAAATTAGAGGTGCACAAAACTGTTTGATCTCTAAATTGGATCAGTTTTGGACTAGTTTTAAAATCTTATTGGTTTGAGGCAATTGGAGTTAAAACTAATTTGGCTCAAATCAATTTGAGCCTGAGAAATTCCGAACTGGTCTAAATCGATTCGGGACCGATTTCATCCAAACCGGTTTTTCAGAGTAAACGACTGGTACTCAGAGTACCTGGCGAGTAGGGGAGGTAGCCAGTAGGTAGTGGGTTGTACCCGGCGGATACCTCCTCTGTTCAACATTAAAACTTGTTTTCTTTTTTACTTTTCACCTGATTCATCTCGTATCACATACCTTTTTGGAGCAATATTCTTCTTTATTCTCATTTAAACTAATATTGGGAAATACATAACATCTTCAAACATAAAACAATGTCTTTAAGTCGTCCTCGTTTATTTAGTCTTCTTCATAAGCCATGTTGCATAAGTCTTCTTAATAAGCGAGCTCTTGCACAGTAAGTGGTACCGATAATGTCATTGTTATCTCTTCCTCGTGTACTTCTTGCTCAACCCTTAGCATTTTCCGTTCGAGTGGTGAAATGTTTTGTATCCGTTCAAAGCCATCGAGATAGTCCTTGAAACAAATACATACTTCCACCGACAAAGGGGTGAGTTTGGTTCTTCTTGGTGAAATGACCAACTATTAACCCAAAAAAGTGGACTCCAGAGAAGCTTAGACGGTTAATAGATCACGGGCCATAGCAGCTATAATCGGAAATTGAGATTCATGCTCTTTCCACCAAGCCAAAATATCCAAATAATGAAACTCTTCAATAATGATGTATGCCAAAAACTCGGAACCAATATACATTCCTAGTTCACTACTAGGTGTGCTTGGTTGAGCTCTTTTGGTATTATCATTTTCTCAAAGTTTTATATAATCGCATAATTTGTTATTAGCGAGCAAACTTGATTCGGATGCCCCTCATTTCGAATGGAGTCATGAAGAGATGTGGAAGTACCATATTTTGAAAAATAAACATTAAACAAACTTGAGAAAACTTTGTTAAATTTGAAAATTTCTTTTGCAGTGAAATCCTGGTCTTCCTCTAACAAACTCAAATCGTAAGAAATGTTTTGAAGTAAAGTTTCAACTCCACCAACATTTATAGTCGGGTTCAAAGTGGCGAAACAAGTTATAATATGAGGCATATTTTAAAAACATTTTATAAATTTGACTTTCGTTGGTTGTACCATGTTTTCAAAAATGCTACCTCTCATTTCAAAGTCATTTATTTTGGAACACATTAAAAATTTTAGTTTAACACTAAACAATTAGTCGGATAATAAACACCGGACAACAAAATAGTTGCTTGTTTAAAAACAACAAGCATTTCGGTAATTAGTTGGATAGTAAACCAACTCGACTCCGGAAACGTTGTGACCCGATTACCTTCCGCAAGAAGGTCATGAAACATTTTGAAGTTAATTTATTTCTTAAAGCACTTTCAAACATATTACATGTCGAATTCCATCTAGTGGGTACGTCCCAATTTGGACCTAACCAAAGGGAATTCGAATCGATACAAAATTTCAAATATTTATGGTATCTAGCATTACCTGAACTAAAATATCACATAACATTTGTTTAAACTTTCTTTTAGATCTTCTATACAACTAAGTCCATATTGCACAACCAAGTTAATAATATGTGCAACACATCAACTATGAAAAAATACACCATCACAAACTGGTTTATATTTTAGTTTTAATTGTCCAACGGTGGCGGTGTTATTGGATGCATTATCAAATGATATAGAAAATTCTTGCAAGTATGCAGATATCCAAATAATTCAAATGTAATCGTAAGCATCATCATTTGCCACATATTGGGATTAACCCAATGAACGGTAACGCAAATGTACGAATTCGGCGAACCTAGAGCCATCCAAACATCACAAGTTAAATTTATACTGGTTTGTATAATTTGAAAACCTAAAATCGATTCAAATCTAGCGATTTTCCACATATTAATGACATCTTGTCTAAGAGTTGTACGACTAACATGTGTATAACGAGGTTGAAGCGTTTCTTGGATGAGTTTCGTCAACCATGGATTGTTGAAGTGGTCAAAAGACAATTTTTCTTGAATTACGAACTTCGTCATCCTATCCCGCACCAAACTCACTTCGTATCGCCAAAATACAGCATTATTTGTCATTTTCGTTTAATCATGTCCCGACCCAAATTTCACCGATTTGCAATAGAGGTTTGAATGATTTTTTAAAGTACAATTCCTAGTTTCCTAAAAATGCCCCACATTTCTTGCATCGAGCTTTATCTAGTACTGCTCGACATTTCACATAAGTCGTAATTGCACCAAATTTTCGGGTTTCTTTTTGTCGCTATGACGGAAACAACCATAGCATTATTTGACGATTCTCCAACACCGACGGAAGATTGTGATTGCCCACATGATGATGTCATTGCGTTTGATAGTTGAGAGTTGAGAGTATATATTGTTTTTTTTTCTTTTTTTTTTTGCGGTTTGAGAGTGTTTTTCCAATTTTAACAAAACTTGTGAGTGTTATAACTAAACCTCAATACCTAATACATATATATACTATCAATCTGGACAAAAAGCTTCCAGGAAACGACCAAAAACCAATCAAAACAACTATATGGCCGTTTTAAAATTGTTGGGTTTAAAAAACAAGAGTACCCGACACGAAGGGTTAAGCACCTGACCGGTACTCACCCAAACCGATTTGATCCAGAACCGGTTTGAAACCGGTCTCAATAGCTGGAAATCCAAACTAGTCAAACTAGTATGGTTTAACCTGTTCGGTACTGGTTTGGATACCTATTTGAAGACCGATCTCGATTCGCAAACCAGTTTCTTTGTTCACCTCTAGTTGAAATTACGTTAGTAAAAACTACAACAAAGATTGCATAAACGTGCAAAAATATAACCTTAAAATTGTTTGGTTGTGTGGTGTAATCTTAGAAAGCTTGCAGCTATTGCTTTATCTTTTTTATTTAATGGCTCTAACCGACTAGCTGAACAACTAACTGAAACGTTAAGAATGCAGGTTTTTGCGGTTTAAAAATTAGAAGGAACAAAATGCTTAACTATTTATTTGTTTGGTTTTGTTTAAATAAAAAATAGCCCACCAAACTTCCCATACAATATTTGATGGCAATAAATAGTTAATCCCATTAATCTCCAAATCATCGATCGTAACGGGAGTTATATACACTTAATCTCCACATCATTCCCATTGACCCTCTAGACCCCCATGGTGGAGCATTATAAATGCTCTAGTGTTGTCTTTTCACCATTTTTATTTCCTTGAGCCACTTTGTTTGACTTTTGAAAATGATAACTTCATTATTTGTATAGAGCAGATGAAAGGTTTGTAGGCTAAGGATGATGGGCCTTCAAGTTCAATGGGCTTATATTGAATACTCTTGTAAAATTTGTGAGCACCAATTTAGTTCATTGAATTTTTGTATGCTAACCACCTCATAGGCTCATAATCAGGGCCTTTTTATTCTTACAATATATACCAAATTATAAACAAATTTAACTTATTAATAATACATTCCTAGAAAATTAATTAGTGATATCACTTATGTTATATAAAAATAATTCTCATATTCTTTTAGCCGAGTTAATAATGCTTATTGAAAACGTTAGATGAATCATTTTTAAAGTATCGGCAGCCTTCACTAGTAGAATGAAAAACGAAATTATGCAAAATTGGATAATATAAATCAAACTCAATTTATATAACAATTTCATCCCGACATGAAGTGCGGGTTAAAATTAATCTCGTTAATATCTCAAACATCTTGTCACTGAAGCTAGAACGTTTACGGAGTATTTCTTTTAACGTTAACTAAACTCAAATTCAAAATATGTTATTCTTTAAAAATGTCCAACATTTGATCCTCGAAATTAGTTTTAATGATTTGAGATAATATCTTAACGTTTAACTCAAATTCATGATAATATTTTTTGAGATGGTAATGGGGCGGGGAATATCGGGGATCGTATTCTGTCGCCACAATATAAGTTGGAGACACTTAGTTATGAATCCTGGATTTGCGTTTGATTTTGGCCACTCACAACATAATTTTTTTGGATATGTCACTCAATGCATAAAGCTTTTCAGATCATTTTATTCAAAAACTTAGGTTGTTATCGTAACAATATAGTTATTGTAATCATAGTTTACACATTTATTATATATTTGATGAAGTTGAAAAACATGGGCGGAGAAGTGTTTAGGGTAAACCCTTCCTAGCACAACTGCTTCGATCCGTAATGAAACTACACATTTTGACTCTTACCAACCCGCCCATTTTGCCACTAGATATACTTGTCAAGTAATGTTGTCTTTCGAGACTTGCATTGATCAACCATAAGCTTTACAAATTCAGATTTTTGGTCAGTCTTTTGTAGAGGGGGGTTGTCTGTTTATTTGTGCTCGTTGACGCTTGAGAATATTCTAACATTTAATCATAGTTATCTGCATTAAATTTCAGGAAAATTCGACGATGTTTTAGACATCTTTTTCAAGATGCAAGAAGCAGGCGTACAACCTGATAAAGCTACATGCAACAACCTAGTTGCAACTTGTTGCAAAACCGGGGGAACACGGGTTATGATGAAAATTCTTCAATATATGGAAGAAAATTCTCTTGTTCTACTCCAGCCTATATACACAAAAGCTTTTGAAACTTTAAGAAATGCAGGGAAAACCGATGTTCTCCTCAAGGAATCAAATCGTCATTTATCTGTACATTTTAAGAAACTGGAACCCCTGAATGGTACAGTTTCTAACACAAACTCCATAGATCAACTACTCGTGTTAAATCTTTTGACCAGAGAACATTTTGTTGGTATTGACTTTTTACTTAAAGATATGATGGACAAGATAGTCTTTTTGACTCCCGAGATTATTTCATCAGTTATTGAAGCATACATTGCTCATGATAGACCTCATGGTGCTGTTGTGGCTTATGAGTATGGTAAGAAAAAGGGAATAAAAATTTTTGTATCTTTCCTTGGTTGGTCTGTTTATAAGAACAAATATTTCCCGCAAATTGTGGAGATTGTTGAAGAAATGATTAAAGATGGACTCTTTCTTGGAATTAATCAGAGTGCATTGTTAACATACAAGCTTGGGTGTGCTAAAAAGCCAATAACTGCTGCAAAAATGTTCGAATTATTACCGGATAATGAGAAGAACACGATAATGTATATTGCTCTAATGGCAGCATACTTTGCTTCAAGAAATGCTTCGAAAGGACTTCAGATTTTTACAGAAATGAAGGAGGTAGGTATTCCTGTTGCTCTTGGAACTTATAATGTATTGTTGGCTGGTCTTGAAAAAAGTGGTAGACTTGTTGAGTTTGAGGTTTATAGAAAGGAGAAAAAATAGATGCAAACTGTTTAGTTTTTCTAAAAATCGAGAATCTATAGAAGAAATGACTTGTAATTTCTTGTTTGCTAGGGATTATGTATCTTGAAACTTGAATTCACTTGAAGTAAGGAATGAAGATTTTTGGATTGATCCAGTTCTCTCATCTTTCTGGTTTTAGCTTCATCCAAATTGTCTTATTCTGTGAGTTGTCTTCACTAAAAATGGCAAGTGTTGCATCATACAACAAGTCATCAGATTCCCACCCAAGCTCATCCAGCTTAGCAAGACACTCATCAATGGTATGTTCGGGTTTAGCATATTTTGCGGCCACCAAAGAGAGAGCACCCACAGTTTGCTCTTTAAAAGTAGACATTGGTTGCTTGCCCTTTGTTTTCCTCTTTTTAACTCGAGTACAAGATAAATATGCCATTTTTCGTACACCTTCTTCTTCGACTTGTTCAACCGAAGAGGGATCAAGAACTGGTACTTCAAGACTAGTTGTACATATTCAACACAATGAATTGTTTATCATAGAGCATGGTGCTCACCGTTATTATTAGTTAGAGAACATGATCTATTATGTCGGGTTAAAGAATCTCAATGCCAACACAATATAGAAATTCACAGATATCTTCGGGAGGGTGAAACATTCAATCAACTCCAAGAATAAGCATGTACCGAATATTCATTGAATCAAGAAATGGGGATTTAATTTACCGAGAATTAACAATCAATAATTCTGATAAAAAAATGTTCGTTGTTAGCAAACAACGCTACAACACACAATTTTATAGGGGTTTGGAACCAAGTCAAGCTAGGCGGTTCATCCACACGATGTTTTTTATTTAATAAATAAAATGTTACAATATGAGGAGATCAACTTCGAAATACAAGTTCATAATCACCTAAAACAATGTCGTTGTGCGTTTCTTGAAGTAAAAACATCGATTATCATGTCATAGTCAACATTTGCAAAAAATTTATTTTTAATACTCAGAATTGTTAATCCATTGAGCCTCTCTTGACTCATTGTGCTCCGTAAATAAGACTTCGATGGTTTTAATTTTGAAAAAGTTCTTTCGGCAAATGCTACCGTGACTGGTATAGTTAATAAAATCTTGTATGCAAGTAAAACATTAGGCAAAAGTTGTAACTACATAAACAAGTCATTTTCATCGATTTCACAATCTTTATCACATTTCAAAGTAGATTCAAGATTTAAACAACATTTTTTTTTTAATTTTTCATCGTCTAAATAAAAAAACTTTGATGCGTCAAACATGAAACCAAAAATAGATTCAAAATATTTCATTTGTTCAAATCTACTATCTAACTATACAAGAGCCATATCAACTAAAACAATAAAGTAATCAGTTCTAAATTGTTCCTTAGCAGATTGTTGCTCTTTTTAGTATTTGGAATCTCATCAAATTGCTTTTTCTTAGAAGATGCACGTTTAATAGGAAACCCAGGTGTGGATCCCTTAATGGTGATCTTTACTCAAATCAAATGGCTAATGAAGACACAACAATAGATATAAAGTTTGTATTAAGTGCAAATCAAAACAAAACAAAACTTTATAAGCTCTAATCCCAAAATATTCTTCTTTAACTTTGTGTAGCAGCCAAATACAGAGAATAAATGATTGGGAAAAATGTCTTGCCCTAAAATTCTCTAACAAAAGTATTTATACTAAACTGTCTGGCCGTTCTGCGACACAAGCCTTGTGTCGCAGAGATCACTATTGCGACACAAGCACTGTGTCGCACCTATCACTTATGCGACACAAGCCTTGTGTCGCAGTACACAGGAAATGTAATTTTCTAAGTCTATTACATATACAGACACAGTACAGACTTGACCAACTGACAGACACTCTAATATGTATCAACAAACTCCCCCGTGTCTTCAGCTTGGTCTTCAAGATCTTTGTTCAAACCCAGCCTGCTGGGAATACACCGCCAGCGTGTATCCCATGTGTCACACAAACATTAACAATCCTCTGAAATTGAAGTGCGATCTTCTTGTTCACAGCATTCTTCTCGTTGAAGCGAATCGGATTGTCAAACAGTTTTCTCAAGTCCTTTGATGACATGTTTATTAAGCTCATAGGATCAAACACTCTAAACTGAGCTTTCTTCAAACCATACAGCGAGTTCCTCTCTGGTTGCTCTGAATCAGGAACAAAAACCAAAACCGCTTCACCGGTATGAGCATCTAGTTCCCAGTAATGAAATCTTCTCAGAAAGTCCAGGGGAATTGTTTCCAGAGGAATATTCTTCAAACAATCAGCCGGAGGATAACGCATTCTGCATATTGGCTGTTTGGTCACCGGGTCTATCCTTTTCTTATAGATATACCTAATTCCCAAAGTCGGTTTGATGAAGTTATAACTCTTTGTGCGTATCTCTCGCTGTAGAGTGGTTTGAATATAATTTGCACGATCATCTTTGGACGGATTTATCAAAGAGAGTTGAGCAAGACGATTTACTTCTCCTTTTGGTAAAGTGCTCAACTTGGTGAATGATCTTTTGAAATATTGGACACCATCAAGTCTCTTGATCATGAAAACACCATTGGATACCTTCCAGCTCTTTATCAACCCCGTATACACCCCACTAACCTTGTATGATTTGCAGGTGACGGGTATCTGAATTCCAGCCTTACCATGAGGCCACCATTTAGCAATTTTCTCAGCTCTTGTTTCAGTAATTTCAGTTTCAGGGGCCTGAGCATCAGATGCATTATCAGTTTCTTCTTCACTTTCATCCTCAGAAGAATCAGTCTCAATGGTCGGTGCATCATCATAGAATTCATCATCATCAAGTCCTTCCTCCTCAATATCAACATCATCGGAATCCTCAAAGTTTTCACTTTCATTTTCAGAATTTACTTCGTTTATCATTTGTTGAATAAATGAGAGGTCAGCACACGAATAATCAACCGCTAGAGGTCTCGGTTGACCTGGAACTCTATGAACAGGGAAGTACTCTAAAGTAGGTATTTCATTAGATGGTTCAATAAGTACATCATCTGTTACAGATTCAGAACCCGGTCCTATTGGTTCTCTTGATGGACCGGTGGGAACAGACTCCCCCTATAACACCCCTCTTTCAATATTAGAATATAATATTAATAAACACGGAAGCATGAATTTAAAATACATTAAACAGTTTACAATTCCCAAAAATACACGAATTTCAAACTTCTCAAGCTACAAAAGGCGGGGTATTATAAAAATTCACAAAAACAAGGTTTATTACAAAACCATATCAGAGGCTTCAGGCACAGTCAAACATTCACGATCAAATCATTACTCCCTGCACCCACATTCAATCAAAATAAATCCTGCAGGAAGTAAACATGAGGGATTAGCACGAAGCTAAGTGAATGGATTCATCACACAACATTCAACTTAGCATAACTAGTTGTTTACACCAAATAATCGTAAACACACATAATTCAATGAGGATCGGTGGCTCTGGGGATATCATAATACCCGGGGATTCCCCCAAGAACACTTACCCACAATCTGTATGGCCAATACAGAATAGACCGATAACTAATGGTTATTAAACCCATACACAGGTCTCAAACACAACAAATGAATCAAAACCTGTGTAATACACATAATAACCAGAAGTCCAACTACACGTTGACCTCAATCACATACAGCACATTGCTTCGCACATCACGTAGATCAATAATCAATAATCAAGACTAAACAGTCTAATAAACATCTACGTTTACTTGTTGTAACCAAATAGTTACAACTAAATCAAATGATGAGTTCTGAATCCACTCACCGATACCTCTGACGTCTCCACACTCAGGATTCTAATATCACTGAGTCTTACGTTGATCTGAAACAGAAAATCATACACAAGTCAGAAGTTCGTTCCATAAACATCATGTAATCCCTGAAGTCTAGGCAAACAAAAGTTCAATCAGAAATAAACTCAGAAAAAGCCCGCAATACCGCTTAAAACTGAAAAATGCCATTTTCGGGTCCTAGATGACCCCGGATGGCCAAAAACTGCCTAGGCTATTAGGATATAGCCTCGCTTACTAAGTCGTTTCCAAGTGACCATGCGAATTTCAACTAAATCCGAGCTAGTAAGATTTTCACAAAACCGCGTCTCCAAAAACACTTACGCATTCTCAAAATTTGCACAAAAAGACAAAAAATTTGATAAGTTCGCAGGTTAAGTTCGCATAATAAGTTCGCAGGTTAAGTTCGCATAATAAGTTCGCAGGTTAAGTTCGCCTGTTAAGTTCGCATGATGAACCCAGGTGCGAACTTACGCGCTGATCAACCTAAAAATCGTCCAATTTCGATCCAAAACTCAATTTTATGGTTTCTAATCAATCTAATAAGTTTCCTAACATCAATTAGGCATCAAATAACACTTAATAACAACAAATCAAGCACCAATTTGATAATTCACTCAAAACCCAAAACTTACCTTCAAATAAAGATAGAAATGAAATGATGATGGATTGAAATCAGTTATGGATATTGATAGCTTGGTGTTCTAGATTCGAAATTATAGCAGCAAGATTGAATCAAAGTTTGGTTATGATTTCTTGAATTTATGCAAGCTTTTCTAAGAAAAATGGGAACAAGAAGAAGAAATGAGAATATATATATGGGATCCAAAGTCGGTTTGTGAAATAGTGGTATAATTTTATACCCGTCCCAAATCTTTTGTCTGGAACCTGAAAACCTTTTGCGAGAAATAATATTTTATTTTACCGTCATCTATAATAATTTAAAACGATTAATATTTCACTAATCACAATAAGTCAAAGGACCTATTTATCTACGTTTCACAATGAATCACATAATATTAAATAATTTCTAAAACAATTAGATAATCAATTAAATAATAGAAATTACCAGACCGCAAGAGAGGATGTTACAAATCTCCCCTCCTTAAGGAGATTTCGTCCCCGAAATCTCAATACTATCAAACAATCCAGGATATCTGGACTTCATGGACTCTTCGGTCTCCCAAGTCAGGTTTGAACCTAAACTATGTTTCCATTTTACTAACACCATCGGTATCTGTTTCTTTCTAAGTTTAGTAACTTTTCTATCAAGAATTTCTATAGGTTCTTCAACTAGTTTCTGGTTCTGATCGACTTTCAAATCTGGTAATGGAAGAATCTGAGATTGATCCTCGACATTACACTTTCTCAAATAACAGATATTAAAGGTGTCATGAATACCAGCAAGTTCAGGGGGAAGATCCAATGAGACTGATTGATCATTAACCACTTGACGAATTCTGAAGGGGCCAATGTATCTAGGTGCCAACTTTCCTCGCTTTCCAAATCTAATCACTCCTTTCCAAGGCGAGACTTTTAAATAAACCAACTCACCCTCGGAAAATGTAACAGGGCGCCTACGCGGGTCTGCATATTGTTTCTGTCTATCACGTGCAGCTCTTAACTTTTCTCGTGCGATAGCCACTTTATCAGCTGTGATTTGAACAATATCTGGACCAGCAAATTGCTTTTCTCCAGTTTCTAACCAACACGTGGGCGTTCTACAACGACGTCCATACAGCATCTCATAAGGAGGCATACCAATACTGGAGTGATAGGAATTATTATAGGCAAATTCCACTAATGGTAGATGAGAATCCCATGAACCGCCATATTCCAGAATACAAGCTCTCAACATATCCTCAAGTGTCTGAATCGTACGTTCTGATTGACCGTCGGTCTGAGGATGATAAGCTGTACTGAGATTTACACGTGTACCCAATTCTTGTTGTAAACTTTGCCAGAAACGAGAAATGAAACGAGAATCCCTATCTGACACAATCGATAATGGAATACCATGTCGGGAAATAATCTCATTAACATACAACTGAGCAAGTTTAGTCAAAGATGCTGTTTCATTTGTAGCGATAAAATGAGTACTTTTGGTCAGTCTGTCAACGATAACCCAAATCATGTCATTACCTCGAGATGTACGTGGGAGTTTAGTTACAAAATCCATAGTGATGTGATCCCACTTCCACTCAGGAATTTCTAACTGTTTCAATGATCCATATGGCTTTTGATGTTCAGCTTTAACTTGAGCACATATATGACAATTTCCAACAAACTTTGCAATATCAATTTTCATTGTAGGCCACCAGTACAAAGGTTTCAAGTCATTATACATCCGCGTACAACCAGGGTGGACAGACAATCGAGACTTGTGAGTTTCAGTTAAAAGTAAATCTCGAATACCACCTATCAAAGGGATCCAAACTCGAGACTGAAAAGTTTTTAATCCTCTCGAATCGTCAACTAATAACTCTTTTCTTTTCAACATGATTTCTGATTTCAAATTTGGCTCTAACAAAGCTTCAATCTGTGCATCTTTGATTTTATCCACTAAATCAGAAGAAACATCAACTCGTAGAAAACAGACTTGATTAGAAGTACTCTTTCGACTTAAAGCGTCCGCAACTACATTTGCCTTTCCTGGATGGTAACGTATTTCACAATCATAGTCTTTGATCAATTCTAACCATCGTCTTTGACGCATATTCAGTTCTTTCTGTGAAAACACATACTGAAGACTTTTATGATCAATACATACAATGCATTTAGTACCATATAGATAGTGTATCCAGATTTTCAAAGCAAACACAACAGCTGCCAACTCTAAATCATGTGTTGGATAATTCTTTTCATGCGGTTTTAATTGTCGCGAGGCATAAGCAATAACTCTGTCTCTTTGCATAAGAACACAACCCAAACCAGAGTAAGATGCATCACAATATACAATAAAATCTTCAGATCCACTTGGTAACGCTAACACTGGGGCTTGACACAACAATTGTCTCAGAGTCTGAAAGGCATGCTCTTGCTGATCGTTCCATTCAAACTTTTCATTCTTTCGGGTTAATTTAGTTAACGGACCGGCTATTTTAGAGAAATCTTTAATGAACTTCCGGTAATATCCCGCTAAACCCAGAAAACTCTTAATTTCAGAAGCATTCTTCGGAACTTTCCAATTCATCACCGCTTCTACTTTAGAAGGATCAACTTTAACCCCATCGTTACAAATAATGTGACCCAAAAACTGTACTTCTCGAATCCAGAACTCGCATTTAGAAAATTTTGCATATAGTTGTTCTCTTTTCAATGTTTCTAACACTATTCTCAAATGCATTTCATGTTCTGATTCAGACTTAGAATATACCAGAATATCATCGATAAACACAATAACAAACTTATCGAGAAAAGGCCGACAAACACGGTTCATCAAATCCATAAAAATTGCTGGAGCATTTGTCAAACCAAAAGGCATAACCAGGAATTCAAAATGACCATACCTGGTACGAAAAGCAGTTTTAGGAATATCCTGTTCACGAACACGAACTTGATGGTAACCTGATCTCAAGTCAATTTTAGAATAAAACGAAGATCCTTGCAACTGATCAAACAAATCGTCTATTCGAGGCAGAGGATACTTATTCTTTACTGTTCTTTTGTTTAACTCCCGATAATCAATACACATTCTGAAAGACCCATCTTTCTTTTTAACAAACAAAACTGGTGCACCCCACGGGGAAGAACTGGGTCTAATAAACCCCTTATCCAACAACTCCTGTATCTGATTCATCATTTCGCGCATTTCAGAAGGAGCTAATCTATAGGGAGCTTTAGCTACAGGCGAAGAACCGGGAACAAGATCAATCTGATACTCAACTTCCCTAACCGGTGGTAAACCAGGTATTTCATCAGGAAACACTTCCGGATATTCAGACACAACCGGAACATCAGAAATGGATTTCTTTTCTAACTTGGCATCAATAACATAAGCTAGATAAGACTCACAACCTTTATACAACGATTTTCTAGCTTTCATCATGGAAATCAGAGGAATACACCCACTATCTCGCTCTCCTCGAGCTATAACGTATGATTTTTCAGAGATTGGGATTCTAATCAGCTTATGGTGGCAATCTATACTTGCTTTAAACTGACTTAACCAATCCATGCCAATAATCACATCAAAACTTGGAATCGGCATTAATAGAAACGAAATCGGAAAAGTCTGGCCATCTATCACAATAGTAATTCCAGTCACCGAGGTGGTAACAGGAACTAACTTCCCACTAACAATCTCTACTTCTAAGGGCTTAGTTATCACAGTAGGAACCAATTTCAACTTATCACAAAAACACGCAGATATAAAGGAACAATTCGCTCCAGAATCAAACAAAACACGAGCTGGTACAGAGTTTATAAGAAAAGTACCCGTGATCACATCATCTGTGTGGACAGCCTCATCGACTGTCATCTGAAAAGCTCTGCTTGTTGCTGGCGGAGGATTCTTCCGCTTTTGACCGGAAGATGACGAACTCCCGACCGAACCCGAACCCTGTCTCCTCGCCTCAGGACACTGTCCCACACGATGTCCTTCTCGTTTACAATTCCAACACACAAAATTGGGAAACTTACAACTATTCAGCTCATGACCCATTTCACCACATTTCATACATTTAATCGTCTGAGTCGTACACGGGCCAGTATGTTTAGATCGACAAGAACTGCACCATGTAGAATTATTGGATGAACTACTCTTGTTGCTGAATCTTTGACCTTGGCGATTTCCCTGCCACCTGGACTTTCCTTTACCTGTAAAATCTGTTCTAGCTCTTTGAAATGAAGAAGAAGTATCTTTAGCTTGAGACTCTCGAAAGCCTTTGATGTCACTATCCACCGAACGTGCAAGGGTAAAAGCTTGGGATAAACTGCTAGCTAACCTCACTGTTGTACGATAATTATGAGGTAAAGCTTCCACAAATTGTTCAATTTTCGTCTTCTCATCAGGAACCCATTGTTGTACAAACCGCAGTTTCTCAGAAAACTGGGCTATCAACTCATCGATATTCATCTTGTCAGTCAAATGAAGATTCACAAACTCTCTCCTAATACGCGCCATATCAAAATCAGAACAGTACTGATTACGAACAGCTTGATGGAAGTCAGACCATCGGATAGCCTCCCTTTGCTGTTGAGTCAAATGTCCAGTATATGAATCCCACCAAATCATAGCTTCATCCTTTAAGCACTGAATTGCATAAAACACTTTGGATTCCTCTTCACAGCGAGTAACATCAAACTTCCGTTCAATATCTCTCAACCAATTTAAAGTTACAGATGGATTTGTACTACCTCTAAACTCCGGTGGTTTACTTGCCATAAACGTCTTGAATGAACACTGCCTACTTGGCTGAAAAGTAGGGACATTACCATACACAGGCATCTGTTGCTGATATCGTTGCTGGGATGAGGCAGTTTCAGTCTGCCTTTTAAATTCTCTAAGATTAATCAGCTCATCTTCTAGCTAAAATAGATAATTATCTCTATTTGATTCTCCATGAGCAAGATTAGAAGTACCCTCATGATCATGTCTCTCATTATGAGTATCTGAAGGAGGAACATCGATTCTAGAGGCATTGTTAGGGTTGGCGGTCGTTTGCTCGTTATCTGCCATATCTGTTTTCACAACAACAACAACAACTCGAAACTTGTTAATCGTTAGCATCTATCTACTAACCGATTCATAACCAATGCTAAATCCCTTATCCAGGAATGTTTGACATAACACGATACAGATTTGGGATTGCACACTTACCAATGTACAATTCACCCAAATCTATGCTCTGATACCAACTTATAACACCCCTCTTTCAATATTAGAATATAATATTAATAAACACGGAAGCATGAATTTAAAATACATTAAACAGTTTACAATTCCCAAAAATACACGAATTTCAAACTTCTCAAGCTACAAAAGGCGGGGTATTATAAAAATTCACAAAAACAAGGTTTATTACAAAACCATATCAGAGGCTTCAGGCACAGTCAAACATTCACGATCAAATCATTACTCCCTGCACCCACATTCAATCAAAATAAATCCTGCAGGAAGTAAACATGAGGGATTAGCACGAAGCTAAGTGAATGGATTCATCACACAACATTCAACTTAGCATAACTAGTTGTTTACACCAAATAATCGTAAACACACATAATTCAATGAGGATCGGTGGCTCTGGGGATATCATAATACCCGGGGATTCCCCCAAGAACACTTACCCACAATCTGTATGGCCAATACAGAATAGACCGATAACTAATGGTTATTAAACCCATACACAGGTCTCAAACACAACAAATGAATCAAAACCTGTGTAATACACATAATAACCAGAAGTCCAACTACACGTTGACCTCAATCACATACAGCACATTGCTTCGCACATCACGTAGATCAATAATCAATAATCAAGACTAAACAGTCTAATAAACATCTACGTTTACTTGTTGTAACCAAATAGTTACAACTAAATCAAATGATGAGTTCTGAATCCACTCACCGATACCTCTGACGTCTCCACACTCAGGATTCTAATATCACTGAGTCTTACGTTGATCTGAAACAGAAAATCATACACAAGTCAGAAGTTCGTTCCATAAACATCATGTAATCCCTGAAGTCTAGGCAAACAAAAGTTCAATCAGAAATAAACTCAGAAAAAGCCCGCAATACCGCTTAAAACTGAAAAATGCCATTTTCGGGTCCTAGATGACCCCGGATGGCCAAAAACTGCCTAGGCTATTAGGATATAGCCTCGCTTACTAAGTCGTTTCCAAGTGACCATGCGAATTTCAACTAAATCCGAGCTAGTAAGATTTTCACAAAACCGCGTCTCCAAAAACACTTACGCATTCTCAAAATTTGCACAAAAAGACAAAAAATTTGATAAGTTCGCAGGTTAAGTTCGCATAATAAGTTCGCAGGTTAAGTTCGCATAATAAGTTCGCAGGTTAAGTTCGCCTGTTAAGTTCGCATGATGAACCCAGGTGCGAACTTACGCGCTGATCAACCTAAAAATCGTCCAATTTCGATCCAAAACTCAATTTTATGGTTTCTAATCAATCTAATAAGTTTCCTAACATCAATTAGGCATCAAATAACACTTAATAACAACAAATCAAGCACCAATTTGATAATTCACTCAAAACCCAAAACTTACCTTCAAATAAAGATAGAAATGAAATGATGATGGATTGAAATCAGTTATGGATATTGATAGCTTGGTGTTCTAGATTCGAAATTATAGCAGCAAGATTGAATCAAAGTTTGGTTATGATTTCTTGAATTTATGCAAGCTTTTCTAAGAAAAATGGGAACAAGAAGAAGAAATGAGAATATATATATAGGATCCAAAGTCGGTTTGTGAAATAGTGGTATAATTTTATACCCGTCCCAAATCTTTTGTCTGGAACCTGAAAACCTTTTGCGAGAAATAATATTTTATTTTACCGTCATCTATAATAATTTAAAACGATTAATATTTCACTAATCACAATAAGTCAAAGGACCTATTTATCTACGTTTCACAATGAATCACATAATATTAAATAATTTCTAAAACAATTAGATAATCAATTAAATAATAGAAATTACCAGACCGCAAGAGAGGATGTTACACCCCCGGACCAATAGACCGGTTCTCTAACTCCCTAAACCGATCCTCTAATTGATTGATTCTACAAGTCTGAGCTTCAATTAGGGCGGCTTGTGACTGAATGAGGTTGGCTTGATCGTGCACAGTCTTTTGCATCTCCTCCATCCGATCTAGAAGTTGCTTTATAATGTCAGGATGAGGATGCACAGGAGTCTGAACCTCCGAAGGCCCTGCAGTTGAAGAAGTGCGCGGTCGACTGGATGTAGGAATGTCGTCTGAGACAGTGTAAGTGACATCCTCACGTGGCCTTTTGCCCGTC